>CM042688.1:380157012-380688177 GCA_023614405.1 Avena insularis
TTATTGCATGTGTGGTACTTTCGTAAACCACATGGATGTCATTGCATGTATCTTCCTTTACTCAACCACCAGTAGACTCGTTGCATGGGTGTTCCTTTCCTAAACCACATGGATCCACCAGGGTCATTGCATGTGTGTTCTGTCTTAAACCACATGGATCCACCAGTGTCATTGCACGTGTCTTCTTTTTTCCTAAACCACCAACAGAGTCATTGCATGTGTGTTCTTTTTCCTAATCCACCACTAGAGTCATTGCATGTGTGTTCCTTTCCTAAACCACATTGATCCACCAGAGTCATTGCATGTGTCTTCCTTTCCGAAAGCACCAATAGAGTCATTACATGCGTGTTCTTTTCCTGAACCACCAATAGATTCATTGCATGTGTCTTCCTTTCCAAACCACCACTAGAGTCATTGCATGTGAGTTCTTTTCCTAAACCACCATTAGAGTCATTGCATGTGTGTTTTATCTAACCCACCACAAGTGTCATTGCATGTGTATTCCTTTCCTAAACCACATTGATCCCCCAGAGTCATTGCATGTGTGTTCCTTTCCTAAATTACCACTAGAATCATTGCATGTGTGTTCTTTTCCTAAACCTCCACCAGAGTCATTGCATGTGTCTTCCTTTCCAAAACCACCACTAGAGTCATTGCACGTGTGTTCTTTTCCTAAACTACCACCAGAGTCATTGCATGTGTGTTCTTTTGCTAAACCACCATCAGAGTCATTGCATGTGTCTACATTTCCTAAACCACCACAAGAGTCATTGCATCTATGCTAGTTTCCTAAACCACCACAATAGTCATTGCATGTGTGTTCCTTTCCTAAACCACCACCAGATTCATTGCATGTGTGTTCCTTTCCTAAACCACATGGATGTCATTGGATGTATCTTCCTATCCTAAACCACCACTATAGTCATTGCATGTGTGTTCCTTTCCTAAACCACACTGATTTAGCATTGCATGTGTGTTCTTCTGCTAAACCACATGGATCCACCAGTGTCAACGCATGTGTCTTCTTTCCCTAAACCACCACCAGAGTCATTGATTTTGTGTTCTTTTCCTAATCCACCACTAGAGTCATTGCATGTGTGTTCCTTTCCTAAACCACATTGATCCACCAGAGTCATTGCATGTGTCTTCCTTTCCTAAACCACCACTAGAGTCATTGGATGTGTGTTCTTTTCCTGAACCACCAATAGACTCATTTCATGTGTCTTCCTTTCCTAAGCCACCACTAGAGTCATTGCATGTTTGTTCTTTTCCTAAACCACCAGTAGAGTCATTATATGTGTGTTCTTTTCCTAAACCACCACCAGTGTCATTGCATGTGTATTGCTTTCCTAAACCACATTGATCCACCAGAGTCATTGCATGTGTGTTCCTTTCCTAATCTACCACTAGAATCATTGCATGTGTGCTCTTTTTCTAAACCACAACTAGAGTCATTACATATGTCTTCTTTTCCTTAAACAACACTAGAGTCCGTACATGTGTCTTCATTTTCTAAACCACCACGAGTGTCATTGCATATGTCTTCCTTTCCTAAACCACATTGATCCACCAAAGTCATTGCATGTGTCTTCCTTTCATAAACCACCACTAGAGTGATTGCATCTGTGTTCTTTTCCGAAAAAACAACCAGAGTCATTGCATGTGTGTTCTTTTCCTAAACCACCACCAGTGTCATTACATGTGTCTTCGTTTCCTAAACCACCAGTAGAATCATTGGATGTGTCTTCTTTTCCCAAACCACCACCAGAGTCATTGCATGTGTCTTGTTTTCCTAAACCACGTGGATCGACTAGTGTCATTGCATGTGTGTTCTTTTCCTAAAACACCACTAGAGTCATTGCATATGTTCTTTACCTAAACCACCACCAGAGTCATTGCATGTGTTTTCTTTTACTAAACCACCACCAGAGTTGTTGCATGTGTGTTCTTTTCCTAAAACACCACTAGAGTGATTGCATGTGTTTTCCTTTCCAAAACCACCACTAGAGTCATTGCATGTGTTCTTTTCCTAAACCACCACCAGAGTCATTCCATGTGTGTTCTTTTACTAAACCACCACCAGAGTCATTGCATGTGTCTTCATTTCCTAAACCACCACCAGAGTCATTGCATCTATGTTCTTTTCCTAAACCACCACCATAGTCATTGCATGTGTATTACTTTCCTAAACCACCAGAGTCAATGCATTTGTGTTCCTTTCCTAAACCACATGGATTTAATTTCATGTGTCTTCCTTTCCTAAACCACCACTAGAGTTATTGCATGTGTGTTCCTTTCCTAAACCACATTGATCCACCAGAGTCATTGCATGTGTGTTCCTGTGCTAAACCACATGGATCCACTAGTGTCATTGCATGTGTCTTCTTTTCCTAAACCGCCACCAGAGTCATTGCATGTGTATTCTTATCCTAATCCACCACTAGAGTCATTGGATGTGTGTTCATTTCCTAAACCACGTTGAGCCACCAGAGTCATTGCACGTGTCTTCCTTTCCTAAACCACCACTAGAGTCATTGCATGTGTGTTCTTTTCCTAAACCACCACCAGATTCATTGCATGTGTGTTCTTTTCCTGAACCACTAATAGAGTCATTGCATGTCTCTTCCTTTCCTAAACCACCACTAGAGTCATTGCATGGGTGTTCTTTTCCTAAACAACTACTAGAGTTATTGCATGTGTGTCATTTTCTGAACCACCACTAGTGTCATTGCATATGTATTCCTTTCCTAAACCACATTGATCCACCAAAGTCATTGCATGTGTCTTCCTTTCATAAACCACCACTGAAGTCATTGCATCTGTGTTCTTTTCCAAAACAACAACTAGAGTCATTGCATGTGTGTTCTTTTCCTAAACCACCACCAGTGTCATTACATGTGTCTTCCTTTCCTAAACCACCAGTAGAGTCATTGGATGTGTCTTCTTTTACCAAACCACCACCAGAGTCATTGCATGTGTCTTACTTTCCTAAACCACATGGATCCACCAGTGTCATTGCATGTGTGTTCTTTTCCTAAAACACCACTAGAGTCATTGCATGTGTGTTCCTTTCGAAAACCACCACTAGAGTCATTGTATGTGTTCTTTTCCTAAACCACCACGAGAGTCATTGCATGTGTGTTCTTTTGCTAAACAACCACCAGAGTCATTACATGTGTCTTTATTTTCTAAACCACCACCAGAGTCATTACATCTATGATCTTTTCCTAAACCACCACCATAGTCATTGCATGTGTCTTCCTTTCCTAAACCACTAGAGTCAATGCATTTGTGTTCCTTTCCTAAACCACATGGATGTCATTTCAGTTGTCTTGCTTTCCTAAACCACCACTAGAGATATTGCATGTGTGTTCCTTTCCTAAACCACATTGATCCACCAGAGTCATTGCATGTGTGTTCCTGTGCTAAACTACATGGATCCACTAGTGTCATTGCATGTGTCTTCTTTTCCTAAACCACCACCAGAGTCATTGAATGTGTGTTCTTATCCTAATCCACCACTAGAGTTGTTGGATGTGTGTTCATTTCCTAAACCACGTTGATCCACCAGAGTCATTGCATGTGTCTTCCTTTCCTAAACCACCACTAGAGTCATTGCATGGGTGTTCTTTTCCTAAACCACCACTAGAGTTATTGCATGTGTGTCCTTTTCCTAAACCACCACTAGTGTCATTGCATGTGTATTCCTTTCCTAAACCACATTGATCCCCCAGAGTCATTGCATGTGTGTTCCTTTCCGAAACTACCACTAGAATCATTGCATGTGTGTTCTTTTCCTAAACCACCACAAGAGTCATTACATGTGTCTTCCTTTACTAAACCACCAGCAGAGTCATTGCATATGTCTTCCTTTCCTAAACCATATTGATCCACAAAGTCATTGCATGTGTCTTCGTTTCATAAACCACCACTAGAGTCATTGCATCTGTGTTCTTTTCCGAAACAACAACCAGTCATTGCATGTGTTTTTTTTCCTAAACCACCAGTGTCATTGCATGTGTGTTCTTATCCTAATCCACCACTAGAGTCATTGGATGTGTGTTCATTTCCTAAACCACGTTGAGCCATCAGAGTCATTGCACGTGTCTTCCTTTACAAAACCAACACTAGAGTCATTGCATGTGTGTTCTTTTCCTAACCCACCACCAGATTCATTGCATGTGTGTCATTTTCTAAACCACCACGAGTGTCATTGCATAGGTATTCCTTTCCTAAACCACATTGATCCAACAAAGTCATTGCATGTGTCTTCCTTTCATAAACCACCACTAGAGTCATTTCATCTGTGTTCTTTTCCAAAACAACAACCAGAGTCATTGCATGTGTGTTCTTTTCCTAAACCACCACCAGTGTCATTACATGTGTCTTCCTTTCCTAAACCACCAGTAGAGTCATTGGATGTGTCTTCTTTTCCTAAACCACCACTAGAGTCATTGCATGTGTCTTACTTTCCTAAACCACATGGATCCACCAGTGTCATTGCATGTGTGTTCTTTTCATAAACCACCACTAGAGTCATTGCATCTGTGTTCTTTTCCACAACAACAACCAGAGTCATTGCATGTGTGTTCTTTTCCTAAACCAGCACCAGTGTCATTACATGTGTCTTCCTTTCCTAAACCACCAGTAGAGTCATTGGATGTGTCTACTTTTCCTAAACCACCACCAGAGTCATTGCATGTGTCTTACTTTCCTAAACCACATGGATCCACCAGTGTCATTGCATGTGTGTTCTTTTCCTTAAACACCACTAGAGTCATTGCATATGTGTTCCTTTCCAAAACCACCACTAGAGTCATTGCATGTGTTCATTTCCTAAACCACCACGAGAGTCATTGCATGTGTGTTCTTTTACTAAAGCACCACCAGAGTCAGTGCATGTGTCTTCATTTCCTAAACCACCACCAGAGTCATTACATCTATGTTCTTTTCCTAAACCACCACCATAGTCATTGCATGTGCCTTCCTTTCCTAAACCACCAGAGTCATTGCATGTGTCTTCCTTTCCTAAACCTCATGGATGTTATTTCATGTGTCTTCCTTTCCTAAACAACCACTAGATTTATTGCATGTGTGTTCCTTTCCTAAACCACATTCATCCACCAGAGTCATTGCATGTGTGTTCCTGTGCTAAACCACATGGACCCACTAGTGTCATTGCATGTGTCTTCTTTTACTAAACCACCACCAGAGTCATTGCATGTGTGTTCTTATCCTAATCCACCACTAGAGTCATTGGATGTGTGTTCATTTCCTAAACCACGTTGATCCACCAGAGTCATTGCACGTGTCTTCCTTTCCTAAACCACCACCAGAGTCATTGCACGTGTCTTCCTTTCCTAAACCACCACTAGAGTCATTGCATGTGTGTTCTTTTCCTAAACCACCACCAGATTCATTGCATGTGTGTTGTTTTCCTGAACCACCAATAGAGTCATTGCATGTGTCTTCCTTTCCTAAACCACCACTAGAGTCATTGCATGGGTGTTCTTTTCCTAAACCACCACTAGAGATATTGCATGTGTGTCCTTTTCCTAAACCACCACCAGTGTCATTGCATGTGTATTCCTTTCCTAAACCACATTGATCCCCTAGAGTCATTGCATGTGTGTTCCTTTCCGAAACTACCACTAGAATCATTGCATATGTGTTCTTTTCCTAAACCACCACCAGTGTCATTACATGTATCTTCCTTTCCTAAACCACGAGTAGAGTCATTGCATGTGCCTTCTTTTCCTAACCACTAGAGTCATTGCATGTGTCTTCCTTTCCTAAACCACATGGATCCACCAGTGTCATTGGATGTGTGTTCTTTTCCTAAACCACCACCAGAGTCATTGCATGTGTGTTCCTTTCCAAAACCACCATTATAGTCATTGCATGTGTGTTCCTTTCCTAAACCACCACTAAATTCATTGCATGTGTGTTATTTTCCTAAAACACCACTAGAGTTATTACATGTGTCTTCCTTTCCTAAACCACATTGATCCACCATAGTCATTGCATGTATATTCCTTTCATAAATAACCACTAGAGTCATTTCATGTGTGTTCATTTCCGAAACCACAACCACAGTTATTGCATGTGTGTTCTTTTCCTAAATCACCACAGGGTCATTACATGTATCTTCCTTTCCTAAACCACCAGTAGAGTCATTGCATGTGCCTTCTTTTCCTAAACCACCAGAGTCATTGCATGTGTCTTCCTTTCCTAAACCACATGGATCCACCAGTGTCATTGGATGTGTGTTCTTTTACTAAACCACCACTAGAGTCATTGCATGTGTGTTCCTTTCCAAAACCACCACTATAGTCATTGCATGTGTGTTCTTTTCCTAAACCACCACCAGAGTCATTGCATGTGTGTTCTTTTCCTAAACCACCACCAGAGTCATTGCATTTGTCTTCAGTTCCTAAACCACCACCAGAGTCATTGCATCTATGTCCTTTTCCTAAACCACCAACATAGTCAGTGCATGTGTCTTCCTTTCCTAAACCACCACCAGAGTTATTGCATGTGTGTTCCTTTCCTAAATCACATGGATGTCATTGCATGTGTCTTACTTTCCTAAACCACCACTAGAGTCATTGCATGTGTGTTCCTTTCCTAAATCACATTGATCCACCAGAGTCATTGCATGTGTGTTCATGTGCTAAACCACATGGATCCACCAGTGTCATTGCATGTGTGTTCTTTTCCTAAAACACCACTAGAGTCATTGCATGTGTGTTCCTTTCGAAAACCACCACTAGAGTCATTGTATGTGTTCTTTTCCTAAACCACCGCGAGAGTCATTGCATGTGTGTTCTTTTGCTAAACAACCACCAGAGTCATTACATGTGTCTTTATTTTCTAAACCACCACCAGAGTCATTACATCTATGATCTTTTCCTAAACCACCACCATAGTCATTGCATGTGTCTTCCTTTCCTAAACCACTAGAGTCAATGCATTTGTTTTCCTTTCCTAAACCACATGGATGTCATTTCAGTTGTCTTGCTTTCCTAAACCACCACTAGAGATATTGCATGTGTGTTCCTTTCCTAAACCACATTGATCCACCAGAGTCATTGCATGTGTGTTCCTGTGCTAAACTACATGGATCCACTAGTGTCATTGCATGTGTCTTCTTTTCCTAAACCACCACCAGAGTCATTGCATGTGTGTTCTTATCCTAATCCACCACTAGAGTTGTTGGATGTGTGTTCATTTCCAAAACCACGTTGATCCACCAGAGTCATTGCATGTGTCTTCCTTTCCTAAACCACCACTAGAGTCATTGCATGGGTGTTCTTTTCCTAAACCACCACTAGAGTTATTGCATGTGTGTCCTTTTCCTAAACCAACACTAGTGTCATTGCATGTGTATTCCTTTCCTAAACCACATTGATCCCCCAGAGTCATTGCATGTGTGTTCCTTTCCGAAACTACCACTAGAATCATTGCATGTGTGTTCTTTTCCTAAAACAACACTAGAGTCAGTACATGTGTGTTCATTTTCTAAACCACCACGAGTGCCATTGCATATGTCTTCCTTTCCTAAACCATATTGATCCACCAAAGTCATTGCATGTGTCTTCGTTTCATAAACCACCACTAGAGTCATTGCATCTGTGTTCTTTTCCGAAACAACAACCAGAGTCATTGCATGTGTTTTTTTTGTCCTAAACCACCACCAGTGTCATTGCATGTGTGTTCTTATCCTAATCCACCACTAGAGTCATTGGATGTGTGTTTATTTCCTAAACCACGTTGAGCCATCAGAGTCATTGCACGTGTCTTCGTTTACAAAACCACCACTAGAGTCATTGCATGTGTGTTCTTTTCCTAACCCACCACCAGATTCATTGCATGTGTGTCATTTTCTAAACCACCACGAGTGTCATTGCATATGTATTCCTTTCCTAAACCACATTGATCCAACAAAGTCATTGCATGTGTCTTCCTTTCATAAACCACCACTAGAGTCATTGCATCTGTGTTCTTTTCCAAAACAACAACCAGAGTCATTGCATGTGTGTTCTTTTCCTAAACCACCACCTGTGTCATTACATGTGTCTTCCTTTCCTAAACCACTAGTAGAGTCATTGGATGTGTCTTCTTTTCCTAAACCACCACCAGAGTCATTGCATGTGTCTTACTTTCCTAAACCACATGGATCCACCAGTGTCATTGCATGTGTGTTCTTTTCATAAACCACCGCTAGAGTCATTGCATCTGTGTTCTTTTCCAAAACAACAACCAGAGTCATTGCATGTGTGTTCTTTTCCTAAACCACCACCGGTGTCATTACATGTGTCTTCCTTTCCTAAACCACCAGTAGAGTCATTGGATGTGTCTTCTTTTCCTAAGCACCACCAGAGTCATTGCATGTGTCTTACTTTCCTAAACCACATGGATCCACCAGTGTCATTGCATGTGTGTTCTTTTCCTAAAACACCACTAGAGTCATTGCATATGTGTTCCTTTCCAAAACCACCACTAGAGTCATTGCATGTGTTCATTTCCTAAACCACCACGAGAGTCATTGCATGTGTGTTCTTTTACTAAAGCACCACCAGAGTCAGTGCATGTGTCTTCATTTCCTAAACCACCACCAGAGTCATTACATCTATGTTCTTTTCCTAAACCACCACCATAGTCATTGCATGTGCCTTCCTTTCCTAAACCACCAGAGTCATTGCATGTGTCTTCCTTTCCTAAACCACATGGTTGTTATTTCATGTGTCTTCCTTTCCTAAACCACCACTAGATTTATTGCATGTGTGTTCCTTTCCTAAACCACATTGATCCACCAGAGTCATTGCATGTGTGTTCCTGTGCTAAACCACATGGACCCACTAGTGTCATTGCATGTGTCTTCTTTTACTAAACCACCACCAGAGTCATTGCATGTGTGTTCTTATCCTAATCCACCACTAGAGTCATTGGATGTGTGTTCATTTACTAAACCACGTTGATCCACCAGAGTCATTGCACGTGTCTTCCTTTCCTAAACCACCACCAGAGTCATTGCACGTGTCTTCCTTTCCTAAACCACCACTAGAGTCATTGCATGTGTGTTCTTTTCCTAAACCACCACCAGATTCATTGCATGTGTGTTGTTTTCCTGAACCACCAATAGAGTCATTGCATGTGTCTTCCTTTCCTAAACCACCACTAGAGTCATTGAATGGGTGTTCTTTTCCTAAACCACCACTAGAGATATTGCATGTGTGTTCTTTTCCTAAACCACCACCAGTGTCATTGCATGTGTATTCCTTTCCTAAACCACATTGATCCCCTAGAGTCATTGCATGTGTGTTCCTTTCCGAAACTACCACTAGAATCATTGCATATGTGTTCTTTTCCTAAACCACCACCAGTGTCATTACATGTATCTTCCTTTCCTAAACCACGAGTAGAGTCATTGCATGTGCCTTCTTTTCCTAACCACCAGAGTCATTGCATGTGTCCTCCTTTCCTAAACCACATGGATCCACCAGTGTCATTGGATGTGTGTTCTTTTCCTAAACCACCACCAGAGTCATTCCATGTGTGTTCCTTTCCAAAACCACCATTATAGTCATTGCATGTGTGTTCCTTTCCTAAACCACCACTAGAGTCATTGCATGTGTGTTCTTTTCCTAAAACACCACTAGAGTTAGTACATGTGTCTTCCTTTCCTAAACCACATTGATCCACCATAGTCATTGCATGTATCTTCCTTTCATAAATCACCACTAGAGTCATTTCATGTGTGTTCATTTCCGAAACCACAACCACAGTTATTGTATGTGTGTTCTTTTCCTAAACCACCACCAGGGTCATTACATGTATCTTCCTTTCCTAAACCACCAGTAGAGTCATTGCATGTGCCTTCTTTTCCTAAACCACCAGAGTCATTGCATGTGTCTTCCTTTCCTAAACCACATGGATCCACCAGTGTCATTGGATGTGTGTTCTTTTACTAAACCACCACCGGAGTCATTGCATGTGTGTTCCTTTCCAAAACCACCACTATAGTCATTGCATGTGCGTTCTTTTCCTAAACCACCACCAGAGTCATTGCATGTGTGTTCTTTTCCTAAACAACCACCAGAGTCATTGCATTTGTCTTCAGTTCCTAAACCACCACCAGAGTCATTGCATCTATGTCCTTTTCCTAAACCACCAACATAGTCAGTGCATGTGTCTTCCTTTCCTAAACCACCACCAGAGTTATTGCATGTGTGTTCCTTTCCTAAATCACATGGATGTCATTGCATGTGTCTTACTTTCCTAAACCACCACTAGAGTCATTGCATGTGTGTTCCTTTCCTAAATCACATTGATCCACCAGAGTCATTGCATGTGTGTTCATGTGCTAAACCACATGGATCCACCAGTGTCATTGCATGTGTCTTCTTTTCCTAAACCACCACCAGAGTCATTGCATGTGTGTTCATTTCCTAATCCACCACTAGAGTGATTGCATGTGTGTTCCTTTCCAAAATCACATTGATCCACCAGAGTCATTGCATGTTTGTTCCTTTCCTAAACCACCACTAGAGTTATTTCATGTGTGTTCTTTTCCTAAAACATGACTAGAGTCAGTACATGTGTGTTCTTTTTCCAAACCACCACGAGTGCCATTGCATGTGTCTTCCTTTCCTAAACCACATTGATCCACCGAAGTCATTGCATGTGTCTTCCTTTCATAAACCAGCACTAGAGTCATTGCATGTGTGTTCATTTCCGAAACCACAACCAGAGTCATTGCATGTGTGTTCTTTTCCTAAACCACCACCAGTGTCATTACATGTATCTTCCTTTCCTAGACCTCAAGTAGAGTCATTGCATGTGTCTTCCTTTCCTAAACCACATGGATCGACCAATGTCATTGGATGTGTGTTATTTTCCTAAACAACCACCTGAGGCATTGCATCTGTTTTCCTTTCCAAAACCACCACTAGAGTCATTGCATGTGTGTTCTTTTCCTAAACCACCACCAGAGTCATTGCATGTGTATTCTTTTACTAAAACACCACCAGAGTAATTGCATGTGTCTTCATTTCCTAAACCACAACCGAGTCATTGCATCTATGTTCTTTTCCGAAACCACCACCATAGACATTGCATGTGTCTTCCTTTCCTAAACCACCACCAGAGTTATTGCATGTGTGGTCCTTTCGTAAACCACATGGATGTCATTGCATGTGTCTTCCTTTCCTAAACCACCGGTAGAGTCATTGCATGGGTGTTCCTTTCCTAAACCACATGGATTCACTAGGGTCATTGCATGTGTGTTCCTGTGCTAAACCACATGGATACACCAGTGCCATTGCATGTGTCTTCTTTTTTCCTAAACCACCATGAGTCATTGCATGTGTGTTATTTTTCTAATCCACCACTAGAGTCATTGCATGTGTGTTCCTTTCCTAAACCACATTGATCAACCAGAGTCATTGCATGTGTCTTCCTTTCCGAAACCACCAATAGAGTCATTGCATGTGTGTCCTTTTCCTGAACCACCAATAGATTCATTGCATGTGTCTTCCTTTCCAAAACCATCAACAGAGTCATTGCATGTGTGTTATTTTCCCAAACCACCACTAGAGTCAGTGCATGTGTGTTCCTTTCCTAAACCACCACTAGAGTCATTGCATGTGTGTTCTTTTCCTAAAACACCACTATAGTTAGTACATGTGTCTTCCTTCCTAAACCACATTGATCCACCATAGTCATTGCAAGGGTCTTCCTTTCATAAACCACCACTAGAGTCATTTCATGTGTGTTCAATTCCGAAACCACAACCAGAGTCATTGCATGTGTGTTCTTTTCCTAAACCACCACCAGTGTCATTAGATGTATCTTCCTTTCCAAAACCACCAGTAGAGTCATTGCATGTGACTTCTTTTCCTAAACCACCACCAGAGTAATTGCATGTGTCTTCCTTTCATCAACCACATGGATCCACTACTGTCATTGGATGTGTGTTCTTTTCCTAAACCACCACCAGAGTCATTGCATGTGTGTTCCTTTCCAAAACCACCACTATAGTCATTGCATGTGCGTTCTTTTCCTAAACCACCACGAGTCATTGCATGTGTGTTTGTTTCCTAAACCACCACAGAGTCATTGCATGTGTCTTTATTTCCTAAACTACCACCAGAGTCATTGCATCTATATCCTTTTCCTAAACCACCCCCATAGTCATTGCATGTGTATTCCTTTCCTAAACCACCACCAGAGTTACTACATGTGTGTTCCTTTCCTAAACCACATGGATGTCATTGCATGTGTCTTCCTTTCCTAAACCACCACTAGATTCATTGCATATGTGTTTTTTCCTAAACCACATTGATCCACAGTCATTGCATGTGTGTTCATGTGCTAAACCACGAGGATCCACAGGGTCATTGCATGTTTCTTCTTTTTAAACAACCACAGAGTCATTGCATGTGTGTTCATTTCCTAATCCACCACTAGAGTCATTGCATGTGTGTTCCTTTCCTAAATCACATTGATCCACCAGAGTCATTGCATGTTTGTTCCTTTCCTAAACCACCACTAGAGTCATTACATGTGTGTTCTTTTCCTAAAACACGACTAGAGTCAGTACATGTGTGTTTTTTTCCCAAACCACCACGAGTGCCATTGCATGTGTCTTCTTTCCTAAACCACATTGATCCACCGAAGTCATTGCATGTGTATTCCTTTCATAAACCACCACTAGAGTCATTGCATGTGTGTTCGTTACCAAAACCACAACCAGAGTCATTGCATGTGTGTTCTTTTCCTAAACCACCACCCGTGTCATTACATGTATCTTCCTTTCCTAAACCACCAGTAGAGTCATTGCATGTGCCTTCTTTTCCTAAACCACCACTAGAGTCATTGCATGTGTCTTACTTTCCTAAACCACATGGATCCACCAATGTCATTGGTGCGTGTTCTTTTCCTAAACCAGCACAGTTATTGCATCTGTTCCTTTCCAAAATCACCACTAGATTTATTGCATGTGTTCTTTTCCTAAACCACCACCAGAGTCATTGCATGTGTGTTTTTTATCCTAAAACACCACCAGAGTCATTGCATGTGTCTTCATTTCCTAAACCACCACCGATTCATTGCATCTATGTTCTTTTCCTAAACCACCACAGTCATTGCATACATCTTCCTTTCCTTTCCTAACCCACCACCAGAGTTATTGCATGTGTGGTCCTTTCATAAACCACATGGATGTCATTGCATGTATCTTCCTTTACTAAACCACTAGTAGACTCATTGCATGGGTGTTCCTTTCCTAAACCACATGGATCCACCAGGGTCATTGCATGTGTGTTCCTGTGCTAAACCACATGGATCCACTAGTGTCATTGCACGTGTCTTCTTTTTTCCTAAACCACCAACAGAGTCATTGCATGTGTGTTCTTTTTCCTAATCCACCACTAGAGTCATTGCATGTGTGTTCCTTTCCTAAACCACATTGATCCACCAGAGTCATTGCATGTGTCTTCCTTTCCGAAAGCACCAATAGAGTCATTACATGCGTGTTCTTTTCCTGAACCACCAATAGAGTCATTGCATGTGTCTTACTTTCCTAAACCACCACTAGAGTCATTGCATGTGTGTTCTTTTCCTAAACCACCATTAGAGTCATTACATGTGTGTTTTATCTAACCCGCCACAAGTGTCATTGCATGTGTATTCCTTTCCTAAACCACATTGATCCCCCAGAGTCATTGCATGTGTGTTCCTTTCCTAAACTACAACTAGAATCATTGCATGTGTGTTCCTTTCCTAAACCTCCACCAGAGTCATTGCATGTGTCTTCCTTTCCAAAACCACCACTAGAGTCATTGCACGTGTGTTCTTTTCCTAAACTACCACCAGAGTCATTGCATGTGTGTTCTTTTGCTAAACCACCACCAGAGTCATTGCATGTGTCTACATTTCCTAAACCACCACAAGATTCATTGCATCTATGCTATTTTCCTAAACCACCACAATAGTCATTGCATGTGTATTCCTTTCCTAAACCACCACCAGAGTTATTGCATGTGTGTTCCTTTCCTAAACCACATGGATGTCATTGCATGTGTCCTCCTTTCCTTAACCACCACTAGATTCATTGCATATGTGTTCCTTTCCTAAACCACATTGATCCACAGAGTCATTGCATGTGTGTTCATGTGCTAAACCAAAGGATCCACCAGGGTCATTGCATGTGTCTTCGTTTAATAAACAACCACCAGAGTCATTGCATGTGTGTTCATTTCCTAATCCACCACTAGAGTCATTGCATGTGTGTTCCTTTCCTAAACCACATTGATCCACCAGAGTCATTGCATGTTTGTTCCTTTCCTAAACCACCACTAGAGTCATTACATGTGTGTTCTTTTCCTAAAACACGACTAGAGTCAGTACATGTGTGTTCTTTTCCCAAACCACCACGAGTGCCATTGCATGTGTCTTCCTTTCCTAAACCACATTGATCCACCGAAGTCATTGCATGTGTCTTCCTTTCATAAACCACCACTAGAGTCATTGCATGTGTGTTCGTTTCCAAAACCACAACCAGAGTCATTGCATGTGTGTTCTTTTCCTAAACCACCACCAGAGTCATTCCATGTATCTTCCTTTCATAAACCACGGTAGAGTCATTGCATGTGCCTTCTTTTCCTAAACCACCACTAGAGTCATTGCATGTGTCTTACTTTCCTAAACCAGATGGATCCACCAATGTCATTGCGTGTTCTTTTCCTAAACCAGCACGAGTTATTGCATGTGTTCCTTTCCAAAATCACCAATAGATTCATTGCATGTGTTCTTTTCCTAAACCACCACGAGTCATTGCATGTGTTTTTTTCCTAAAACACCAGAGTCATTGCATGTGTCTTCATTTCCTAAACCACCACCGAGTCATTGCATCTATGTTCTTTTCCTAAACCACCACCACAGTCATTGCATCTGTCTTCCTTTCCTAACCCACCACCAGAGTTATTGCATGTGTGGTCCTTTCATAAACCACATGGATGTCATTGCATGTATCTTGCTTTACGAAACCACCAGTAGACTCATTGCATGGGTGTTCCTTTCCTAAACCACATGGATCCACGGGTCATTGCATGTGTATTCTGTGCTAAACCACATGGATCCACCAGTGTCATTGCGTGTCTTCTTTTTCCTAAACCACCATGAGTCATTGCATGTGTGTTCTTTTCCTAATCCACCACTAGAGTCATTGCATTTGTGTTCTTTTCCCTAACCCACACCTGTCTCATTACATGTATCTTCCTTTCCTAAACCACCAGTAGAGTCATTGCATCTGCCTTCTTTTCCTAAACCACCACTAGAGTCATTTCATGTGTCTTCCTTTCCTAAACCACATGGATCCACCAATGTCATTGGTGTGTGTTCTTTTCCTAAACCAGCACCAGAGTTATTGCATCTGTGTTCCTTTCCAAAATCACCACTAGATTTATTGCATGTGTGTTCTTTTCCTAAACCACCACCAGAGTCATTGCATGTGTGTTTTTTATCCTAAAACACCACCAGAGTCATTGCATGTGTCTTCATTTCCTAAACCACCACCGATTCATTGCATCTATGTTCTTTTCCTAAACCACCACCACAGTCATTGCATCATCTTCCTTTCCTAACCCACCAGAGTTATTGCATGTGTGGTCCTTTCATAAACCACATGGATGTCATTGCATGTATCTTCCTTTACTAAACCACTAGTAGACTCATTGCATGGGTGTTCCTTTCCTAAACCACATGGATCCACCAGGGTCATTGCATGTGTGTTCCTGTGCTAAACCACATGGATCCACTAGTGTCATTGCACGTGTCTTCTTTTTTCCTAAACCACCAGAGTCATTGCATGTGTGTTCATTTTCCTAATCCACAACTAGAGTCATTGCATGTTAGTACATTTCATAAACCACATTGATCCACAAGAGACAGTGCATGTGTCATCATTTCCGAAATCACCAATAGAGTCATTACATGCGTGTTCTTTTCCTGAACCACCAATAGAGTCATTGCATGTGTCTTACTTTCCTAAACCACCACTAGAGTCATTGCATGTGTGTTCTTTTCCTAAACCACCATTAGAGTCATTACATGTGTGTGTTATATAACCCATACAAGTGTCATTGCATGTATTCCTTTCCTAAACCATTGATCCCCAGAGTCATTGCATGTGTGTTCCTTTCCTAAACTACAACTAGAATCATTGCATGTGTGTTCCTTTCCTAAACCTCCACCAGAGTCATTGCATGTGTCTTCCTTTCCAAAACCACCACTAGAGTCATTGCACGTGTGTTCTTTTCCTAAACTACCACCAGAGTCATTGCATGTGTGTTCTTTTGCTAAACCACCACCAGAGTCATTGCATGTGTCTACATTTCCTAAACCACCACAAGATTCATTGCATCTATGCTATTTTCCTAAACCACCACAATAGTCATTACATGTGTATTCCTTTCCTAAAACCACCACCAGAGTTATTGCATGTGTGTTCCTTTCCTAAACCACATGGATGTCATTGCATGTGTCCTCCTTTCCTTAACCACCACTAGATTCATTGCATATGTGTTCCTTTCCTAAACCACATTGATCCACCAGAGTCATTGCATGTGTGTTCATGTGCTAAACCAAAGGGATCCACCAGGGTCATTGCATGTGTCTTCGTTTAATAAACAACCACCAGAGTCATTGCATGTGTGTTCATTTCCTAATCCACCACTAGAGTCATTGCATGTGTGTTCCTTTCCTAAACCACATTGATCCACCAGAGTCATTGCATGTTTGTTCCTTTCCTAAACCACCACTAGAGTCATTACATGTGTGTTCTTTTCCTAAAACACGACTAGAGTCGACATGTGTGTTCTTTTCCCAAACCACCACGAGTGCCATTGCATGTGTCTTCCTTTCCTAAACCACATTGATCCACCGAAGTCATTGCATGTGTCTTCCTTTCATAAACCACCACTAGAGTCATTGCATGTGTGTTCGTTTCCAAAACCACAACCAGAGTCATTGCATGTGTGTTCTTTTCCTAAACCACCACCCGTGTCATTACATGTATCTTCCTTTCCTAAACCACCAGTAGAGTCATTGCATGTGCCTTCTTTTCCTAAACCACCACTAGAGTCATTGCATGTGTCTTCCTTTCCTAAACCAGATGGATCCACCAATGTCATTGGTGCGTGTTCTTTTCCTAAACCAGCACGAGTTATTGCATCATGTTCCTTTCCTAAATCACCAATAGATTCATTGCATGTGTGTTCTTTTCCTAAACCACCACCAGAGTCATTGCATGTGTGTTATTTTCCTAAAACACCACCAGAGTCATTGCATGTGTCTTCATTTCCTAAACCACCACCGAGTCATTGCATCTATGTTCTTTTCCTAAACCACCACCACAGTCATTGCATCTGTCTTCCTTTCCTAACCCACCACCAGAGTTATTGCATGTGTGGTCCTTTCATAAACCACATGGATGTCATTGCATGTATCTTGCTTTACTAAACCACCAGTAGACTCATTGCATGGGTGTTCCTTTCCTAAACCACATGGATCCACCAGGGTCATTGCATGTGTATTCCTGTGCTAAACCACATGGATCCACCAGTGTCATTGCACGTGTCTTCTTTTTTCCTAAACCACCAACAGAGTCATTGCATGTGTGTTCTTTTTCCTAATCCACCACTAGAGTCATTGCATGTGTGTTCTTTTCCTAAACCACCACCTGTCTCATTACATGTATCTTCCTTTCCTAAACCACCAGTAGAGTCATTGCATGCGTGTTCTTTTCCTGAACCACCAATAGAGTCATTGCATGTGTCTTACTTTCCTAAACCACCACTAGAGTCATTGCATGTGTGTTCTTTTCCTAAACCACCATTAGAGTCATTACATGTGTGTTTTATCTAACCCGCCACAAGTGTCATTGCATGTGTATTCCTTTCCTAAACCACATTGATCCCCCAGAGTCATTGCATGTGTGTTCCTTTCCTAAACTACAACTAGAATCATTGCATGTGTGTTCCTTTCCTAAACCTCCACCAGAGTCATTGCATGTGTCTTCCTTTCCAAAACCACCACTAGAGTCATTGCACGTGTGTTCTTTTCCTAAACTACCACCAGAGTCATTGCATGTGTGTTCTTTTGCTAAACCACCACCAGAGTCATTGCATGTGTCTACATTTCCTAAACCACCACAAGATTCATTGCATCTATGCTATTTTCCTAAACCACCACAATAGTCATTACATGTGTATTCCTTTCCTAAAACCACCACCAGAGTTATTGCATGTGTGTTCCTTTCCTAAACCACATGGATGTCATTGCATGTGTCCTCCTTTCCTTAACCACCACTAGATTCATTGCATATGTGTTCCTTTCCTAAACCACATTGATCCACCAGAGTCATTGCATGTGTGTTCATGTGCTAAACCAAAGGGATCCACCAGGGTCATTGCATGTGTCTTCGTTTAATAAACAACCACCAGAGTCATTGCATGTGTGTTCATTTCCTAATCCACCACTAGAGTCATTGCATGTGTGTTCCTTTCCTAAACCACATTGATCCACCAGAGTCATTGCATGTTTGTTCCTTTCCTAAACCACCACTAGAGTCATTACATGTGTGTTCTTTTCCTAAAACACGACTAGAGTCAGTACATGTGTGTTCTTTTCCCAAACCACCACGAGTGCCATTGCATGTGTCTTCCTTTCCTAAACCACATTGATCCACCGAAGTCATTGCATGTGTCTTCCTTTCATAAACCACCACTAGAGTCATTGCATGTGTGTTCGTTTCCAAAACCACAACTAGAGTCATTGCATGTGTGTTCTTTTCCTAAACCACCACCCGTGTCATTACATGTATCTTCCTTTCCTAAACCACCAGTAGAGTCATTGCATGTGCCTTCTTTTCCTAAACCACCACTAGAGTCATTGCATGTGTCTTCCTTTCCTAAACCAGATGGATCCACCAATGTCATTGGTGCGTGTTCTTTTCCTAAACCAGCACCAGAGTTATTGCATCTGTGTTCCTTTCCAAAATCACCAATAGATTCATTGCATGTGTGTTCTTTTCCTAAACCACCACCAGAGTCATTGCATGTGTGTTTTTTTCCTAAAACACCACCAGAGTCATTGCATGTGTCTTCATTTCCTAAACCACCACCGAGTCATTGCATCTATGTTCTTTTCCTAAACCACCACCACAGTCATTGCATCTGTCTTCCTTTCCTAACCCACCACCAGAGTTATTGCATGTGTGGTCCTTTCATAAACCACATGGATGTCATTGCATGTATCTTGCTTTACTAAACCACCAGTAGACTCATTGCATGGGTGTTCCTTTCCTAAACCACATGGATCCACCAGGGTCATTGCATGTGTATTCCTGTGCTAAACCACATGGATCCACCAGTGTCATTTACGTGTCTTCTTTTTCCTAAACCACCAGAGTCATTGCATGTGTGTTCTTTTTCCTAATCCACCACTAGAGTCATTGCATGTGTGTTCTTTTCCTAAACCACCACCTGTCTCATTACATGTATCTTCCTTTCCTAAACCACCAGTAGAGTCATTGCATGTGCCTTCTTTTCCTAAACCACCACTAGAGTCATTGCATGTGTCTTCCTTTCCTAAACCACATGGATCCACCAATGTCATTGGTGTGTGTTCTTTTCCTAAACCAGCACCAGAGTTATTGCATCTGTGTTCCTTTCCAAAATCACCACTAGATTTATTGCATGTGTGTTCTTTTCCTAAACCACCACCAGAGTCATTGCATGTGTGTTTTTTATCCTAAAACACCACCAGAGTCATTGCATGTGTCTTCATTTCCTAAACCACCACCGATTCATTGCATCTATGTTCTTTTCCTAAACCACCACCACAGTCATTGCATCTGTCTTCCTTTCCTAACCCACCACCAGAGTTATTGCATGTGTGGTCCTTTCATAAACCACATGGATGTCATTGCATGTATCTTCCTTTACTAAACCACTAGTAGACTCATTGCATGGGTGTTCATTTCCTAAACCACATGGATCCACCAGGGTCATTGCATGTGTGTTCCTGTGCTAAACCACATGGATCCACTAGTGTCATTGCACGTGTCTTCTTTTTTCCTAAACCACCAACAGAGTCATTGCATGTGTGTTCTTTTTCCTAATCCACCACTAGAGTCATTGCATGTGTGTTCCTTTCCTAAACCACATTGATCCACCAGAGTCATTGCATGTGTCTTCCTTTCCGAAAGCACCAATAGAGTCATTACATGCGTGTTCTTTTCCTGAACCACCAATAGAGTCATTGCATGTTTCTTACTTTCCTAAACCACCACTAGAGTCATTGCATGTGTGTTCTTTTCCTAAACCACCATTAGAGTCATTACATGTGTGTTTTATCTAACCCGCCACAAGTGTCATTGCATGTGTATTCCTTTCCTAAACCACATTGATCCCCCAGAGTCATTGCATGTGTGTTCCTTTCCTAAACCACCACTAGAATCATTGCATGTGTGTTCCTTTCCTAAACCTCCACCAGAGTCATTGCATGTGTCTTCCTTTCCAAAACCACCACTAAAGTCATTGCACGTGTGTTCTTTTCCTAAACTACCACCAGAGTCATTGCATGTGTGTTCTTTTGCTAAACCACCACCAGAGTCATTGCATGTGTCTACATTTCCTAAACCACCACAAGATTCATTGCATCTATGCTATTTTCCTAAACCACCACAATAGTCATTGCATGTGTATTCCTTTCCTAAACCACCACCAGAGTTATTGCATGTGTGTTCCTTTCCTAAACCACATGGATGTCATTCCATGTGTCCTCCTTTCCTAAACCACCACTAGATTCATTGCATATGTGTTCCTTTCCTAAACCACATTGATCCACCAGAGTCATTGCATGTGTGTTCATGTGCTAAACCACAGGGATCCACCAGGGTCATTGCATGTGTCTTCTTTTAATAAACAACCACCAGAGTCATTGCATGTGTGTTCATTTCCTAATCCACCACTAGAGTCATTGCATGTGTGTTCCTTTCCTAAACCACATTGATCCACCAGAGTCATTGCATGTTTGTTCCTTTCCTAAACCACCACTAGAGTCATTACATGTGTGTTCTTTTCCTAAAACACGACTAGAGTCAGTACATGTGTGTTCTTTTCCCAAACCACCACGAGTGCCATTGCATGTGTCTTCCTTTCCTAAACCACATTGATCCACCGAAGTCATTGCATGTGTCTTCCTTTCATAAACCACCACTAGAGTCATTGCATGTGTGTTCGTTTCCATAACCACAACCAGAGTCATTGCATGTGTGTTCTTTTCCTAAACCACCACCCGTGTCATTACATGTATCTTCCTTTCCTAAACCACCAGTAGAGTCATTGCATGTGCCTTCTTTTCCTAAACCACCACTAGAGTCATTGCATGTGTCTTCCTTTCCTAAACCAGATGGATCCACCAATGTCATTGGTGCGTGTTCTTTTCCTAAACCAGCACCAGAGTTATTGCATCTGTGTTCCTTTCCAAAATCACCACTAGATTCATTGCATGTGTGTTCTTTTCCTAAACCACCACCAGAGTCATTGCATGTGTGTTTTTTTCCTAAAACACCACCAGAGTCATTGCATGTGTCTTCATTTCCTAAACCACCACTGAGTCATTGCATCTATGTTCTTTTCCTAAACCACCACCACAGTCATTGCATGTGTCTTCCTTTCCTAACCCACCACCAGAGTTATTGCATGTGTGGTCCTTTCATAAACCACATGGATGTCATTGCATGTATCTTCCTTTACTAAACCACCAGTAGACTCATTGCATGGGTGTTCCTTTCCTAAACCACATGGATCCACCAGGGTCATTGCATGTGTGTTCCTGTGCTAAACCACATGGATCCACCAGTGTAATTGCACGTGTCTTCTATTTTCCTAAACCACCAACAGAGTCATTGCATGTGTGTTCTTTTTCCTAATCCACCACTAGAGACATTGCATGTGTGTTCCTTTCCTAAACCACATTGATCCACTAGAGTCATTGCATGTGTCTTCCTTTCCGAAAGCACCAATAGAGTCATTACATGCGTGTTCTTTTCCTAAACCACCAATAGAGTCATTGCATGTGTCTTCCTTTCCTAAACCACCACTAGAGTCATTGCATGTGTGTTCTTTTCCTAAACCACCATTAGAGTCATTACATGTGTGTTTTATCTAACCCACCACAAGTGTCATTGCATGTGTATTCCTTTCCTAAACCACATTGATCCCCCAGAGTCATTGCATGTGTGTTCCTTTCCTAAACTACCACTAGAATCATTGCATGTGTGTTCCTTTCCTAAACCTCCACCAGAGTCATTGTATGTGTCTTCCTTTCCAAAACCACCACTAGAGTCATTGCACGTGTGTTCTTTTCCTAAACTACCACCAGAGTCATTGCATGTGTGTTCTTTTGCTAAACCACCACCAGAGTCATTGCATGTGTCTACATTTCCTAAACCACCACAAGAGTCATTGCATCTATGCTATTTTCCTAAACCACCACAATAGTCATTGCATGTGTGTTCCTTTCCTAAACCACCACCAGATTCATTGCATGTGTGTTCCTTTCCTAAACCACATGGATGTCATTGCATGTATCTTCCTATCCTAAACCACCACTAGAGTCATTGCATGTGTGTTCCTTTCCTAAACCACACTGATTGAGCATTGCATGTGTGTTCTTCTGCTAAACCACATGGATCCACCAGTGTCAACGCATGTGTCTTCTTTCCCTAAACCACCACCAGAGTCATTGATTTTGTGTTATTTTCCTAATCCACCACTAGAGTCATTGCATGTGTGTTCCTTTCCTAAACCACATTGATCCACCAGAGTCATTGCATGTGTCTTCCTTTCCTAAACCACCACTAGAGTCATTGCATGTGTGTTCTTTTCCTAAAACACAACCAGAGTCATTGCATGTGTGTTCTTTTCCTGAACCACCAATAGACTCATTTCATGTGTCTTCCTTTCCTAAGCCACCACTAGAGTCATTGCATGTTTGTTCTTTTCCTAAACCACCACTAGAGTCATTATATGTGTGTTCTTTTCCTAAACCACCACCAGTGTCATTGCATGTGTATTACTTTCCTAAACCACATTGATCCACCAGAGTCATTGCATGTGTGTTCCTTTCCTAAACTACCACTAGAATCATTGCATGTGTGCTCTTTTTCTAAACCACAACTAGAGTCATTACATGTGTCTTCTTTTCCTAAAACAACACTAGAGTCCGTACATGTGTGTTCATTTTCTAAACCACCACGAGTGTCATTGCATATGTGTTCGTTTCCTAAACCACATTGATCCACCAAAGTCATTGCATGTGTCTTCCTTTCATAAACCACCACTAGAGTGATGGCATCTGTTCTTTTAGAAAAACAACCAGAGTCATTGCATGTGTGTTCTTTTCCTAAACCACCACCAGTGTCATTACATGTGTCTTCGTTTCCTAAACCACCAGTAGAATCATTGGATGTGTCTTCTTTTCCCAAACCACCACCAGAGTCATTGCATGTGTCTTGCTTTCCTAAACCACATGGATCCACTAGTGTCATTGCATGTGTGTTCTTTTCCTAAAACACCACTAGAGTCATTGCATGTGTTCTTTTCCTAAACCACCACCAGAGTCATTGCATGTGTTTTCTTTTACTAAACCACCACCAGAGTCATTGCATGTGTGTTCTTTCCCTAAAACACCACTAGAGTCATTGCATGTGTTTTCCTTTCCAAAACCACCACTAGAGTCATTGCATGTGTTATTTTCCTAAACAACCACCAGAGTCATTCCATGTGTGTTCTTTTACTAAACCACCACCAGAGTCATTGCATGTGTCTTCATTTCCTAAACCACCACCAGAGTCATTGGATCTATGTTCTTTTCCTAAACCACCACCATAGTCATTGCATGTGTCTTCCTTTCCTAAACCACCAGAGTCAATGCATTTGTGTTCCTTTCCTAAACCACATGGATTTCATATCATCTGTCTTCCTTTCCTAAACCACGACTAGAGTTATTGCATGTGTGTTCCTTTCCTAAACCACATTGATCCACCAGAGTCATTGCATGTGTGTTCATGTGCTAAACCACATGGATCCACTAGTGTCATTGCATGTGTCTTCTTTTCCTAAACCGCCACCAGAGTCATTGCATGTGTATTCTTATCCTAATCCACCACTAGAGTCATTGGATGTGTGTTCATTTCCTAAACCATGTTGATCCACCAGAGTCATTGCACGTGTCTTCCTTTCCTAAACCACCACTAGAGTCATTGCATGTGTGTTCTTTTCCTAAACCACCACCAGATTCATTGCATGTGTGTTCTTTTCCTGAACCACCAATAGAGTCATTGCATGTGTCTTCCTTTCCTAACCCACCACCAGAGTTATTGCATGTGTGGTCCTTTCATAAACCACATGGATGTCATTGCATGTATCTTCCTTTACTAAACCACCAGTAGACTCATTGCATGGGTGTTCCTTTCCTAAACCACATGGATCCACCAGGGTCATTGCATGTGTATTCCTGTGCTAAACCACATGGATCCACCAGTGTCATTGCACGTGTCTTCTTTTTTCCTAAACCACCAACAGAGTCATTGCATGTGTGTTCTTTTTCCTAATCCACCACTAGAGACATTGCATGTGTGTTCCTTTCCTAAACCACATTGATCCACTAGAGTCATTGCATGTGTCTTCCTTTCCGAAAGCACCAATAGAGTCATTACATGCATGTTCTTTTCCTAAACCACCAATAGAGTCATTGCATGTGTCTTCCTTTCCTAAACCACCACTAGAGTCATTGCATGTGTGTTCTTTTCCTAAACCACCATTAGAGTCATTACATGTGTGTTTTATCTAACCCACCACAAGTGTCATTGCATGTGTATTCCTTTCCTAAACCACATTGATCCCCCAGAGTCATTGCATGTTTGTTCCTTTCCTAAACTACCACTAGAATCATTGCATGTGTGTTCCTTTCCTAAACCTCCAACAGAGTCATTGCATGTGTCTTCCTTTCCAAAACCACCACTAGAGTCATTGCACGTGTGTTCTTTTCCTAAACTACCACCAGAGTCATTGCATGTGTGTTCTTTTGCTAAACCACCACCAGAGTCATTGCATGTGTCTACATTTCCTAAACCACCACAAGAGTCATTGCATCTATGCTATTTTCCTAAACCACCACAATAGTCATTGCATGTGTGTTCCTTTCCTAAACCACCACCAGATTCATTGCATGTGTGTCCCTTTCCTAAACCACATGGATGTCATTGCATGTATCTTCCTATCCTAAACCACCACTAGAGTCATTGCATGTGTGTTCCTTTCCTAAACCACACTGATTGAGCATTGCATGTGTGTTCTTCTGCTAAACCACATGGATCCACCAGTGTCAACGCATGTGTCTTCTTTCCCTAAACCACAACCAGAGTCATTGATTTTGTGTTCTTTTCCTAATCCACCACTAGAGTCATTGCATGTGTGTTCCTTTCCTAAACCACATTGATCCACCAGAGTCATTGCATGTGTCTTCCTTTCCTAAACCACCACTAGAGTCATTGCATGTGTGTTCTTTTCCTAAAACACAACCAGAGTCATTGCATGTGTGTTCTTTTCCTGAACCACCAATAGACTCATTTCATGTGTCTTCCTTTCCTAAGCCACCACTAGAGTCATTGCATGTTTGTTCTTTTCCTAAACCACCACTAGAGTCATTATATGTGTGTTCTTTTCCTAAACCACCACCAGTGTCATTGCATGTGTATTACTTTCCTAAACTACCACTAGAATCATTGCATGTGTGCTCTTTTTCTAAACCACAACTAGAGTCATTACATGTGTCTTCTTTTCCTAAAACAACACTAGAGTCCGTACATGTGTGTTCATTTTCTAAACCACCACGAGTGTCATTGCATATGTCTTCCTTTCCTAAACCACATTGATCCACCAAAGTCATTGCATGTGTATTCCTTTCATAAACCACCACTAGAGTGATTGCATCTGTGTTCTTTTCCGAAAAAACAACCAGAGTCATTGCATGTGTGTTCTTTTCCTAAACCACCACCAGTGTCATTACATGTGTCTTCGTTTCCTAAACCACCAGTAGAATCATTGGATGTGTCTTCTTTTCCCAAACCACCACCAGAGTCATTGCATGTGTCTTGCTTTCCTAAACCACATGGATCCACTAGTGTCATTGCATGTGTGTTCTTTTCCTAAAACACCACTAGAGTCATTGCATGTGTTCTTTTCCTAAACCACCACCAGAGTCATTGCATGTGTTTTCTTTTACTAAACCACCACCAGAGTCATTGCATGTGTGTTCTTTCCCTAAAACACCACTAGAGTCATTGCATGTGTTTTCTTTTCCAAAACCACCACTAGAGTCATTGCATGTGTTATTTTCCTAAACCACCACCAGAGTCATTCCATGTGTGTTCTTTTACTAAACCACCACCAGAGTCATTGCATGTGTCTTCATTTCCTAAACCACCACCAGAGTCATTGGATCTATGTTCGTTTCCTAAACCACCACCATAGTCATTGCATGTGTCTTCCTTTCCTAAACCACCAGAGTCAATGCATTTGTGTTCCTTTCCTAAACCACATGGATTTCATATCATCTGTCTTCCTTTCCTAAACCACCACTAGAATTATTGCATGCGTGTTCCTTTCCTAAACCACATTGATCCACCAGAGTCATTGCATGTGTGTTCATGTGCTAAACCACATGGATCCACTAGTGTCATTGCATGTGTCTTCTTTTCCTAAACCGCCACCAGAGTCATTGCATGTGTATTCTTATCCTAATCCACCACTAGAGTCATTGGATGTGTGTTCATTTCCTAAACCACGTTGAGCCACCAGAGTCATTGCACGTGTCTTCCTTTCCTAAACCACCACTAGAGTCATTGCATGTGTGTTCTTTTCCTAAACCACCACCAGATTCATTGCATGTGTGTTCTTTTCCTGAACCACTAATAGATTCATTGCATGTCACTTCCTTTCCTAAACCACCACTAGAGTCATTGCATGGGTGTTCTTTTCCTAAACCACTACTAGAGTTATTGCATGTGTGTCATTTTCTGAACCACCACGAGTGTCATTGCATATGTATTCCTTTCCTAAACCACATTGATCCACCAAAGTCATTGCATGTGTCTTCCTTTCATAAACCACCACTGAAGTCATTGCATCTGTGTTCTTTTCCAAAACAACAACCAGAGTCATTGCATGTGTGTTCTTTTCCTAAACCACCACCAGTGTCATTACATGTGTCTTCCTTTCCTAAACCACCAGTAGAGTCATTGGATGTGTCTTGTTTTCCTAAACCACCACCAGAGTCATTGCATGTGTCTTACTTTCCTAAACCACATGGATCCACCAGTGTCATTGCATGTGTGTTCTTTTCCTAAAACACCACTAGAGTCATTGCATGTGTGTTCCTTTCGAAAACCACCACTAGATTCATTGTATGTGTTCTTTTCCTAAACCACCACGAGAGTCATTGCATGTGTGTTCTTTTGCTAAACAACCACCAGAGTCATTACATGTGTCTTTATTTTCTAAACCACCACCAGAGTCATTACATCTATGATCTTTTCCTAAACCACCACCATAGTCATTGCATGTGTCTTCCTTTCCTAAACCACCAGAGTCAATGCACTTGTGTTCCTTTCCTAAACCACATGGATGTCATTTCATGTGTCTTGCTTTCCTAAACCACCACTAGAGTTATTGCATGTGTGTTCCTTTCCTAAACCACATTGATCCACCAGAGTCATTGCATGTGTGTTCCTGTGCTAAACTACATGGATCCACTAGTGTCATTGCATGTGTCTTTTTTTCCTGAACCACCACCAGA
Source organism: Avena insularis (assembly GCA_023614405.1). Classification (NCBI taxonomy): domain Eukaryota; kingdom Viridiplantae; phylum Streptophyta; class Magnoliopsida; order Poales; family Poaceae; genus Avena; species Avena insularis. Next base: position 380,184,943 of record CM042688.1, read on the forward strand.
GTCATTGCATGTGTGTTCTTATCCTAATCCACCACTAGAGTCGTTGGATGTGTGTTCATTTCCTAAACCACGTTGATCCACCAGAGTCATTGCACGTGTCTTCCTTTCCTCAACCACCACTAGAGTCATTGCATGTGTGTTCTTTTCCTAAACCACCACCAGATTCATTGCATGTGTGTTCTTTTCCTGAACCACCAATAGAGTCATTGCATGTGTCTTCCTTTCCTAAACCACCACTATAGTCATTGCATGGGTGTTCTTTTCCTAAACCACCACTAGAGTTATTGCATGTGTGTCCTTTTCCTAAACCACCACTAGTGTCATTGCATGTGTATTCCTTTCATACACCACATTGATCCCCCAGAGTCATTGCATGTGTGTTCCTTTCCGAAACTACCACTAGAATCATTGCATGTGTGTTCTTTTCCTAAAACAACACTAGAGTCAGTACATGTGTGTTCATTTTCTAAACCACCACCAGTGGCATTGCATATGTCTTCCTTTCCTAAACCATATTGATCCACCAAAGTCATTGCATGTGTCTTCGTTTCATAAACCACCACTAGAGTCATTGCATCTGTGTTCTTTTCCGAAACAACAACCAGAGTCATTGCATGTGTGTTTTTTTCCTAAACCACCACCAGTGTCATTGCATGTGTGTTCTTATCCTAATCCACCACTAGAGTCATTGGAATTGTGTTCATTTCCTAAACCACGTTGAGCCATTAGAGTCATTGCACGTGTCTTCCTTTACAAAACCACCACTAGAGTCATTGCATGTGTGTTCTTTTCCTAAACCACCACCAGATTCATTGCATGTGTGTTCTTTTCCTGAACCATTAATAGAGTCATTGCATGTCTCTTCCTTTCCTAAACCACCACTAGAGTCATTGCATGGGTGTTATTTTCCTAAACCACAACTAGAGTTATTGCATGTGTGTCATTTTCTAAACCACGACGAGTGTCATTGCATATGTATTCCTTTCCTAAACCACATTGATCCACCAAAGTCATTGCATGTGTCTTCCTTTCATAAACCACCACTAGAGTCATTGCATCTGTGTTTTTTTCCAAAACAACAACTAGAGTCATTGCATGTGTGTTCTTTTCCTAAACCACCACCAGTGTCATTACATGTGTCTTCCTTTCCTAAACCACCAGTAGAGTCATTGGATGTGTCTTCTTTTCCTAAACCACCACCAGAGTCATTGCATGTGTCTTACTTTCCTAAACCACATGGATCCACCAGTGTCATTGCATGTGTGTTCTTTTCCTAAAACACCACTAGAGTCATTGCATATGTGTTCCTTTCCAAAACCACCACTAGAGTCATTGCATGTGTTCATTTCCTAAACCACCACGAGAGTCATTGCATGTGTGTTCTTTTACTAAAGCACCACCACAGTCAGTGCATGTGTCTTCATTTCCTAAACCACCACCAGAGTCATTACATCTATGTTCTTTTCCTAAACCACCACCATAGTCATTGCATGTGCCTTCCTTTCCTAAACCACGAGAGTCATTGCATGTGTCTTCCTTTCCTAAACCACATGGATGTCATTTCATGTGTCTTCCTTTCCTAAATCACCACTAGATTTATTGCATGTGTGTTCCTTTCCTAAACCACATTGTTCCACCAGAGTCATTGCATGTGTGTTCCTGTGCTAAACCACATGGACCCACTAGTGTCATTGCATGTGTGTTCTTTTCCTAAACCACCACCAGTGTCATTACATGTGTCTTCCTTTCCTAAACCACCAGTAGAGTCATTGGATGTGTCTTGTTTTCCTAAACCACCACCAGAGTCATTGCATGTGTCTTACTTTCCTAAACCACATGGATCCACCAGTGTCATTGCATGTGTGTTCTTTTCCTAAAACACCACTAGAGTCATTGCATGTGTGTTCCTTTCGAAAACCACCACTAGATTCATTGTATGTGTTCTTTTCCTAAACCACCACGAGAGTCATTGCATGTGTGTTCTTTTGCTAAACAACCACCAGAGTCATTACATGTGTCTTTATTTTCTAAACCACCACCAGAGTCATTACATCTATGATCTTTTCCTAAACCACCACCATAGTCATTGCATGTGTCTTCCTTTCCTAAACCACCAGAGTCAATGCACTTGTGTTCCTTTCCTAAACCACATGGATGTCATTTCATGTGTCTTGCTTTCCTAAACCACCACTAGAGTTATTGCATGTGTGTTCCTTTCCTAAACCACATTGATCCACCAGAGTCATTGCATGTGTGTTCCTGTGCTAAACTACATGGATCCACTAGTGTCATTGCATGTGTCTTCTTTTCCTGAACCACCACCAGAGTCATTGCATGTGTGTTCTTATCCTAATCCACCACTAGAGTCGTTGGATGTGTGTTCATTTCCTAAACCACGTTGATCCACCAGAGTCATTGCACGTGTCTTCCTTTCCTCAACCACCACTAGAGTCATTGCATGTGTGTTCTTTTCCTAAACCACCACCAGATTCATTGCATGTGTGTTCTTTTCCTGAACCACCAATAGAGTCATTGCATGTGTCTTCCTTTCCTAAACCACCACTATAGTCATTGCATGGGTGTTCTTTTCCTAAACCACCACCAGAGTTATTGCATGTGTGTCCTTTTCCTAAACCACCACTAGTGTCATTGCATGTGTATTCCTTTCCTACACCACATTGATCCCCCAGAGTCATTGCATGTGTGTTCCTTTCCGAAACTACCACTAGAATCATTGCATGTGTGTTCTTTTCCTAAAACAACACTAGAGTCAGTACATGTGTGTTCATTTTCTAAACCACCACCAGTGGCATTGCATATGTCTTCCTTTCCTAAACCATATTGATCCACCAAAGTCATTGCATGTGTCTTCGTTTCATAAACCACCACTAGAGTCATTGCATCTGTGTTCTTTTCCGAAACAACAACCAGAGTCATTGCATGTGTGTTTTTTTCCTAAACCACCACCAGTGTCATTGCATGTGTGTTCTTATCCTAATCCACCACTAGAGTCATTGGATGTGTGTTCATTTCCTAAACCACGTTGAGCCATTAGAGTCATTGCACATGTCTTCCTTTACAAAACCACCACTAGAGTCATTGCATGTGTGTTCTTTTCCTAAACCACCACCAGATTCATTGCATGTGTGTTCTTTTCCTGAACCACTAATAGAGTCATTGCATGTCTCTTCCTTTCCTAAACCACCACTAGAGTCATTGCATGGGTGTTATTTTCCTAAACCACAACTAGAGTTATTGCATGTGTGTCATTTTCTAAACCACCACGAGTGTCATTGCATATGTATTCCTTTCCTAAACCACATTGATCCACCAAAGTCATTGCATGTGTCTTCCTTTCATAAACCACCACTAGAGTCATTGCATCTGTGTTTTTTTCCAAAACAACAACTAGAGTCATTGCATGTGTGTTCTTTTCCTAAACCACCACCAGTGTCATTACATGTGTCTTCCTTTCCTAAACCACCAGTAGAGTCATTGGATGTGTCTTCTTTTCCTAAACCACCACCAGAGTCATTGCATGTGTCTTACTTTCCTAAACCACATGGATCCACCAGTGTCATTGCATGTGTGTTCTTTTCCTAAAACACCACTAGAGTCATTGCATATGTGTTCCTTTCCAAAACCACCACTAGAGTCATTGCATGTGTTCATTTCCTAAACCACCACGAGAGTCATTGCATGTGTGTTCTTTTACTAAAGCACCACCAGAGTCAGTGCATGTGTCTTCATTTCCTAAACCACCACCAGAGTCATTACATCTATGTTCTTTTCCTAAACCACCACCATAGTCATTGCATGTGCCTTCCTTTCCTAAACCACCAGAGTCATTGCATGTGTCTTCCTTTCCTAAACCACATGGATGTCATTTCATGTGTCTTCCTTTCCTAAATCACCACTAGATTTATTGCATGTGTGCTCCTTTCCTAAACCACATTGATCCACCAGAGTCATTGCATGTGTGTTCCTGTGCTAAACCACATGGACCCACTAGTGTCATTGCATGTGTCTTCTTTTACTAAACCACCACCAGAGTCATTGCATGTGTGTTCTTATCCTAATCCACCAGTAGAGTCATTGGATGTGTGTTCATTTCCTAAACCATGTTGATCCACCAGAGTCATTGCACGTGTCTTCCTTTCCTAAACCACCACCAAAGTCATTGCATGTGTGTTCTTTTCCTAAACCACCACCAGATTCATTGCATGTGTGTTCTTTTCCTGAACCACCAATAGAGTCATTGCATGTGTCTTCCTTTCCTAAACCACCACTAGAGTCATTGCATGCGTGTTCTTTTCCTAAACCACCACTAGAGATATTTCATGTGTGTCCTTTTCCTATACCACCACCAGTGTCATTGCATGTGTATTCCTTTCCTAAACCACATTGATCCCCTAGATTCATTGCATGTGTGTTCCTTTCCGAAACTACCACTAGAATCATTGCATATGTGTTCTTTTCCTAAAACAACACTAGAGTCAGTACATGTGTGTTCATTTTCTAAACCACCACGAGTGTCATTGCATATATCTTCCTTTCCTAAACCACATTGATCCACCAAAGTCATTGCATGTGTCTTCCTTTCATATACCACCACTAGAGCATTGCATCTGTGTTCTTTTCCGAAACAACAACAAGAGTCATTGCATCTGTGTTCTTTTCCTAAACCACCACCAGTGTCATTACATGTGTCTTCCTTTCCTAAACCACCAGTTGAGTCATTGGATGTGTCTTCTTTTCCTAAACCACCACCAGATTCATTGCATGTGTCTTACTTTCCTAAACCACATGGATACAATAGTGTCATTGCATGTGTGTTCTTTTCCTAAAACACCACTAGAGTCATTGCATGTGTGTTCCTTTCCAAAACCACCACTAGAGTCATTACATGTGTTCTTTTACTAAACCACCACCAGAGTCATTGCATGTGTGTTCTTTTACTAAACCACCACCAGAGTCATTGCATGTGTCTTCATTTCCTAAACCACCACCAGAGTCATTGGATGTGTGTTCATTTCCTAAACCACGTTGATCCACCAGAGTCATTGCACGTGTCTTCCTTTCCTAAACCACCACTAGAGTCATTACATGTGTGTTCTTTTCCTAAACCACCACCAGACTCATTGCATGTGTGTTCTTTTCCTGAACCACTAATAGAGTCATTGCATGTGTCTTCCTTTCCTAAACCACCACTAGAGTCATTGCATGGGTGTTCTTTTCCTAAACCACCACTAGAGTTATTGCATGTGTGTCCTTTTCCTAAACCACCACCAGTGTCATTGCATGTGTATTCCTTTCCTAATCAACATTGATCCCCCAGAGTCATTGCATGTGTGTTCCTTTCCTAAACTACCACTAGAATCATTACATGTGTGTTCTTTTCCTAAACCACCACCAGGGTCATTGCATGTGTCTTCCTTTCCAAAACCACCACTAGAGTCATTGCATGTATGTTCTTTTCCTAAACCACCACCAGAGTCATTGCATGTGTGTTCTTTTCCTAAACCACCACCAGAGTCATTGCATCTATGTTCTTTTCCTAAACCACCACCATAGTCATTGCATGTGTGTTCCTTTCCTAAACCACCACCAGAGTCATTGCATGTGTGTTCCTTTTCCTAAACCACATGGATGTCGTTGCATGTATCTTCCTTTCCTAAACCACCACCAGAATCATTTCATGTGTATTTTCCTAAACCACATTGATCCACCAGGGTCATTGCATGTGTGTTCCTTTCCTAAACTAACACTAGAATCATTACACATGTGTTCTTTTTCTAAACCACCACTGGAATCATTGCATGTGTGTTCTTTTCCTAAAACAACACTAGAGTCAGTACATGTGTGTTCATTTTCTAAACCACCACGTGTGTCACTGCATATGTCTTCCTTTCCTAAACCACATTGATCCACCAAAGTCATTGCATGTGTCTTCCTTTCATAAACCACCACTAGAGCATTGCATCTGTGTTCTTTTCCGAAACAATAACCAGAGTCATTGCATGTGTGTTCTTTTCCTAAACCACCACCAGTGTCATTACATGTGACTTCCTTTCCTAAACCACCAGTAGAGTCATTGGATGTGTCTTCTTTTCCTAAACCACCACCAGAGTCATTGCATGTGTCTTACTTTCCTAAACCACATGGATCCACCAGTGTCATTGCATGTGTGTTCTTTTCCTAAAACACCACTAGAGTCATTGCATATGTGTTCCTTTCCAAAACCACCACTAGAGTCATTACATGTGTTCTTTTACTAAACCACCACCAGAGTCATTGCATGTGTGTTCTTTTAATAAACCACCACCAGAGTCATTGCATGTGTCTTCATTTCCTAAACCACCACCAGAGTCATTGGATGTGTGTTCACTTCCTAAACCACGTTGATCCACCAGAGTCATTGCACGTGTCTTCCTTTCCTAAACCACCACTAGAGTCATTACATGTGTGTTCTTTTCCTAAACCACCACCAGACTCATTGCATGTGTGTTCTTTTCCTGAACCACTAATAGAGTCATGGCATGTGTCTTCCTTTCCTAAACCACCACTAGAGTCATTGCATGGGTGTTCATTTCCTAAACCACCACTAGAGTTATTGCATGTGTGTCCTTTTCCTAAACCACCACCATTGTCATTGCATGTGTATTCCTTTCCTAAACCACATTGATCCCCCAGAGTCATTGCATATGTGTTCCTTTCCTAAAATACCACTAGAATCATTACATGTGTGTTCTTTTCCTAAACCACCACCAGGGTCATTGCATGTGTCTTCCTTTCCAAAACCACCACTAGAGTCATTGCATGTATGTTCTTTTCCTAAACCACCACCAGAGTCATTGCTTGTGTGTTCTTTTCCTAAACCACCACCAGAGTCATTGCATCTATGTTCTTTTCCTAAACCACCACCACAGTCATTGCATGTGTGTTCCTTTCCTAAACCACCACCAGAGTCATTGCATGTGTGTTCCTTTTCCTAAACCACATGGATGTCGTTGCATGTATCTTCCTTTCCTAAACCACCACCAGAGTCATTTCATGTGTATTTTCCTAAACCACATTGATCCACCAGGGTCATTGCATGTGTGTTCCTTTCCTAAACTAACACTAGAATCATTACATGTGTGTTCTTTTTCTAAACCACCACTGGAATCATTGCATGTGTGTTCTTTTCCTAAAACAACACTAGAGTCAGTACATGTGTGTTCATTTTCTAAACCACCACGTGTGTCACTGCATATGTCTTCCTTTCCTAAACCACATTGATCCACCAAAGTCATTGCATGTGTCTTCCTTTCATAAACCACCACTAGAGCATTGCATCTGTGTTCTTTTCCGAAACAATAACCAGAGTCATTGCATGTGTGTTCTTTTCCTAAACCACCACCAGTGTCATTACATGTGTCTTCCTTTCCTAAACCACCAGTAGAGTCATTGGATGTGTCTTCTTTTCCTAAACCACCGCCAGAGTCATTGCATGTGTCTTACTTTCCTAAACCACATGGATCCACCAGTGTCATTGCATGTGTGTTCTTTTCCTAAAACACCACTAGAGTCATTGCATGTGTGTTCCTTTCCAAAACCACCACTAGAGTCATTACATGTGTTTTTTTCCTAAACCACCACCAGAGTCATTGCATGTGTGTTCTTTTACTAAACCACCAGCAGAGTCATTGCATGTGTCTTCATTTCCTAAACCACCCCCAGAGTCATTGCATGTGTGTTCATTTCCTAAACCACGTTGATCCACCAGAGTCATTGCACGTGTCTTCCTTTCCTAAACCACCACTAGAGTCATTACATGTGTGTTCTTTTCCTAAACCACCACCAGACTCATTGCATGTGTGTTCTTTTCCTGAACCACTAATAGAGTCGTTGCATGTGTCTTCCTTTCCTAAACCACCACTAGAGTCATTGCATGGGTGTTCTTTTCCTAAACCACCACAATAGTTATTGCATGTGTGTCCTTTTCCGAAACCACCACCGGTGTTATTGCATGTGTATTCCTTTCCTAAACCACATTGATCCCCCAGAGTCATTGCATGTGTGTTCCTTTCCTAAACTACCACTAGAATCATTACATGTGTGTTCTTTTCCTAAACCACCAATAGGGTCATTGCATGTGTCTTCCTTTCCAAAACCACCACTAGAGTCATTGCATGTATGTTCTTTTCCTAAACCACCACCAGAGTCATTGCATGTGTGTTCTTTTCCTAAACCACCACCAGAGTCATTGCATCTATGTTCTTTTCCTAAACCACCACCAAAGTCATTGCATGTATGTTCCTTTCCTAAACGACCACCAGAGTCATTGCATGTGTGTTCCTTTTCCTAAACCACATGGATGTCGTTGCATGTATCTTCCTTTCCTAAACTACCACCAGAGTCATTTCATGTGTATTTTCCTAAACCACATTGATCCACCAGGGTTTTTGCATGTGTGTTCCTTTCCTAAACTAACAATAGAATCATTACATGTGTGTTCTTTTTCTAAACCACCACTGGAATCATTGCATGTGTGTTCTTTTCCTAAAACAACACTAGAGTCAGTACATGTGTGTTCATTTTCTAAACCACCACGTGTGTCACTGCATATGTCTTCCTTTCCTAAACCACATTGATCCACCAAAGTCATTGCATGTGTCTTCCTTTCATAAACCACCACTAGAGCATTGCATCTGTGTTCTTTTCCGAAACAACAACCAGAGTCATTGCATGTGTGTTCTTTTCCTAAACCACCACCAGTGTCATTACATGTGTCTTCCTTTCCTAAACCACCAGTAGAGTCATTGGATGTGTCTTCTTTTCCTAAACCACCACCAGAGTCATTGCATGTGTCTTACTTTCCTAAACCACATGGATCCACCAGTGTCATTGCATGTGTGTTCTTTTCCTAAAACACCACTAGAGTCATTGCATGTGTGTTCCTTTCCAAAACCACCACTAGAGTCATTACATGTGTTTTTTTCCTAAACCACCACCAGAGTCATTGCATGTGTGTTCTTTTACTAAACCACCACCAGAGTCATTGCATGTGTCTTCATTTCCTAAACCACCACCAGAGTCATTGCATGTGTGTTCATTTCCTAAACCACGTTGATCCACCAGAGTCATTGCACGTGTCTTCCTTTCCTAAACCACCACTAGAGTCATTACATGTGTGTTCATTTCCTAAACCACCACCAGACTCATTGCATGTGTGTTCTTTTCCTAAACCACTAATAGAGTCATTGCATGTGTCTTCCTTTCCTAAACCACCACTAGAGTCATTGCATGGGTGTTCTTTTCCTAAACCACCACTAGAGTTATTGCATGTGTGTCCTTTTCCTAAACCACCACCAGTGTCATTGCATGTGTATTCCTTTCCTAAACCACATTGATCCCCCAGAGTCATTGCATGTGTATTCCTTTCTTAAACTACGACTAGAATCATTACATGTGTGTTCTTTTCCTAAACCACCACCAGGGTCATTGCATGTGTCTTCCTTTCCAAAACCACCACTAGAGTCATTGCATGTATGTTCTTTTCCTAAACCACCACCAGAGTCATTGCATGTGTGTTCTTTTCCTAAACCACCACCAGAGTCATTGCATCTATGTTCTTTTCCTAAACCACCACCACAGTCATTGCATGTGTGTTCCTTTCCTAAACCACCACCAGAGTCATTGCATGTGTGTTCCTTTTCCTAAACCACATGGATATCGTTGCATGTATCTTCCTTTCCTAAACCACCACCAGAGTCATTGCATGTGTATTTTCCTAAACCACATTGATCCACCAGGGTCATTGCATGTGTGTTCCTTTCCTAAACTACCACTAGAATCATTACATGTGTGTTCTTTTTCTAAACCACCACTGGAATCATTGCATGTGTGTTCTTTTCCTAAAACAACACTAGAGACAGTACATGTGTGTTCATTTTCTAAACCACCACGAGTGTCACTGCATATGTCTTCCTTTCCTAAACCACATTGATCCACGAAAGTCATTGCATGTGTCTTCCTTTCATAAACCACCACTAGAGTCATTGCTTCTGTGTTCTTTTCTGAAACAACAACTAGAGTCGTTGCATGTGTGTTCAATTACTAAATCACCACCAGTGTCATTACATGTGTCTTCCTTTCCTAAACCACCAGTAGAGTCATTGGATGTTTCTTCTTTTTCTAAACCACCACTAGAGTCATTGCATGTGTCTAACTTTCCTAAACCACATGGATCCACCAGTGTCATTGCATGTGTGTTATTTTCCTAAAACACCACTAGAGTCATTGCATGTGTGTTCCTTTCCAAAACCACCACTAGAGTCATTGCATGTGTTCTTTTCCTAAACCACCACCAGAGTCATTGCATGTGTGTTCTTTTACTAAACCACCACCAGAGTCATTGCATGTGTCTTCATTTCCTAAACCACCACTAGAGTCATTGCATCTATGTTCTTTTCCTAAAGAACCACCATAGTCATTACATGTGTATTCCTTTCCTAAACCACCAGAGTCATTGCATGTGTGTTCCTTTCCTAAGCCACATGGATGTCATTTCATGTGTCTTCCTTTCCTAAACCACCACTAGAGTTATTGCATGTGTGTTCGTTTCCTAAACCACATTGATCCACCAGAGTCATTGCATGTGTGTTCCTGTGCTAAACCACATGGACCCACTAGTGTCATTGCATGTGTCTTCTTTTACTAAACCACCACCAGAGTCATTGCATGTGTGTTCTTATCCTAATCCACCAGTAGAGTCATTGGATGTGTGTTCATTTGCTAAACCATGTTGATCCACCAGAGTCATTGCACGTGTCTTCCTTTCCTAAACCACCACAAAAGTCATTGCATGTGTGTTCTTTTCCTAAACCACCACCAGATTCATTGCATGTGTGTTCTTTTCCTGAACCACCAATAGAGTCATTGCATGTGTCTTCCTTTCCTAAACCACATTGATCCACCAAAGTCATTGCATGTGTCTTCCTTTCATAAACCACCACCAGAGACATTGCATCTGTGTTCTTTTCCAAAACAACCAGAGTCATTGCATGTGTGTTCTTTTCCTAAACCACCACCAGTGTCCTTACATGTGTCTTCCTTTCCTCAAACACTAGTAGAGTCATTGGATGTGTCTTCTTTTCCTAAACCACCATCAGAGTCATTGCATGTGTCTTACTTTCCTAAACCACATGGATCCACCAGTGTCATTGCATGTGTGTTCTTTTCCTAAAACACCACTAGAGTCATTGCATGTGTGTTCCTTTCCAAAACCACCACTAGAGTCATTGCATGTGTTCTTTTCCTAAACCACCACCAGAGTCATTGCATGTGTGTTCTTTTACTAAACCACGACCAGAGTCATTGCATGTGTCTTCATTTCCTAAACCACCACCAGAGTCATTGCATCTATGTTCTTTTCCTAATCCACCACCATAGTCATTGCATGTGCCTTCCTTTCCTAAACCACCAGAGTCACTGCATGTGTGTTCCTTTCCTAAACCACATGGATGTCATTTCATGTGTCTTCCTTTCCTAAACCACCACTAGAGTTATTGCATGTGTGTTCCTTTCCTAAACCACATTGATCCACCAGAGTCATTGCATGTGTGTCCCTGTGCTAAACCATATGGATCCACTAGTGTCATTGCATGTGTGTTCCTGTGCTAAACCACATGGATCCACTAGTGTCATTGCATGTGTCTTCTTTTCCTAAACCACCACCAGATTCATTGCATGTGTGTTCTTATCCTAATCCACCACTAGAGTCATTGGATGTGTGTTCATTTCCTAAACCACGTTGATCCACCAGAGTCATTGCACGTGTCTTCCTTTCCTAAACCATATGGATCCACCAATGTCATTGGTGCGTGTTCTTTTCCTAAACCCGCACCAGAGTTATTGCATCTGTGTTCCTTTGCAAAACCACCACTAGATTCATTGCATGTCTGTTCTTTTCCTAAACCACCACCAGAGTCATTGCATGTGTGTTCTTTTTCCTAAAACACCACCAGAGTCATTGCATGTGTCTTCATTTCCTAAACCACCACCGAGTCATTGCATCTATGTTTTTTTCCTAAACCACCACCACAGTCATTGCATATGTCTTCCTTTCCTAACCCACCACCAGAGTTATTGCATGTGTGGTCCTTTCGTAAACCACATGGATGTCATTGCATATATCTTCCTTTCCTAAACCACCAGTAGACTCATTGCATGGGTGTTCCTTTCCTAAACCACAAGGATCCACTAGGGTCATTGCATGTGTGTTCCTGTGCTAAACCACATGGATCCACCAGTGTCATTGCACGTTTCTTCTTTTTTCCTAAACCACCAACAGAGTCATTGCATGTGTGTTCTTTTTCCTAATCCACCACTAGAGTCATTGCATGTGTGTTCCTTTCCTAAACCACATTGATCCACCAGAGTCATTGCATGTGTCTTCCTTTCCGTAAGCACCAATAGAGTCATTACATGCGTGTTCTTTTCCTGAACCACCAATAGATTCATTGCATGTGTCTTCCTTTCCTTAACCATCACTCGAGTCATTGCATGTGTGTTCTTTTCCTAAACCACCATTAGAGTCATTGCATGTGTGTTTTATCTAACACACCACAAGTGTCATTGCATGTGTATTCCTTTCCTAAACCACATTGTTCCCCAGAGTCATTGCATGTGTGTTCCTTTCCTAAACTACCACTAGAATCATTGCATTTGTGTTCTTTTCCTAAACCACCGCCAGAGTCATTGCATGTGTCTTCCTTTCCAAAACCACCACTAGAGTCATTGCACGTGTGTTCTTTTCCTTAACTACCACCAGAGTCATTGCATGTGTGTTCTTTTGCTAAACCACCACCAGAGTCATTGCATGTGTCTACATTTCCTAAACCACCACAATAGTCATTGCATCTATGCTATTTTCCTAAACCACCACAATAGTCATTGCATGTGTGTTCCTTTCCTAAACCACCACCAGATTCATTGCATGTGTGTTCCTTTCCTAAACCACATGGATGTCATTGCATGTACCTTCCTATCCTAAACCACCACTAGAGTCATTGCATGTGTGTTCCTTTCCTAAACCACACTGATTGAGCATTGCATGTGTGTTCTTCTGCTAAACCACATGGATCCACCAGTGTGAACGCATGTGTCTTCTTTCCCTAAACCACCACCAGAGTCATTGATTTTGTGTTCTTTTCCTAATCCACCACTAGAGTCATTGCATGTGCGTTCCTTACCTAAACCACATTGATCCACCAGAGTCATTGCATGTGTCTTCCTTTCCTAAACCACCACTAGAGTCATTGCATGTGTGTTCTTTTCCTAAACCACCACCAGAGTCATTGCATGTGTGTTCTTTTCCTGAACCACCAATAGACTCATTTCATGTGTCTTCCTTTCCTAAGCCACCACTAGAGACATTGCATGTGTGTTCTTTTCCTAAACCACCACTAGAGTCATTATATGTGTGTTCTTTTCCTAAACCACCACTAGTGTCATTGCATGTGTGTTCCTTTCCTAAACTACCACTAGAATCATTGCATGTGTGCTCTTTTTCTAAACCACAACTAGAGTCATTACATGTGTCTTCTTTTCCTAAAACAACACTAGAGTCCGTACATGTGTGTTCATTTTCTAAACCACCACGAGTGGCATTGCATATGTCTTCCTTTCCTAAACCACATTGATCCACCAAAGTCATTGCATGTGTATTCCTTTCATAAACCACCACTGGAGTGATTGCATCTGTGTTCTTTTCCGAAAAACAACCAGAGTCATTGCATGTGTGTTCTTTTCCTAAACCACCACCAGTGTCATTACATATGTCTTCGTTTCCTAAACTACCAGTAGAATCATTGGATGTGTCTTCTTTTCCCAAACCACCACCTGAGTCATTGCATGTGTCTTGCTTTCCTAAACCACATGGATCCACTAGTGTCATTGCATGTGTGTTCTTTTCCTAAAACACCACTAGAGTCATTGCATGTGTTCTTTTCCTAAACCACCACCAGAGTCATTGCATGTGTGTTATTTTACTAAACCACCACCAGAGTCATTGCATGTGTGTTCTTTTCCTAAAACACCACTAGAGTCATTGCATGTGTGTTCCTTTCCAAAACAAGCACTAGAGTCATTGCATGTGTTCTTTTCCTAAACCACCACCAGAGTCATTCCATGTGTGTTCTTTTACTAAACCACCACCAGAGTCATTGCATGTGTCTTCATTTCCTAAACCACCACCAGAGTCATTGCATTTATGTTCTTTTCCTAAACCATCACCATAGTCATTGCATGTGTCTTCCTTTCCTAAACCACTAGAGTCATTGCATTTGTGTTCCTTTCCTAAACCACATGGATGTCATTTCATGTGTCTTGCTTTACTAAACCACCACTAGAGTTATTGCATGTGTGTTCCTTTCCTAAACCACATTGATCCACCAGAGTCATTGCATGTGTGTTCCTGTGCTAAACCACATGGATCCACTAGTGTCATTGCATGTGTCTTCTTTTCCTAAACCACCACCAGAGTCATTGCATGTGTATTATTATCCTAATCCACCACTAGAGTCATTGGATGTGTGTTCATTTCCTAAACCACGTTGAGCCACCAGAGTCATTACACGTGTCTTCCTTTCCTAAACCACCACTAGAGTCATTGCATGTGTGTTCTTTTCCTAAACCACCACCAGATTCATTGCATGTGTGTTCTTTTTCCTAAAACACCACCAGAGTCATTGCATGTGTCTTCATTTCCTAAACCACCACCGAGTCATTGCATCTATGTTCTTTTCCTAAACCACCACCACAGTCATTGCATGTGTCTTCCTTTCCTAACCCACCACCAGAGTTATTGCATGTGTGGTCCTTTCGTAAACCACATGGATGTCATTGCATATATCTTCCTTTCCTAAACCACTAGTAGACTCATTGCATGGGTGTTCCTTTCCTAAACCACATGGATCCACTAGGGTCATCGCATGTGTGTTCCTGTGCTAAACCACATGGATCCACCAGTGTCATTGCACGTGTCTTCTTTTTTCCTAAACCACCAACAAAGTCATTGCATGTGTGTTCTTTTTCCTAATCCACCACTAGAGTCATTGCATGTGTGTTCCTTTCCTAAACCACATTGATCCACCAGAGTCATTGCATGTGTCTTCCTTTTCGAAAGCACTAATAGAGTCATTACATGCGTGTTCTTTTCCTGAACCACCAATAGAGTCATTGCATGTGTCTTCCTTTCCTAAACCACCACTAGAGTCATTGCATGTGTGTTCTTTTCCTAAACCACCATTAGATTCATTGCATGTGTGTTTTATCTAACCCACCACAAGTGTCATTGCATGTGTATTCCTTTCCTAAACCACATTGATCCCCCAGAGTCATTGCATGTGTGTTCCTTTCCTAAACTACCACTAGAATCATTGCATGTCTGTTCTTTTCCTAAACCACCACAAAAGTCGTTGCAGGTGTCTTCCTTTCCAAAACCACCACTAGAGTCATTGCACGTGTGTTCTTTTCCTAAACTACCACCAGAGTCATTGCATGTGTGTTCTTTTTCTAAACCACCACCAGAGTCATTGCATGTGTCTACATTTCCTAAACCACCACAAGAGTCATTGCATCTATGCTATTTTCCTAAACCACCACAATAGTCATTGCATGTGTGTTCTTTTCCTAAACCACCACTAGAGTCATTATATGTGTGTTCTTTTCCTAAACCACCACTAGTGTCATTGCATGTGTGTTCCTTTCCTAAACTACCACTAGAATCGTTGCATGTGTGCTCTTTTTCTAAACCACAACTAGAGTCATTACATGTGTCTTCTTTTCCTAAAACAACACTAGAGTCCGTACATGTGTGTTCATTTTCTAAACCACCACGAGTGGCATTGCATATGTCTTCCTTTCCTAAACCACATTGATCCACCAAAGTCATTGCATGTGTCTTCCTTTCATAAACCACCACTAGAGTGATTGCATCTGTGTCCTTTTCCGAAAAAACAACCAGAGTCCTTGCATGTGTGTTCTTTTCCTAAACCACCACCAGTGTCATTACATGTGTCTTCGTTTCCTAAACCACCAGTAGAATCATTGGATGTGTCTTCTTTTCCCAAACCACCACCTGAGTCATTGCATGTGTCTTGCTTTCCTAAACCACATGGATCCACTAGTGTCATTGCATGTGTGTTCTTTTCCTAAAACACCACTAGAGTCATTGCATGTGTTCTTTTCCTAAACCACCACCAAAGTCATTGCATGTGTGATCTTTTACTAAACCACCACCAGAGTCATTGCATGTGTGTTCTTTTCCTAAAACACCACTAGAGTCATTGCATGTGTGTTCCTTTCCAAAACAACCACTAGAGTCATTGCATGTGTTCTTATCCTAAACCACCACCAGAGTCATTCCATGTGTGTTCTTTTACTAAACCACCACCAGAGTCATTGCATGTGTCTTCATTTCCTAAACCACCACCAGAGTCATTGCATTTATGTTCTTTTCCTAAACCATCACCATAGTCATTGCATGTGTCTTCCTTTCCTAAACCACTAGAGTCATTGCATTTGTGTTCCTTTCCTAAACCACATGGATGTCATTTCATGTGTCTTCCTTTACTAAACCACCACTAGAGTTATTGCATGTGTGTTCCTTTCCTAAACCACATTGATCCACCAGAGTCATTGCATGTGTGTTCCTGTGGTAAACCACATGGATCCACTAGTGTCATTGCATGTGTCTTCTTTTCCTAAACCACCACCAGAGTCATTGCACTTGTATTATTTTCCTAATCCACCACTAGAGTCATTGGATGTGTGTTCATTTCCTAAACCACGTTGAGCCACCAGAGTCATTGCACGTGTCTTCCTTTCCTAAAGCACCACTAGAGTCATTGCATGTGTGTTCTTTTCCTAAACCACCACCAGATTCATTGCATGTGTGTTCTTTTTCCTAAAACACCACCAGAGTCATTGCATGTGTCTTCATTTCCTAAACCACCACCGAGTCATTGCATCTATTTTCTTTTCCTAAACCACCACCACAGTCATTGCATGTGTCTTCCTTTCCTAACCCACCACCAGAGTTATTGTGTGTGGTCCTTTCGTAAACCACATGGATGTCATTGCATATATCTTCCTTTCCTAAACCACTAGTAGACTCATTGCATGGGTGTTCTTTCCTAAACCACATGGATCCACTAGGGTCATTGCATGTGTGTTCCTGTGCTAAACCACATGGATCCACCAGTGTCATTGCACGTGTCTTCTTTTTCCTAAACCACCAATGAGTCATTGCATGTGTTTTCTTTTCCTAAGCCACCACTAGAGTCATTGCATGTGTGTTCCTTTCCTAAACCACATTGATCCACCAGAGTCATTGCATGTGTGTTCCTTTTTCGAAGCACCAATAGAGTCATTACATGCGTGTTCTTTTCCTGAACCACCAATAGAGTCATTGCATGTGTCTTCCTTTCCTAAACCACCACTAGAGTCATTGCATGTGTGTTCTTTTCCTAAACCACCATTAGAGTCATTGCATGTGTGTTTTATCTAACCCACCACAAGTGTCATTGCATGTGTATTCCTTTCCTAAACCACATTGATCCCCCAGAGTCATTGCATGTGTGTTCCTTTCCTAAACTACCACTAGAATCATTGCATGTGTGTTCTTTTCCTAAACCACCACCAGAGTCATTGCATGTGTCTTCCTTTCCAAAACCACCACTAGAGTCATTGCACGTGTGTTCTTTTCCTAAACTACCACCAGAGTCATTGCATGTGTGTTCTTTTGCTAAACCACCACCAGAGTCATTGCATGTGTCTACATTTCCTAAACCACCACAAGAGTCATTGCATCCATGCTATTTTCCTAAACCACCACAATAGTCATTGCATGTGTGTTCCTTTCCTAAACCACCACCAGATTCATTGCATGTGTGTTCCTTTCCTAAACCACATGGATGTCATTGCATGTACCTTCCTATCCTAAACCACCACTAGAGTGATTGCATGTGTGTTCCTTTCCTAAACCACACTGATTGAGCATTGCATGTGTGTTCTTCTGCTAAACCACATGGATCCACCAGTGTGAACGCATGTGTCTTCTTTCCCTAAACCACCACCAGAGTCATTGATTTTGTGTTCTTTTCCTAATCCACCACTAGAGTCATTGCATGTGTGTTCCTTACCTAAACCACATTGATCCACCCGAGTCATTGCATGTGTCTTCCTTTCCTAAACCACCACTAGAGTCATTGCATGTGTGTTCTTTTCCTAAACCACCACCAGAGTCATTGCATGTGTGTTCTTTTCCTGAACCACCAATAGACTCATTTCATGTGTCTTCCTTTACTAAGCCACCACTAGAGTCATTGCATGTGTGTTCTTTTCCTAAACCACCACTAGAGTCATTATATGTGTGTTCTTTTCCTAAACCACCACTAGTGTCATTGCATGTGTATTACTTTCCTAAACCACATTGATCCACCAGAGTCATTGCATGTGTGTTCCTTTCCTAAACTACCACTAGAATCATTGCATGTGTGCTCTTTTTCTAAACCACAACTAGAGTCATTACATGTGTCTTCTTTTCCTAAAACAACACTAGAGTCCGTACATGTGTGTTCATTTTCTAAACCACCATGAGTGGCATTGCATATGTCTTCCTTTCCTAAACCACATTGATCCACCAAAGTCATTGCATGTGTCTTCCTTTCATAAACCACCACTAGAGTGATTGCATCTGTGTTCTTTTCCGAAAAAACAACCAGAGTCATTGCATGTGTGTTCTTTTCCTAAACCACCAACAGTGTCATTACATGTGTCTTCGTTTCCTAAACCACTAGTAGAATCATTGGTTATGTCTTCTTTTCCCAAACCACCACCTGAGTCATTGCATGTGTCTTGCTTTCCTAAACCACATGGATCCACTAGTGTCATTGCATGTGTGTTCTTTTCCTAAAACACCACTAGAGTCATTGCATGTGTTCTTTTCCTAAACCACCACCAAAGTCATTGCATGTGTGATCTTTTACTAAACCACCACCAGAGTCATTGCATGTGTGTTCTTTTCCTAAAACACCACTAGAGTCATTGCATGTGTGTTCCTTTCCAAAACAACCACTAGAGTCATTGCATGTGTTCTTATCCTAAACCACCACCAGAGTCATTCCATGTGTGTTCTTTTACTAAACCACCACCAGAGTCATTGCATGTGTCTTCATTTCCTAAACCACCACCAGAGTCATTGCATTTATGTTCTTTTCCTAAACCATCACCATAGTCATTGCATGTGTCTTCCTTTCCTAAACCACTAGAGTCATTGCATTTGTGTTCCTTTCCTAAACCACATGGATGTCATTTCATGTGTCTTCCTTTACTAAACCACCACTAGAGTTATTGAATGTGTGTTCCTTTCCTAAACCACATTGATCCACCAGAGTCATTGCATGTGTGTTCCTGTGGTAAACCACATGGATCCACTAGTGTCATTGCATGTGTCTTCTTTTCCTAAACCACCACCAGAGTCATTGCATGTGTATTCTTATCCTAATCCACCACTAGAGTCATTGGATGTGTGTTCATTTCCTAAACCACGTTGAGCCACCAGAGTCATTGCACGTGTCTTCCTTTCCTAAAGCACCACTAGAGTCATTGCATGTGTGTTCTTTTCCTAAACCACCACCAGATTCATTGCATGTGTGTTCTTTTTCCTAAAACACCACCAGAGTCATTGCATGTGTCTTCATTTCCTAAACCACCACCGAGTCATTGCATCTATTTTCTTTTCCTAAACCACCACCACAGTCATTGCATGTGTCTTCCTTTCCTAACCCACCACCAGAGTTATTGCATGTGTGGTCCTTTCGTAAACCACATGGATGTCATTGCATATATCTTCCTTTCCTAAACCACTAGTAGACTCATTGCATGGGTGTTCCTTTCCTAAACCACATGGATCCACTAGGGTCATTGCATGTGTGTTCCTGTGCTAAACCACATGGATCCACCAGTGTCATTGCACGTGTCTTCTTTTTTCCTAAACCACCAACAGAGTCATTGCATGTGTGTTCTTTTTCCTAATCCACCACTAGAGTCATTGCATGTGTGTTCCTTTCCTAAACCACATTGATCCACCAGAGTCATTGCATGTGTGTTCCTTTTCGAAAGCACCAATAGAGTCATTACATGCGTGTTCTTTTCCTGAACCACCAATAGAGTCATTGCATGTGTCTTCCTTTCCTAAACCACCACTAGAGTCATTGCATGTGTGTTCTTTTCCTAAACCACCATTAGAGTCATTGCATGTGTGTTTTATCTAACCCACCACAAGTGTCATTGCATGTGTATTCCTTTCCTAAACCACATTGATCCCCCAGAGTCATTGCATGTGTGTTCCTTTCCTAAACTACCACTAGAATCATTGCATGTGTGTTCTTTTCCTAAACCACCACCAGAGTCATTGCATGTGTCTTCCTTTCCAAAACCACCACTAGAGTCATTGCACGTGTGTTCTTTTCCTAAACTACCACCAGAGTCATTGCATGTGTGTTCTTTTCCTAAACCACCACAAGAGTCATTGCATGTGTCTACATTTCCTAAACCACCACAAGAGTCATTGCATCCATGCTATTTTCCTAAACCACCACAATAGTCATTGCATGTGTGTTCCTTTCCTAAACCACCACCAGATTCATTGCATGTGTTCCTTTCCTAAACCACATGGATGTCATTGCATGTACCTTCCTATCCTAAACCACCACTAGAGTGATTGCATGTGTGTTCCTTTCCTAAACCACACTGATTGAGCATTGCATGTGTGTTCTTCATAAACCACATGGATCCACCAAGGTGAACGCATGTGTCTTCTTTCCTAAACCACCACCAGAGTCATTGATTTTGTGTTCTTTTCCTAATCCACCACTAGAGTCATTGCATGTGTGTTCCTTACCTAAACCACATTGATCCACCCGAGTCATTGCATGTGTCTTCCTTTCCTAAACCACCACTAGAGTCATTGCATGTGTGTTCTTTTCCTAAACCACCACCAGAGTCATTGCATGTGTGTTCTTTTCCTGAACCACCAATAGACTCATTTCATGTGTCTTCCTTTACTAAGCCACCACTAGAGTCATTGCATGTGTGTTCTTTTCCTAAACCACCACTAGAGTCATTATATGTGTGTTCTTTTCCTAAACCACCACTAGTGTCATTGCATGTGTATTACTTTCCTAAACCACATTGATCCACCAGAGTCATTGCATGTGTGTTCCTTTCCTAAACTACCACTAGAATCATTGCATGTGTGCTCTTTTTCTAAACCACAACTAGAGTCATTACATGTGTCTTCTTTTCCTAAAACAACACTAGAGTCCGTACATGTGTGTTCATTTTCTAAACCACCATGAGTGGCATTGCATATGTCTTCCTTTCCTAAACCACATTGATCCACCAAAGTCATTGCATGTGTCTTCCTTTCATAAACCACCACTAGAGTGATTGCATCTGTGTTCTTTTCCGAAAAAACAACCAGAGTCATTGCATGTGTGTTCTTTTCCTAAACCACCAACAGTGTCATTACATGTGTCTTCGTTTCCTAAACCACTAGTAGAATCATTGGTTATGTCTTCTTTTCCCAAACCACCACCTGAGTCATTGCATGTGTCTTGCTTTCCTAAACCACATGGATCCACTAGTGTCATTGCATGTGTGTTCTTTTCCTAAAACACCACTAGAGTCATTGCATGTGTTCTTTTCCTAAACCACCACCAAAGTCATTGCATGTGTGATCTTTTACTAAACCACCACCAGAGTCATTGCATGTGTGTTCTTTTCCTAAAACACCACTAGAGTCATTGCATGTGTGTTCCTTTCCAAAACAACCACTAGAGTCATTGCATGTGTTCTTATCCTAAACCACCACCAGAGTCATTCCATGTGTGTTCTTTTACTAAACCACCACCAGAGTCATTGCATGTGTCTTCATTTCCTAAACCACCACCAGAGTCATTGCATTTATGTTCTTTTCCTAAACCATCACCATAGTCATTGCATGTGTCTTCCTTTCCTAAACCACTAGAGTCATTGCATTTGTGTTCCTTTCCTAAACCACATGGATGTCATTTCATGTGTCTTCCTTTACTAAACCACCACTAGAGTTATTGAATGTGTGTTCCTTTCCTAAACCACATTGATCCACCAGAGTCATTGCATGTGTGTTCCTGTGGTAAACCACATGGATCCACTAGTGTCATTGCATGTGTCTTCTTTTCCTAAACCACCACCAGAGTCATTGCATGTGTATTCTTATCCTAATCCACCACTAGAGTCATTGGATGTGTGTTCATTTCCTAAACCACGTTGAGCCACCAGAGTCATTGCACGTGTCTTCCTTTCCTAAAGCACCACTAGAGTCATTGCATGTGTGTTCTTTTCCTAAACCACCACCAGATTCATTGCATGTGTGTTCTTTTTCCTAAAACACCACCAGAGTCATTGCATGTGTCTTCATTTCCTAAACCACCACCGAGTCATTGCATCTATTTTCTTTTCCTAAACCACCACCACAGTCATTGCATGTGTCTTCCTTTCCTAACCCACCACCAGAGTTATTGTGTGTGGTCCTTTCGTAAACCACATGGATGTCATTGCATATATCTTCCTTTCCTAAACCACTAGTAGACTCATTGCATGGGTGTTCCTTTCCTAAACCACATGGATCCACTAGGGTCATTGCATGTGTGTTCCTGTGCTAAACCACATGGATCCACCAGTGTCATTGCACGTGTCTTCTTTTTTCCTAAACCACCAACAGAGTCATTGCATGTGTGTTCTTTTTCCTAATCCACCACTAGAGTCATTGCATGTGTGTTCCTTTCCTAAACCACATTGATCCACCAGAGTCATTGCATGTGTGTTCCTTTTCGAAAGCACCAATAGAGTCATTACATGCGTGTTCTTTTCCTGAACCACCAATAGAGTCATTGCATGTGTCTTCCTTTCCTAAACCACCACTAGAGTCATTGCATGTGTGTTCTTTTCCTAAACCACCATTAGAGTCATTGCATGTGTGTTTTATCTAACCCACCACAAGTGTCATTGCATGTGTATTCCTTTCCTAAACCACATTGATCCCCCAGAGTCATTGCATGTGTGTTCCTTTCCTAAACTACCACTAGAATCATTGCATGTGTGTTCTTTTCCTAAACCACCACCAGAGTCATTGCATGTGTCTTCCTTTCCAAAACCACCACTAGAGTCATTGCACGTGTGTTCTTTTCCTAAACTACCACCAGAGTCATTGCATGTGTGTTCTTTTGCTAAACCACCACCAGAGTCATTGCATGTGTCTACATTTCCTAAACCACCACAAGAGTCATTGCATCCATGCTATTTTCCTAAACCACCACAATAGTCATTGCATGTGTGTTCCTTTCCTAAACCACCACCAGATTCATTGCATGTGTGTTCCTTTCCTAAACCACATGGATGTCATTGCATGTACCTTCCTATCCTAAACCACCACTAGAGTGATTGCATGTGTGTTCCTTTCCTAAACCACACTGATTGAGCATTGCATGTGTGTTCTTCTGCTAAACCACATGGATCCACCAGTGTGAACGCATGTGTCTTCTTTCCCTAAACCACCACCAGAGTCATTGATTTTGTGTTCTTTTCCTAATCCACCACTAGAGTCATTGCATGTGTGTTCCTTACCTAAACCACATTGATCCACCCGAGTCATTGCATGTGTCTTCCTTTCCTAAACCACCACTAGAGTCATTGCATGTGTTCTTTTCCTAAACCACCACCAGAGTCATTGCATGTGTGTTCTTTTCCTGAACCACCAATAGACTCATTTCATGTGTCTTCCTTTACTAAGCCACCACTAGAGTCATTGCATGTGTGTTCTTTTCCTAAACCACCACTAGAGTCATTATATGTGTGTTCTTTTCCTAAACCACCACTAGTGTCATTGCATGTGTATTACTTTCCTAAACCACATTGATCCACCAGAGTCATTGCATGTGTGTTCCTTTCCTAAACTACCACTAGAATCATTGCATGTGTGCTCTTTTTCTAAACCACAACTAGAGTCATTACATGTGTCTTCTTTTCCTAAAACAACACTAGAGTCCGTACATGTGTGTTCATTTTCTAAACCACCATGAGTGGCATTGCATATGTCTTCCTTTCCTAAACCACATTGATCCACCAAAGTCATTGCATGTGTCTTCCTTTCATAAACCACCACTAGAGTGATTGCATCTGTGTTCTTTTCCGAAAAAACAACCAGAGTCATTGCATGTGTGTTCTTTTCCTAAACCACCACCAGTGTCATTACATGTGTCTTCGTTTCCTAAACCACTAGTAGAATCATTGGTTGTGTCTTCTTTTCCCAAACCACCACCTGAGTCATTGCATGTGTCTTGCTTTCCTAAACCACATGGATCCACTAGTGTCATTGCATGTGTGTTCTTTTCCTAAAACACCACTGGAGTCATTGCATGTGTTCTTTTCCTAAACCACCACCAGAGTCATTGCATGTGTGTTCTTTTACTAAACCACCACCAGAGTCATTGCATGTGTGTTCTCTTCCTAAAACACCACTAGAGTCATTGCATGTGTGTTCCTTTCCAAAACCACCACTAGAGTCATTGCATGTGTTCTTTTCCTAAACCACCACCAGAGTCATTCCATGTGTGTTCTTTTACTAAACCACCACCAGAGTCATTGCATGTGTCTTCATTTCCTAAACCACCACCAGAGTCATTGCATTTATGTTGTTTTCCTAAACCATCACCATAGTCATTGCATGTGTCTTCCTTTCCTAAACGACTAGAGTCATTGCATTTGTGTTCCTTTCCTAAACCACATGGATGTCATTTCATGTGTCTTCCTTTCCTAAACCACCACTAGAGTTATTGCATGTGTGTTCCTTTCCTAAACCACATTGATCCACCAGAGTCATTGCATGTGTGTTCCTGTGCTAAACCACATGGATCCACTAGTGTCATTGCATGTGTCTTCTTTTCCTAAACCACCACAAGAGTCATTGCATGTGTATTCCTATCCTAATCCACCACTAGAGTCATTGGATGTGTGTTCATGTCCTAAACCACGTTGAGCCACCAGAGTCATTGCACGTGTCTTCCTTTCCTAAACCACCACTAGAGTCATTGCATGTGTGTTCTTTTCCTAAACCACCACCAGATTCATTCCATGTGTATTCTTTTCCTGAACCACTAATAGAGTCATTGCATGTCTCTTCCTTTCCTAAACCACCACTAGAGTCATTGCATGGGTGTTATTTTCCTAAACCACTACTAGAGTTATTGCATGTGTGTCATTTTCTAAACTACCACGAGTGTCATTGCATATGTATTCCTTTCCTAAACCACATTGATCCACCAAAGTCATTGCATGTGTCTTCCTTTCATAAACCACCAGAGTCATTGCATCTGTGTTCTTTCCAAAACAACAACCAGAGTCATTGCATGTGTGTTCTTTCCTAAACCACCACCAGTGTCATTACATGTGTCTTCCTTTCCTAAACCACCAGTAGAGTCATTGGATGTGTCTTCTTTTCCTAAACCACCACCAGAGTCATTGCATGTGTCTTACTTTCCTAAACCACATGGATCCACCAGTGTCATTGCATGTGTGTTCTTTTCTAATACACCACTAGAGTCATTGCATGTGTGTTCCTTTCCAAAACCACCACTAGAGTCATTGCATATGTTCTTTTCCTAAACCACCACGAGAGTCATTGCATGTGTGTTCTTTTACTAAACAACCACCAGAGTCATAGCATGTGTCTTCATTTTCTAAACCACCACCAGAGTCATTACATCTATGTTCTTTTCCTAAACCACCACCATAGTCATTGCATGTGTCTTCCATTCCTAAACCACCAGAGTCATTGCATGTGTGTTCCTTTCCTAAACCACATGGATGTCATTTCATGTGTCTTCCTTTCCTAAACTAGCACTAGAGTTATTGCATGTGTGTTCCTTTCCTAAACCAAATTGACCCACCAGAGTCATTGCATGTGTGTTCCTATGCTAAACTACATGGATCCACTAGTGTCATTGCATGTGTCTTCTTTTCCTAAACCACCACCAGAGTCATTGCATGTGTTCTTTTCCTAAACCACCACCAGAGTCATTGCATGTGTGTTCTTTTACTAAACCACCACCAGAGTCATTGCATGTGTGTTCTCTTCCTAAAACACCACTAGAGTCATTGCATGTGTGTTCCTTTCCAAAACCACCACTAGAGTCATTGCATGTGTTCTTTTCCTAAACCACCACCAGAGTCATTCCATGTGTGTTCTTTTACTAAACCACCACCAGAGTCATTGCATGTGTCTTCATTTCCTAAACCACCACCAGAGTCATTGCATTTATGTTGTTTTCCTAAACCATCACCATAGTCATTGCATGTGTCTTCCTTTCCTAAACGACTAGAGTCATTGCATTTGTGTTCCTTTCCTAAACCACATGGATGTCATTTCATGTGTCTTCCTTTCCTAAACCACCACTAGAGTTATTGCATGTGTGTTCCTTTCCTAAACCACATTGATCCACCAGAGTCATTGCATGTGTGTTCCTGTGCTAAACCACATGGATCCACTAGTGTCATTGCATGTGTCTTCTTTTCCTAAACCACCACAAGAGTCATTGCATGTGTATTCCTATCCTAATCCACCACTAGAGTCATTGGATGTGTGTTCATGTCCTAAACCACGTTGAGCCACCAGAGTCATTGCACGTGTCTTCCTTTCCTAAACCACCACTAGAGTCATTGCATGTGTGTTCTTTTCCTAAACCACCACCAGATTCATTCCATGTGTATTCTTTTCCTGAACCACTAATAGAGTCATTGCATGTCTCTTCCTTTCCTAAACCACCACTAGAGTCATTGCATGGGTGTTATTTTCCTAAACCACTACTAGAGTTATTGCATGTGTGTCATTTTCTAAACTACCACGAGTGTCATTGCATATGTATTCCTTTCCTAAACCACATTGATCCACCAAAGTCATTGCATGTGTCTTCCTTTCATAAACCACCACTGGAGTCATTGCATCTGTGTTCTTTTCCAAAACAACAACCAGAGTCATTGCATGTGTGTTCTTTTCCTAAACCACCACCAGTGTCATTACATGTGTCTTCCTTTCCTAAACCACCAGTAGAGTCATTGGATGTGTCTTCTTTTCCTAAACCACCACCAGAGTCATTGCATGTGTCTTACTTTCCTAAACCACATGGATCCACCAGTGTCATTGCATGTGTGTTCTTTTCTAATACACCACTAGAGTCATTGCATGTGTGTTCCTTTCCAAAACCACCACTAGAGTCATTGCATATGTTCTTTTCCTAAACCACCACGAGAGTCATTGCATGTGTGTTCTTTTACTAAACAACCACCAGAGTCATAGCATGTGTCTTCATTTTCTAAACCACCACCAGAGTCATTACATCTATGTTCTTTTCCTAAACCACCACCATAGTCATTGCATGTGTCTTCCATTCCTAAACCACCAGAGTCATTGCATGTGTGTTCCTTTCCTAAACCACATGGATGTCATTTCATGTGTCTTCCTTTCCTAAACTAGCACTAGAGTTATTGCATGTGTGTTCCTTTCCTAAACCAAATTGACCCACCAGAGTCATTGCATGTGTGTTCCTATGCTAAACTACATGGATCCACTAGTGTCATTGCATGTGTCTTCTTTTCCTAAACCACCACCAGAGTCATTGCATGTGTGTTCTTATCCTAATCCACCACTAGAGTCATTGGATGTATGTTCATTTCCTAAACCACGTTGATCCACCAGAGTCATTGCACGTGTCTTCCTTTCCTAAACCACCACTAGAGTCATTGCATGTGTGTTCTTTTCCTAAACCACCACCAGATTCATTGCATGTGTGTTCTTTTCTTGAACCACCAATAGAGTCATTGCATGTGTCTTCCTTTCCAAAACCACCAATAGAGTCATTGCATGTGTGTTCTTTTCCTAAACCACCACTAGAGTTGTTGCATGTGTGTACTTTTCCTAAACCACCACCAGTGTCATTGCATGTGTATTCCTTTCCTAAACCACATTGATCCCCCAGAGTCATTGCATGTGTGTTCCTTTCCGAAACTAACTCTAGAATCATTGCATGTGTGTCCTTTTCCTAAAACAACACTAGAGTCAGTACATGTGTGTTCATTTTCTAAACCACCACGAGTGTCATTGCATATGTATTCCTTTCCTAAAACATATTGATCCACCAAAGTCATTGCATGTGTCTTCGTTTCATAAACCACCACTAGAGTCATTGCATCTGTGTTCTTTTCCGAAACAACAACCAGAGTCATTGCATCTGTGTTTTTTTCCTAAACCACCACCAGTGTCATTGCATGTGTGTTCTTATCCTAATCCACCACTAGAGTCATTGGATGTGTGTTCATTTCCTAAACCACGTTGAAGCATCAGAGTCATTGCACGTGTCTTCCTTTCCTAAACCACCACTAGAGTCATTGCATGTGTGTTCTTTTCCTAAACCACCACCAGATTCATTGCATGTGTGTTCTTTTCCTGAACCACTAATAGAGTCATTACATGTCTCTTCCTTTCCTAAACCACCACTAGAGTCATTGCATGGGTGTTCTTTTCCTAAACCACCACTAGAGTTATTGCATGTGTGTCATTTTCTAAACCACCACGAGTGTCATTGCATATGTATTCCTTTCCTAAACCACATTGATCCACCAAAGTCATTGCATGTGTCTTCCTTTCATAAACCACCACCAGTGTCATTACATGTGTGTTCTTTTCCTAAACCACCACCAGTGTCATTACATGTGTCTTCCTTTCCTAAACCACCAGTAGAGTCATTGGATGTGTCTTCTTTTCCTAAACCACCACCAGAGTCATTGCATGTGTCTTGCTTTCCTAAACCACATGGATCCACCAGTGTCATTGCATGTGTGTTCTTTTCCTAAAACACCACCAGAGTCATTGCATATGTGTTCCTTTCCAAAACCACCACTAGAGTCATTGCATGTGTTCTTTTCCTAAACTACCACGAGAGTCATTGCATGTGTGTTCTTTTACTAATGCACCACCAGAGTCAGTGCATGTGTCTTCATTTCCTAAACCACCACCAGAGTCATTGCATGTGTGTTTCTTTCTGAAACTACCACTAGAATCATTGCATGTGTGTTCTTTTCCTAAAACAACACTAGAGTCAGTACATGTGTGTTCATTTTCTAAACCACCACGAGTGTCATTGCATATGTCTTCCTTTGCTAAACCACATTGATCCACCAAAGTCATTGCATGTGTCTTCCTTTCATAAACCACCACTAGAGCATTGGATCTGTGTTCTTTTCCGAAACAATAACCAGAGTCATTGCATGTGTGTTCTTTTCCTAAACCACCACCAGTGTCATTACATGTGTCTTCCTTTCCTAAACCACCGGTAGAGTCATTCGATGTGTCTTCTTTTCCTAAACTACCACCAGAGTCATTGCATGTGTCTTACTTTCCTAAACCACATGGATCCACCAGTGTCATTGCATGTGTGTTATTTTCCTAAAACACCACTAGAGTCATTGCATGTGTGTTCCTTTCCAAAACCACCACTATAGTCATTGCATGTGTTCTTTTCCTAAACCACCACCAGAGTCATTGCATGTGTGTTCTTTTACTAAACCACCACCAGAGTCATTGCATGTGTCTTCATTTCCTAAACCACCACCAGAGTCATTGGATGTGTGTTCTTTTCCTAAACCACCACCATTGTCATTGCATGTGTCTTCCTTTCCTAAACCACCAGAGTCATTGCATGTGTGTTCCTTTCCTAAACCACATGGATGTCATTTCATGTGTCTTACTTTCCTAAACCACCACTAGATTTATTGCATGTGTGTTCCTTTCCTAAACCACATTGATCCACCAGAGTCATTGCATGTGTGTTCCTGTGCTAAACCACATGGATCCACTAGTGTCATTGCATGTGTCTTCTATTACTAAACCACCACCAGAGTCATTGCATGTGTCTTCCTTTCCTAAACCACCACTAGAGTCATTGCATGTGTGTTCTTTTCCTAAACCACCACCAGATTCATTGCATGTGTGTTCTTTTCCTGAACCACCAATAGAGTCATTGCATGTGTCTTCCTTTCCTAAACCACCACTAGAGTCATTGCATGGGTGTTCTTTTCCTAAACCACCACTAGAGTTATTGCATGTGTGTCCTTTTCCTATACCACCACCAGTGTCATTGGATGTGTATTCCTTTCCTAAACCACATTGATCCCCCAGAGTCATTGCATGTGTGTTTCTTTCCGAAACTACCACTAGAATCATTGCATGTGTGTTCTTTTCCTAAAACAACACTAGAGTCAGTACATGTGTGTTCATTTTCTAAACCACCACGAGTGTCATTGCATATGTCTTCCTTTGCTAAACCACATTGATCCACCAAAGTCATTGCATGTGTCTTCCTTTCATAAACCACCACTAGAGCATTGGATCTGTGTTCTTTTCCGAAACAACAACCAGAGTCATTGCATGTGTGTTCTTTTCCTAAACCACCACCAGTGTCATTACATGTGTCTTCCTTTCCTAAACCACCGGTAGAGTCATTCGATGTGTCTTCTTTTCCTAAACTACCACCAGAGTCATTGCATGTGTCTTACTTTCCTAAACCACATGGATCCACCAGTGTCATTGCATGTGTGTTCTTTTCCTAAAACACCACTAGAGTCATTGCATGTGTGTTCCTTTCCAAAACCACCACTATAGTCATTGCATGTGTTCTTTTCCTAAACCACCACCAGAGTCATTGCATGTGTGTTCTTTTACTAAACCACCACCAGAGTCATTGCATGTGTCTTCATTTCCTAAACCACCACCAGAGTCATTGGATGTGTGTTCATTTCCTAAACCAGGTTGATCCACCAGAGTCATTGCATGTGTCTTCCTTTCCTAAACCACCACCAGACTCATTGCATGTGTGTTCTTTTCCTAAACCACCACCAGACTCATTGCATGTGTGTTATTTTCCTAAACCACCAATAGAGTCATTGCATGTGTCTTCCTTTCCTAAACCAACACTAGAGTCATTGGATGGGTGTTCTTTTCCTAAACCACCACTAAAGTTATTGCATGTGTGTCCTTTTCATAAACCACCACCAGTGCAATTGCATGTGTATTCCTTTCCTAAACCACATTGATCCCCCAGAGTCATTGCATGTGTGTTCCTTTCCTAAACTACCACTAGAATCATTACATGTGTGTTCTTTTCCTAAACCACCAGGGTCATTGCATGTGTCTTCCTTTCCAAAAGCACCACTAGAGTCATTGCATGTATGTTCTTTTCCTAAACCACCACCAGAGTCATTGCATGTGTGGTCTTTTCCTAAACCACCGCCAGAGTCATTGCATCTATGTTCTTTTCCTAAACCACCACCACAGTCATTGCTTGTGTGTTCCTTTCCTAAACCACCACCAGAGTCATTGCATGTGTGTTCCTTTTCCTAAACCACATGGATGTCGTTGCATGGATCTTCCTTTCCTAAACCACAACCAGAGTCATTGCATGTGTATTTTCCTAAACCACAATGATCCACCAGTGTCATTGCACGTGTGTTCCTTTCCTAAACTACCACTAGAATCATTACATGTGTGTTCTTTTTCTAAACCACCACTGGAATCATTGCATGTGTGTTCTTTTCCTAAAACAACACTAGAGTCAGTACATGTGTGTTCATTTTCTAAACTACCAAGAGTGTCATTGCATATGTCTTCCTTTCCTAAACCACATTGATCCACCAAAGTCATTGCATCTGCCTTCCTTTCATAAACCACCACTAGAGTCATTGCTTCTGTGTTCTTTTGTGAAAAAACAACTAGAGTCATTGCATGTGTGTTCTTTTACTAAATCACCACCAGTGTCATTACATGTGTCTTCCTTTCCTAAACCACCATTAGAGTCATTGGATGTTTCTTCTTTTCCTAAACCACCACCAGAGTTATTGCATGTGTCTAACTTTCCTAAACCACATGGATCCACCAGTGTCATTGCATGTGTGTTATTTTCCTAAAACACCACTAGAATCATTGCATGTGTGTTCCTTTCCAAAACCACCACTAGAGTCATTGCATGTGTTCTTTTCCTAAACCACCACTAGAGTCATTGCATGTGTGTTCTTTTACTAAACCATGACCAGAGTCATTGCATGTGTCTTTCTTTCCTAAACCACCACTAGAGTCATTGCATGGTGTAACATCCCTAAAAAAATCATGTTTCAAAACTCATTCATATCATTCTTGCATCATTCATTCATATAGGGTTTTTCTCAAAATCATTTAGAGGCAGAAGTTTGAGCTATGATTTCATGTGGGCATTTTATCTCAATTGGCCATCACCTTTTGAGACTTGAATGCTTAGGTACTTGTTTGCTTGCCTCCATGGTTGGAAAGAATAGGAGAAGCATTTAAACCCAAAATTCCAATTTAGAAATATTTTCTAAACCCCATTCCAAATATTGGCAACTAGAGACAAAGAGACAAAGTCTCTGTTTATTTTGAAACCCAAGCTTGACCAAACCTTGCAAGGTAACCACATGGTTATTTGACTGCATTTGAACCCACAAGAACCCTGCAAAAATCCCCAAAGAAATTTGAATTCAAAAGGATTTGAATTCATATCAAATTCTATTCAGAAAATAGAATTAGAAAAAGAAAAAGGCTAAAGAAAAGAAAAGGCCGAGCGGCCGAATCAGCCCAGGCGGATCCAGCCCAGCAAGCCCACCCGGGGTCCTCCTTTTTCTTCTCTCACGCCATGAGCCCACGCAGACAGTGCAGACCCACCACACCGCACTCGGCTGACAAACGGGCCCGGTCCACGTCGCCCTCGTCTTCCCCAGACCGCGCCTGCGACCACGTCGCCGCGGCAGTGAAGGCCGGTAATGGCGCGGCGTAAATGGGCTTTAAACCCGAGCGTTTCCTGTCGATTCCCCGGCTATAAGATCCTCTCTGCTCCTCGATCTTGTTCCCCAGACACCTCGCTCACTCCGCCACCAGTCGCCTCAATCAGCATTGCACCGCCAGACGGAACCTCTCCGGCGATCGATTCCGGTGAGCCCAGTGTTCCTCGCCTCGTTCTTGCTATCCTGCTCAGTGAATCCTTGCGCATCTACTGACCTCGCTAGTCTGTCCGGTACTGCCCAGGTCGCCGGTTCCACTTGACACCGCGAGCACCGACGGCGACATCAACTCCGACGAGCTCTAGTGGTAAGTCCAGACCGCCCCGCGCCTCCTAGTTCATGCTCACTACTTCGCCTTGACCCTGCGAACCTAACCGTGTCCTCGACTTGCCTTGGGTGATTCACGCGGCGTCCACGACGACCACCCGACGCAGAATACCGCCCAAAGAATTCGGCGAGCAATCGCAACCTTGTCCGGCGCCTTGACCAACCGCGAGTACGACAAGCTTCGCCGTGACCTCCCCGAGCCCGAAGCCACCTCCTTCTTCTTCTCGCTCGCATCATCGGCAACATCATCGACCGACGATTCCGCCGCCGGTAGCCACCGCGCAGCGCCGCCAGTTCTTGGCCAGAGAAGTAGCAGCCGTTAGATCTGCATCGTAGCGCTAGGATAGATCCACTTAACCCCGAAGCGGTACGCGATCTGAGCCGCCAGATTTCATTTAGATCCTACGGCTGTGGAGCTCGATCCAGTGCGAACCGGTACGAGCGAATCAGAACATGACGCGTGGCTAGGTTAGATCTGAGAATAGAATTTAAAATCAGAAATTTGATCCAAATTCATTTGCCTATATCTTTTGAACCCCACGTTGGAATTT
Source organism: Avena insularis (assembly GCA_023614405.1). NCBI lineage: Eukaryota > Viridiplantae > Streptophyta > Magnoliopsida > Poales > Poaceae > Avena > Avena insularis. Next base: position 380,218,812 of record CM042688.1, read on the forward strand.
TGCAAACTTTATACCGTTGGATTCAGAAAAACAAGACCTTTCTGCCTCTCCTTTTTGTTTTGCAAATAGTAACCATTTGATTAGCTTAAAATGCAGAGGCATGTTTGAGGCTATTTTAAGTATAGATTTAGTTTAGTATTTTTTTTTTAGGTTTATTTAAATTGTCTTGGCTACTTTGTGACTAGTTTCAGTTTCTGTATTCATGCACTTGCTTGGTTGAAGTTTTCAAAAATCATCACTTGGTAGATTCATGCATGCATGCATTCATAATACTTTTGTTTGTATATATATGTGTGTAATTGTATGCTACAACTTTGTGTGTAGATTTTGCTAGTGATTGTGATTGTGACAAGTGCTACTCTCCACACTACCAAGGCAAGTGATATCTTCATGAATATTCCCTACCTATATTTTATACTTGCATTAGATATATTTTGTTAGGACTTGCATGTTACTTTTGTCAACTAATGATGGGAAATCCTATTTAGAATAGAATGCTAGAATTGCTAGGAAATTCCCTAAGGTCAAGTTGCCATGCCATGCTTAGCCTAGCTACTAGAAAACAAGGGTGGTTTATATATTCACACTATGGAAAAATATTCTAAGTCTAAGGACTTGTTTTTATTTAACAAAACAACTAAGTTAATGAATCACCTGGGTGGAATGGAAAGATTGGGTTATGTTGAGTGGTTACACAAGGCCAGGGGTACTGGTGAACCTTGTGTATCTCACTTGTGGATGGCCACCCAGGAACAAAGAGATTTGAGTTGTCAAATGTTTGAGAAGCTTCAAGTGCCACTTGGTAATATGGGCTCGCCATGATCTTAGGATGCTGGAACTTAGTCTCTTGGACAAGGTGGTAGATGGGTTGATAGGTTGGAGCGTCCATTTGACTAAGGAAAGGCTATGAAGGATCATGTCTTGGGAAACCAAGGCTCGTGGGAAAGTGCACCAACTCTTCAGAGTGTAAAACCTAAGTACTTAGCCATGTTCCTGGTAAAGGACAATTTGAGCATCAAGACATGGAAACTTCAAGAATCTCATCACTCCAATTTCTAAATAAAACTTGTGGGTGAACAAGGGTTAAAGGATCTTCAGTCTTTGATTGGTAGATGCCCGGAGTGGATCTTCAGTCTCTGATTGGTAGATACCTTGGGATGGTTTTTGTCGAGCAAAAACTTAGTGTTTTCAAAAGTTAAGGAAAAATCTATTTTGAGCAATGCAAGCTTAAGCTCCACCAGCCAAATGCATATAGCCTTATAGTCCACTTAAATTATACTAGGTATCACTTGCCAATACTATTCCAAAGTATTGACCCCTGTGGCTGTAACTTATGATGTTGCAGTTACTCGATGATGATTAGGAGTCATGAGTCTACACTCAACATGCTTGCGTGGCACATGAAGATGAAGACTTATGTTTATTTACATATTCCATAAACTCTTGTACTAGGCCTTTGGCCATGAGTTGTAAAAGACTATGTTTTATCTCGGAATGACTGTAATAAACGACCTTTGTATCTGTACTTCATCTTAAACTGTGGATGCTAGCAATGATCCAGTGGACTAGCATTGCAATCACAGGATCTTTTCCTTTAATAAGGAGGGATCTTACAGATGGTATCGAGCATTGTGTTGCCTGAGGATTATGACCCTAGGATTGGAAACCACTAAGGAAAATTTTAACTTCTTCTACACTTGTCTATTCTTCTCAGAACTTTTCTAATCTTCTCCTTCTCATCTCTATTTGTAGATGAACTCACCAACGGGTGAAGAAAGGACCACTCATGACCATGACCTTGGAGTGTGAGACTGAGTTTCCCAAGATTCTCAAGGACCTCATGGAGACCATGGGAGTACATGGTGCAGCTGTGTACAAGGGCTTTCCAGTGATGGAGGATGGAGTGGAGTATTGGGTGCAACTTCACTTGTACAAGAACAAGGAAGACAACCACAAAGAAAAAGGCTTCAGATGTACACCAACACTTTTATGCACACCACATTCTTTGAGTCAAGAAAAGAAGCAGCTTGGAAGACTATCAAGGAACTAAGTGCTAGAGTCAAGTGCGTGATGCTCAACCTCCAAAAGACTTAGAGAAAGAGAAGGAACATACCCAAGAGTTGGAAGTCACCAACCAATCCTTAAGAGGAGATATTATAGACTTAGTGATAGAAGCATGTGAACAGGATAGGGTGATTGCCACTAGGAACATTGTGTTAGCCACCAGATCCAATGAGATAGGATTGTAAGCACTTCGTTAGTTGACCACCACCTATCACCTTATTTTCCAAAATGATACCTTAAAAGTTTGAACCTTGGTGGTTGTAATGGATTTATGTATGCATGACTTGTATGATTTATGTGTTCCATGGTAATGCTTGAATGTTTGTCTTGTTTAATTTGAATTTGTGTTGTTCTAACTTTTCAATCTTATAAATAGATGCCTATTGCCATCAGCACTGTTGAGGAGTTCCGGTTACCTGCTTTGGTCCTCGTATCGTAGAGCTTACTACTTTACTCGATCTCCCTCTTCCTATCATTACGGTGCACCCACTCACCAAGTTTGAGAGGAAGGACCTTTGGGGCTTCAAGGTGAACCAGCCAGGACGCCAGGCAGAGCCTACTACGGAGGCCATCGTCTTCAAGCTTATGCACGATGACAGGGAGAGAGGCATGGAGGTTGTCATGCAGGATCTGATAGGACGACTGTTAGGACGTCACTCCCGACAGGTTAGAGGCACTCACTTCCACGCCTTCGGAAGGCGTGATGATGACGGAGAGTCCATTGACTTTGAGGACGACTCAAGGGTCACAAAGAGCCGAGCACGCCTGTACCTCCGGACTTAGAGACTCTTATTAGGCACGTGGATACCGATAGGACCAACGTCATGCTTAGTAATGACGAGCTCAGTGCAGCTTCGCGAGAAGGACAAGCTCTTCGCGCAGCAGGACGAGATAGTCAAGGAGATGGAGACGAAGTTCGAGACCCAAGACCGTAAGTTCAAGAGTCAAGAGAAGCGTGTCCAGGATAGGAACAAGAGGATTCGTGATATGACCGAGGAACTGCAGTCCAAGGACTTCGAGTTAGAGCAGCAGCAGACAAAGGATTGAGAGGCTTGTTCCAAGAGGGCTCTCAAGGCCAAGATCGACTCTTTGACCACTACCATCGAGGAGAACAAGACCGCAATGGAGAACGCAGGCCTTACCTTTGTCGAGGAGGAGATTGAAGCTGACGAGTAGATTTGACTACTCAGTTATCTTTATTTACCGCACTTGTTATTTATGAACTTATTGTTGGACCATCCGACATGTGGATGGCTTGCCACTTGTATGTTTGTACTTTGAGATTTTTGTTCTCTTGTTGTTTAGCTTTTATCCTAATATTGCTTGCTATGTGTTTTCTTGTGTAATGTATTGTGCATAAATCATGTAAGGGTATCTCATTCTTATCTCTATATGAATAAACCATGATGCCTCCCCGTCACAAGAACACCAATCCCAACCCCAACATTACCCCGAAATGCAACAAATGATGAATGCGCAAAACACTTATGCAAATGATGACGACGCTCATCCGAACCGAACAACAACAACAACCCCAACAACAACAACAACAACAACAATAACAACAACAACAACCCTCCAGGTTTTGATATGCTCACCAGATTTCTGCGTCTAAGGCCAGCTAAGTTTTCGGGAACGACTGATCCCATGGTGGCCAATGATTGGCTACGTTCTGTGAACAAAGACTTAGTGACCGTAGGATGCACAGATGCTGAAAAGGTCAGGTTTGCAGCACATCTGTTGGAAGGACCAGCCGAGATGGTGGGACAACTTCCAGATTACCACGACTATTGATGAGGTGACTTTGGCTATCTTTGAAGATGGATTTCGTACTACTCATATCTCACCAGGTATGATGAGCCTGAAAAATAAGGAATTTCACAACCTGAAGCATACCACCACAGTGGCTGAATATATTGAAGAGTTCAACAATCTGCGCTATGCACCGGATGAGGTTGACATCGATGCCAAAAGGAAGGAAAAGTTTCGAAGGCTTGAATGATGAGCTAAATCTACATACTGTCGTGGCGTATGTTCCAACTTATCGCCATCGTGTGACAAGGCTGTTATTGTGGAGAATAAAATGAAGCAAGTCGAGAGTAAGAAGAGGAAACATCCGACAACTCGGGATCATCACATAAACGATCTCACTATGATGATAGTGTCAGCTCAGGATCCCACAAGCATGGGAAGTTTAACAAGCACCACAGCCACAACCGTCATGACAACAAACATCATCGCAATCATGACAATGATAAGTACAAGAACCACAAGAGTGGATATAAGAGCCACCATAGTGGAAGTGGAAGTGGAAGTCAACCTAAGAAGGACAACAACAAAGTTGAATGCTTCAAATGCAAGAAGTCAGCATTATGCTAATGAGTGCCCCGAGAAGAACGTTGAAGGACCTAACAAACCCAATCCTTTTCAAAAGGACAGGTTAACCACATCAATGTGGAAGAAGTGTATGAAGAACCTGATGCCGCTTTGGTAAGTTCAGACTCAATTCCATCTCAGCATTTGTACTCTTTGACACCTGTGCATCTCATTCATTCATATCTAAAGCATTTGTCGAAAGATATGGGTTTGCATCTGAAAACATTGGGTGTCCGATAAAAGTTAGCTCTTCGGGAGGGGATATGATAGTGAGTCTTGGATGCCGGGATCTAGTCATAGAGATCGGAAAACATAAGTTTCCAGTAAACCTAATAATCCTAAATTCCCAAGGATTGGATGTAATTTTGGGAATGGATTGGATGGCTAAGTATGAGGGAGTACTAGATTGTGCAAATCGCACAATTTCACTCACAACCCCTGCAGGTAAGAGGATAACATTTAAGTCCAATTTTAAATCTAAGGGAGTAAGCTGAATTCTCTTAAGGGGGTTAGCATGGACAGTGTGCCAATTGTGTGTGAGTATCCGGATGTGTTCTAAGAGTTACCAGAATGCCACCAGATAGAGATGTGGAGTTTATAATAGAATTGGTACCAGGATCCAGGCCAAGAGCAAAGAGACCTTATAAAATGTCACTGATTGTAACTTAAAGAACTCAAGAAACAACTTGAGAACAATTGCGAAAGGATTCATCCAGCCAAGTTCTTCATCTTGGGGAGCTCGTCCGCTTTGTTCAGAGAAAAGAGGATAGAACTCAAAGATTATGCATAGATTACCGTTCTCTCAACGAGGTAACCATAAAGAACAAATATCCTTTGCCAAGAATCAATGACTTGTTTGATCAGCTAGAAGGAGCTTGTGTGTTCTCAAAGATTGACCTTCGGTCAGGCTATTTTCAACTCAAGATAAGAGAGCAAGACATACCTAAAACAGCATTCACCACAAGGTATGGATTGTATGAGTACACAGTGATGCCTTTTGATTAACCAATGCTCCAGATACTTCATGAATATGATGAACAAAGTGTTCATGGAATTTCTCGACAAGTTCGTTGTCGCTTTCATCGATGACATCTTGGTCTACTCCAAGAGCAAGGAGGAGCATGAAAGACATCTACGCTTGATACTTGAGAAACTAAGGAACATAAGCTTTATGCCAAGTTCAGCAAGTGTGAGTTTTGGTTAGAGGAAGTTGGATTTCTTGGTCATGTTATGACAAAGGATGGTATAGCAATGACCTGCTAAAGTTTCAGCCGTAATGTAATGGGAATCTCCTAAGAATGTAAAAGAGGTTCGTAGTTTTCTTGGTTTAGGTGTTACTACAGAAGGTTCATTGAAAATTTTTCAAAGGTTGCTAAACCAATGACAGAATTATTAAAGAAAGATAAGAAATTTGCTTGGTCTGAAGGATGTGAACTCAGCTTTCAAGAATTAAAGAAGAGACTTGTGTCAGCACCAGCCTGGTTTACCAGATTTGGAAAAGGATTTCCAGGTATATTGTGATGCTTCTCATCAAGGAGTAGGAGCCGTACTTATGCAAGGCGGAAAAGTTGTGGCTTATGCCTCGAGACAACTCAAAACTCATGAAGTAAACTATCCTACTCATGATTTAGAGTTAGCCGCTGTTGTCCATACACTCAAGACATGGAGACACTACCTTTTGGGAAAACGTTGTGAAGTGTTCACCGACCATAAGAGTTTGAAATATATCTTCACACAGAAGGAGATCAATATGAGACAAAGAAGATGGCTAGAACTTATCAAGGATTACGACTTGAGTTTGCAATACCACCCCGGTAAAGCAAATGTAGTAGCAGATGCTCTAAGTCGTAAAGCATTTGTAAATGGTCTTACCAAAGGTGAATTGCCAGATGATTTGTGTAAGCAATTCAAGGAACTCAGATTGGAGATTGTGCCAAGGACATCTCATGTCTTTGGATGTTCAACCCACTCTGTTGGATAAGATTAAGGAAGCCCAAAAGACGGATAAAGAAATCGAAGAGATTAAGGAAAGGATTAGCCAAGGGAAAGCTAAAAGTTTCCATATGGACGAACAAGGTACTTTATGGCACGAGAAACGTATTTGTGTTCCACAAGATCCGGAAATGCGGAAACTGATTCTGCAAGAAGCCCATAACTCTCCGTATTCTATTCACCCGGGAAACACCAAAATGTATATGGATATGAAAGAAAGATTTTGGTGGAACAATCTTAAAAGGGACATCGCCGAACACATTGCTTTGTGTGATGTGTGTAGTAGAGTGAAAGCGGAGCATCAGAAACCAGCAGGTTTGCTTCAACCAATGCCTATTCCTGAATGGAAGTGGGAAAATATTGGTATGGATTTCATTACCGGATTACCAAGGACCAGGTCAGGGTATGATTCCATATGGGTAATAGTAGATCGCCTAACTAAAGTGGCTCATTTTATACCCAGAAGACAACTTATACCAGTGCAAAGTTAGCCAAAATCTACATGAGCAGAATTGTATGCCTTCACGGTGTACCTAAGAGTATTGTGTCTGATAGAGGAACTCAGTTCACTTCTCACTTTTGGAGACAGCTTCATGAATCTCTAGGAACGAGGTTGGAATTCAGCACTGCTTTTCATCCTCAAACTGATGGACAAACAAAGGACTAATCAAATTCTTGAAGACATGTTGAGGGCATGTGCCCTAGACTATGGAGCAAGTTGGGATGAAAGTCCGCCTTACGCAGTAGTTTTCTTACAACAACAAATACCAATCTAGTATTGGGATGGCACCATTTGAGTTTCTATACGATAGAAAGTGTACCACCCCATTGCTATGGAATGGTGTGGGAGAAAGAAGTTTGTTTGGACCAGACCTTATCAAAGACGCCGAAGAAAAGGTCAAATTGGTTAGAGACAGATTGAAGATAGCACAGTCTCGATAGAAAAGCTACGCAGATGCTAAGCGAGAGAAGTCACTTCACGGTTGGGGATAGAGCTTATCTTAGAGTATCACTTCGTGGAGTAAAAAGATTTGGAGTCAAAGGAAAGTTAGCACCAAGATATGTGGGACCATTCAACATTTTAAGTCGCAAGGAGAAGTGCATATGAAATCGAATCGCCAAAGATCTTTACTAGCAAATTCATAATGTTTTTCATGTGAGCCAGCTCAAGAAATGTCACCCGAAATGGAAGAAACATCTTTGAAAGATACCATATCTTTGGAAGAAGTTCAACTAGAAAGTGATCTCACCTATGAAGAAAAGCCTCAAGATACTTGAGACCACAGAAGAGTCACGAGAACAAAGACTATCAAGTTTTGCAAAGTACAATGGAATCATCATTCAAGAAGAAGCAACATGGGAAAGAGAAGATGATCTTCTAAAGACCACCTCACCTATTTGTTAGCCAATCCGAATCTCGAGGGCTTAGATTCATTTTAAGGGGTTAGATTTGTAACATCCCTAAAAAAATCATGTTTCAAAACTCATTCATATCATTCTTGCATCATTCATTCATATAGGGTTTTTCTCAAAATCATTTAGAGGCAGAAGTTTGAGCTATGATTTCATGTGGGCATTTTATCTCAATTGGCCATCACCTTTTGAGACTTGAATGCTTAGGTACTTGTTTGCTTGCCTCCATGGTTGGAAAGAATAGGAGAAGCATTTAAACCCAAAATTCCAATTTAGAAATATTTTCTAAACCCCATTCCAAATATTGTCAACTAGAGACAAAGAGACAAAGTCTCATTTATTTTGAAACCCAAGCTTGACCAAACCTTGCACGGTAACCACATGGTTATTTGACTGCATTTGAACCCACAAGAACCCTGCAAAAATCCCCAAAGAAATTTGAATTCAAAAGGATTTGAATTCATATCAAATTCTATTCAGAAAATAGAATTAGAAAAGAAAAACTAAAGAAAGAAGAAAAGGCGAGCGGCAGAATCCGCCCGGCCAATGGATCCAGCCCAGAAGCCCACCCGGGTCCTCCTTTTCTTCTCTCACGCCACGAGCCACGCCGACAGACAATGGCAGACCCCACCTGCACACCGCGCACCTCGCTGACAAACGGGCCGGTCCACGTCGCCCTCGTCTTCCCCAGACCGCGCTGCGACCCACGTCGCCCAGCGATGAAAACCCGGTAATGGCGCGGCGTAAATGGGCTTTAAACCCGAGCGTTTCCTGTCGATTCCCCGGCTATAAGATCCTCTCTGCTCCACGATCTTTTTCCCCCAGACACCTCGCTCACTCCGCCACCAGGCTGCCCTCAATCAGCTTTGCACCGCCGCGGACAGAACCTCTCCGGCGATCGATTCCGGTGAGCCCAGTGTTCCCCTCTGCCTCTCGTTCTTGCTATCCTGCTCAGTGAATCCTTGCGCATCTACTGACCTCGCTAGTCTGTCCGGTACTGCCCAGGTCGCCGGTTCCACTTGACACCGCGAGCACCGACGGCGACATCAACTCCGACGAGCTCTAGTGGTAAGTCCAGACCGCCCCGCGCCTCCTAGTTCATGCTCACTACTTCGCCTTGACCCTGCGAACCTAACCGTGTCCTCGACTTGCCTTGGGGTGATTCACAGCGACGTCCACGACGACCACCCGACGCAACAGCCGCCCACAGCAACTCCGGCGAGCAATCGCAACCTTGTCCGAGCGCCCCTTGACCAACCGCGAGTACGACAAGCTTCGCCGTGACCTCCTGAGCCCGGTAAGCCACTCCTCCTTCTTCCTCGCCGTCTGCATCATCGGCAACATCATCGACCGACGATTCCGCCGCCGGTAGCCACCGCGCAGCGCCGCCAGTTCTTGGCCAGAGAAGTAGCAGCCGTTAGATCTGCATCGTAGCGCTAGGATAGATCCACTTAACCCCGAAGCGGTACGCGATCTGAGCCGCCAGATTTCATTTAGATCCTACGGCTGTGGAGCTCGATCCAGCGCGAACCGGTACGAGCGAATCAGAACATGACGCGTGGCTAGGTTAGATCTGAGAATAGAATTTAAAATCAGAAATTTGATCCAAATTCATTTGCCTATATCTTTTGAACCCCACGTTGGAATTTTGCAAACTTTATACCGTTGGATTCAGAAAAACAAGACCTTTCTGCCTATCCTTTTTGTTTTGCAAATAGTAACCATTTGATTAGCTTAAAATGCAGAGGCATGTTTGAGGCTATTTTAAGTATAGATTTAGTTTAGTATTTTTGTTTTAGGGTTATTTAAATTGTCTTGGCTACTTTGTGACTAGTTTCAGTTTCTGTATTCATGCACTTGCTTGGTTGAAGTTTTCAAAAATCATCACTTGGTAGATTCATGCATGCATGCATTCATAATACTTTTGTTTGTATATATATGTGTGTAATTGTATGCTACAACTTTGTGTGTAGATTTTGCTAGTGATTGTGATTGTGACAAGTGCTACTCTCCACACTACCAAGGCAAGTGATATCTTCATGAATATTCCTACCTATATTTTATACTTGCATTAGATATATTTTGTTAGGACTTGCATGTTACTTTTGTCAACTAATGATGGGAAATCCTATTTAGAATAGAATGCTAGAATTGCTAGGAAATTCCCTAAGGACAAGTTGCCATGCCATGCTTAGCCTAGCTACTAGAAAACAAGGGTGGTTTATATATTCACACTATGGAAAAATATTCTAAGTCTAAGGACTTGTTTTTATTTAACAAAACAACTAAGTTAATGAATCACCTGGGTGGAATGGAAAGATTGGGTTATGTTGAGTGGTTACACAAGGCCAGGGGTACTGGTGAACCTTGTGTATCTCACTTGTGGATGGCCACCCAGGAACAAAGAGATTTGAGTTGTCAAATGTTTGAGAAGCTTCAAGTGCAGCCACTTGGTAATATGGGCTCTGCCATGATCTTAGGATGCTGGAACTTAGTCTCTTGGACAGTGGGTGGTAGATGGGTTGATAGGTTGGAGCGCGTCCATTTGACTAAGGAAAGGCTACTGAAGGATCATGTCTTGGGAAACCAAGGCTCGTGGGGAAAGTGCACCACCTCTGCAGAGTGTAAAACCTAAGTACTTAGCCATGTCCCTGGTAAAGGACAATTTGAGCATCAAGACATGGAAACTTCAAGAATCTCATCACTCCAATTTCTAAATAAAACTTGTGGGTGAACAAGGGTTAAAGGATCTTCAGTCTTTGATTGGTAGATGCCCTGAGTGGATCTTCAGTCTCTGATTGGTAGATACCTTGGGATGGTCTTTGTCAAGCAAAAACTTAGTGTTTTCAAAAAGTTAAGGAAAAATATATTTTGAGCAATGCAAGCTTAAGCTCCACCAGCCAAATGCATATAGCCTTATAGTCCACTTAAATTATACTAAGGTATCACTTGCCAATACTATTCCAAAGTATTGACCCCCTGTGGCTGTAACTTATGATGTTGCAGGTTACTCTGATGATGATTAGGAGTCATGAGTCTACACTCAACATGCTTGCCTGTGGCACATGAAGATGAAGACTTATGTTTATTTACATATTCCATAAACTCTTGTACTAGGCCTTTGGCCATGAGTTGTAAAAGACTATGTTTTATCTCTGGAATGACTGTAATAAACGACCTTTGTATCTGTGTACTTCATCTTAAACTGTGGATGCTAGCAATGATCAAGGGACTAGCATTGCAATCACAGGGATCTTTTCCTTTAATAAGGAGGGATCTTACACATGGGTGTTCTTTTCCTAAACCACCACTAGAGTTATTGCATGTGTGTCCTTTTCCTAAACCACCACCAGTGTCATTGCATGTGTATTCCTTTCCTAAACCACATTGATCCCCCAGAGTCATTGCATGTGTGTTCCTTTCCTAAACTACCACTAGAATCATTACATTTGTGTTCTTTTCCTAAACCACCACCAGGGTCATTGCATGTGTCTTCCTTTCCAAAACCACCTCTAGAGTCATTGCATGTATGTTCTTTTCCTAAACCACCACCAGAGTCATTGCATGTGTGTTCTTTTCCTAAACCACCACCAGAGTCATTGCATATATGTTCTTTTCCTAAACCACCACCATAGTCATTGCATGTGTGTTCCTTTCCTAAACCACCACCAGAGTCATTGCATGTGTGTTCCTTTTCCTAAACCACATGGATGTCGTTGCATGTATCTTCCTTTCCTAAACCACAACCAGAGTCATTGCATGTGTATTTTCCTAAACCACATTGATCCACCAGGGTCATTGCATGTGTGTTCCTTTCCTAAACTACCACTAGAATCATTACATGTGTGTTCTTTTTCTAAACCACCACTAGAATCATTGCATGTGTGTTCTTTTCCTAGAACAACACTAGAGTCAGTACATGTGTGTTCAATTTCTAAACCACCACGAGTGACACTGCATATGTCTTCCTTTCCAAAACCATATTGATCCACCAAAGTCATTGCATGTGTCTTCCTTTCATAAACCACCACTAGAGTCATTGCTTATGTGTTCTTTTCTGAAACAACAACTAGAGTCATTGCATGTGTGTTCTTTTACTAAATCACCACCAGTGTCATTACATGTGTCTTCCTTTCCTAAACCACCAGTAGAGTCATTGGATGTTTCCTCTTTTCCTAAACCACCACCAGAGTTATTGCATGTGTCTAACTTTCCTAAACCACATGGATCCACCTGTGTCATTGCATGTGTGTTATTTTCCTAAAACACCACTAGAGTCATTGCATGTGTGTTCCTTTCCAAAACCACCACTAGAATCATTGCATGTGTTCTTTTCCTAAACCACCACAGAGTCATTGCATGTGTGTTCTTTTACTAAACCACCACCAGAGTCATTGCATGTGTCTTCATTTCCTAAACCACCACTAGAGTCATTGCATCTATGTTCTTTTCCTAAAGAACCACCATAGTCATTACATGTGTCTTCCTTTCCTAAACCACCAGAGTCATTGCATGTGTGTTCCTTTCCTAAACCACATGGATGTCATTTCATGTGTCTTCCTTTCCTAAACCACCACTAGAGTTATTGCATGTGTGTTCGTTTCCTAAACCACATTGATCCACCAGAGTCATTGCATGTGTGTTCCTGTGCTAAACCACATGGATCCACTAGTGTCATTTCATGTGTCTTCTTTTCCTAAACCTCCACCAGAGTCATTGCATGTGTGTTCTTATCCTAATCCACCACTAGAGTCATTGGATGTGTGTTCATTTCCTAAACCACGTTGATCCACCAGAGTCATTGCACGTGTCTTCCTTTCCTAAACCACCACTAGAGTCATTGCATGTGTGTTCTTTTCCTAAACCACCACCAGATTCATTGAATGTGTGTTCTTTTCCTGAACCACCAATAGAGTCATTGCATGTGTCTCCCTTTCCTAAACCACCACTAGAGTCATTGCATGGGTGTTCTTTTCCTAAACCCCCACTAGAGTTATTGCATGTGTGTCATTTTCTAAACCACCACGAGTGTCATTGCATATGTCTTCCTTTACTAAACCACATTGATCCACCAAAGTCATTGCATGTGTCTTCCTTTCATAAACCACTAGCAGAGTCATTGCATCTGTGTTCTTTTCCAAAACAACCAGAGTCATTGCATGTGTGTTCTTTTCCTAAACCACCACCAGTGGCCTTACATGTGTCTTCCTTTCCTAAACCACCAGTAGAGTCATTGGATGTGTCTTCTTTTCCTAAACCACCACGAGAGTCATTGCATGTGTCTTACTTTCCTAAACCACATGGATCCACCAGTGTCATTACATGTGTGTTCTTTTCCTAAAACACCACTAGAGTCATTGCGTGTGTGTTCCTTTCCAAAACCACCACTAGAGTCAGTGCATGTGTTCTTTTCCTAAACCACCACTAGAGTCATTGCATGTGTGTTCTTTTACTAAACCACCACCAGAGTCATTGCATGTGTCTTCATTTCCTAAACCACCACCAGAGTCATTGCATCTATGTCCTTTTCCTAATCCACCACCATAGTCATTGCATGTGCCTTCCTTTCCTAAACCACCAGAGTCACTGCATGTGTGTTCCTTTCCTAAACCACATGGATGTCGTTTCACGTGTCTTCCTTTACTAAACCACCACCGGAGTTATTGCATGTGTGTTCCTTTCCTAAACCACATTGATCCACCAGAGTCATTACATGTGTGTTCCTGTGCTAAACCATATGGATCCACTAGTGTCATTGCATGTGTGTTCCTGTGCTAAACCACATGGATCCACTAGTGTCATTGCATGTGTCTTCTTTTCCTAAACCACCACCAGAGTGATTGCATGTGTGTTCTTATCCTAATCCACCACTAGAGTCATTGGATGTGTGTTCATTTCCTAAACCACGTTGATCCACCAGTGTCATTGGACGTGTCTTCCTTTCCTACACCACCACTAGAGTCATTGCATGTGTGTTCTTTTTCCTAAACCACCACCAAATTCATTGCATGTGTGTTCTTTTCCTGAACCACCAATAGAGTCATTGCATGTGTCTTCCTTTCCTAAACCACCACTTGAGTCATTGCATGGGTGTTCTTTTCCTAAACCACCACTAGAGTTATTGCATGTGTGTCCTTTTCCTAAACCACCACAAGTGTCATTGCATGTGTATTCCTTTCCTTAACCACATTAATCCCCCAGAGTCATTGCATGTGTGTTCCTTTCCTAAAATACCACTAGAATTATTACATGTGTGTTCTTTTCCAAAACCACCACCAGGGTCATTGCATGTGTCTTCCTTTCCAAAACCACCACTAGAGTCATTGCATGTTTCTTTTCCTAAACCACCACCAGAGTCGTTGCATGTGTGTTGTTTTCCTAAATCACCACCAGAGTCATTGCATGTGTCTTCATTTCCTAAATCACAACCAGAGTCATTGGATCTATGTTCTATTCCTAAACCACCAACATAGTCATTGCATGTGTGTTAATTTAGTAAACCACCACCAGAGTCATTGCATGTGTGTTCCTTTTCCTAAACCACATGGATGCCAGTTCATGTATCTTCCTTTCCTAAACCACCACCAGAGTCATTGCATGTGTGTTCCTTTCCTAAACCACATTGATCCACCAGAGTCATTGCACGTATGTTTTTTTCCTAAACCACCACCAGAGTCATTGCATGTGTCTTATTTTCCTAAACCACCACCAGAGTCATTGCATGTGTCTTCATTTCCTTAACCACTACCAGAGTCATTGCATCTATGTTCTTTTCCTAAACCACCACCATAGTCATTGCATGTGTGTTCCTTTCCTAAACCACCAGAGTCATTGCATGTGTGTTCCTTTCGTAAACCACATGGATGTCATTGGATGTATCTTCCTTTTCTAAACCACCACTAGAGTCATTGCATGTGTGTTCCTTTCCTAAACCACATTGAACCACCAGAGTCATTGCATTTTTGTTCTTTTCCTAATCCACCACTAGAGTCATTGCATGTGTGTTCCTTTCCTAAACCACATTGATCCACCAGAGTCATTGCATGTGTCTTCCTTTCCTAAACCACCACTAGAGTCATTGCATGTGTGTTCTTTTCCAAAACCACCACCAAAATCATTGCATGTGTGTTCTTTTCCTGAACCACCAATAGAGTCATTCCATGTGTCTTCCTTTCCTAAGCCACCACTAGTGTCATTGCATGTGTGTTCTTTTCCTAAACCACCACTAGAGTCATTATATGTGTGTTCTTTTCCTAAACCACCACTAGTGTCATTTTATGTGTATTACTTTCCTAAACCACATTGATCCTCCAGAGTCATTGCATGTGTGTTCCTTTCCTAAACTACCACTAGAATCATTGCATGTGTGTTCTTTTCCTAAACCACCACTAGAGTAATTGCACGTGTCTTCTTTTCCTAAACCACCATCAGTGTCATTGAATGGTTCTTACTTTAATAAAACCACATTGATCCACTTGAGTCATTGCATGTGTGTTCCTTTCCTAAACCACCACCAGAGTCATTGCATGTGTCTTCCTTTCCTAAACCACCACCAGAATTATTGCATGTGTGTTCCTTTCCTAAAACACATTGATCCACCAGAGTCATTGCACGTGTGTTCTTTTCCTAAACCACCACCAGTGTCATTCATTTGTCTTCCTTTCCTAAACCACATTGATCCACCAAAGTTATCGCATTTGTGTTCCTTTCCTAAACCACCACTAGAGTCATTGCACGTGTCTTCTTTTCCTAAACCACCACCGGAGTCATTGCATGTGTCTTACTTTCCTAAACCACCACCAAAGTCACTACATGTGTGTTCTTTTTGTAAACCACCAGAGTCATTGCATGTGTTCTCTTCCTAAACGACCACTGTAACATGCCAATTTCAGCAACCCTGATTAGTTGTCCAGAATGCAAAAATCAGGGGGAACAAAAACTTATTCTCGTTTAATGCTGAAGTGTTTGCTTGTTGTTTGGATATGGTTATGTATATGAATGTGTATTAGATGATATACTCATTACCTTAACACTAGTTGACAAGAGTTACTTCCCAAAACAGTCTTGGCTTAATTTTCATATTCTCAAATGTTCTGGCTTTCCAAAACATGAGCCAAGATGCTTTTGTAACCAAAACTATTTTTGGAACTTCTATATACAAAACTATGGAGAGTTATATAATAAAATCTCCTTATGTTTTCAAGATTGAACCTTCAACTACTCTTACCTCTAGGATCTCCAAAAACCTTTATGTAAGCTTTTGAATTCTACTCTTGGTAGAGGTACCAAGAACCCTCACCTTATTCGAAACTCAACCTCTTCAAAATGCCCCCACCTTACCCCAATCTAAGCTTGATGGTAACCCCAGTAGTAGTTGATTTGTTTGTAAGATGAGTTGCCTTGATCTGCTGTTTGATGAATTGCCCTGATCTGCTGCTTGATTTGTCTGCTTAGGAAATAGTATGAGTTACTCTAGGAGCTCATCCACTAGGATAAAGTTACTTGAAATCACCACACCCTAAGCAAGAGTACCATCTGGATTTAATCTCTATCCACCAGGTGATCATCTAAAACCCCTTACCCAGATCAATTCTATACTGATCTATTCTAGAAGCTTCCAAGTCAATGAAGACCAATATCAAGCATGGATCCCTTCTACTCAATCTAATATTCATCCACATTCAGTTGATGATGCTTTGGGTACTTTGCAACCTATCAAAATCATCTCCACAAACATTCTAGTCAAAAACCCTAAATCTGTCAAATTTGGCTAAGTCTGGAAATCTGTTTCCAACATCACCTTTTTGGATGTCCCCCTTTTCCAACCCTTGTGCATTTTCGGTAATGCACCTGAAACATATTGTTAACCATCCTGAGTACTACCAAGTACCACTCTTGCCCTTGGTTAGAGCATCATCCAACCCACTTGTTCTTGATGGTTTGTTAGGCAAGAAAATAACTTTTCCTGCCAATCTAGTCAACATGCATACTTTGGTATAAGCTCACACCTCCATCCCACATTCTATGGACCAACTCCTTGCATCGTTGTGTTCTACTAATATAGCTATATCATTACCTAATTCACTTGTTCCAATTGGATCATTGAGCTATTTAAACCAACAAGGTTTTGAAGGCTAGTTGATAATCTGCTTTGGCAGGCTTATTTTATTCAAAGTTTGAAAGCTTGTCTTGGTAATCTCCAGAAGGATAAATCTCAAACATCTATACCATGTTGAGTTACATCACTTGGTCTATCCATCCATCTACCCCATGCCCCAAGGGGAGATCTGAACTCCAAGATACAACCATGTTTTGATAGTATGAAATTAACATCACCCTAGATCCTTAATCTAGGGCATTCCACCAAAATCAACTTGGATTCTCCAATCCCAAGGTTGCAAATGCTTGCTACACCTTGCCTACATCATCTACCTAGATCATCAAGATTTATAAAATATTATCCATATTTATTATGGACCAAAACTATTTAATTCCCTAAATAGGCAAAATCTCCAAAACTTCTCCCATAAAGGAAAGTTTGGTTTTTGCCAAAACACTTCCCCAACTTTTGGCTCAATTGAGATCCATATATCACACCCCATCTTCCCACCTCAAAAATAAATATTTTTGAGAAGCTTTATTATTTCGCTTTGTCCATTTTCTTAAATGGCTGAATTGGAATAATAATTGTTTTAAATACTTTTAATCCCCAATAAATCTTGGGAAAATTCCCCTAAGTGTGTATTCACATTTGGGACCCTCTCAAACCAAAATCCATCCTTGTCCAATGGAAGTTTATCAAATTATCTTCTAAAAATCATTTCTGTCCTTTTTGGGCAATTGGATTTAAGTGGACATAAACCCCACCTAAAATTCTCAATTAAATCCTAGGAGTCTACCTTGACCCTATCTACCTACCAGTACCATTTCCTCCTCTGGTCCAATACAATATTTTGGACTTCCTTCACAACCACCTATTAGATCAATAAGTGTCTTTTAAGCAAATAATCACTCTAAACACTTCCATTTTACATCAATTCTTGATCAATGCTTATCCTCAACATCAAGACACATCACTGGTCGAGCACCACTGTAGCTCTACCCCAACAAGTTACCCAATTGCCCTTGTACTAGTAGAATGAGAGAGAGACAACAGATATCTTCAAGATTTGTCCCCCACTATTTACCACTGATGACACCACCTCCCTCTATTCCAGCATGACCAAATTACCATCTTACCCCTCTCCACCTCCCCCTGGACCAATCCCTGGCCAGCACTCCCTCTCCACCATGTCTAATTTAGTAATTCACCACCTCTACTCCCTCTCCTTGGTATAAAGCTAGCAGCACTCCCCCAGCCAGCCCCTGCCCACATTTGCCCCCTCTCACTCCCACTTGCCTCCCCCGAGCACCCCACCTCCTCCCCTTGCTCTGTGCTGCCCGAGAAAGAAGAAGAGGAGATGTTCGGCCTCCTCTCAAAATCGAGCAAGGCAACTTATCCTTCCCTCCATTCCTTCTACATGTTAGCCCACGCGCTCCCCTAGATCTCCTCTACCTAGACGTGCCTTCCTCTTTGCCCAGGACCATCTCCTCCGCCGTTGCCGCCGAGCACCGATGAGTTCATCCTCAGTCGCCGTCGCGCGAGCTTCCTCCCGGCGTCAGATCCCCTCGTGCCGCCGCTTGTTCGGCTCGTCGTCGACCATCGCGTCATCCTGCCGCCTCCTCGACCTCCCCCGAGCCCCCAGGTATCCTACGTGCCCCTCCCCGCTCCGCCTAGGGTTCCCCACATCCCCAAATTCGCTCACAGCGACGACATGGCCATCCGTTCCGACTTGATCCAATAGCCGACGGCGGACCATTGGTCGATTCAAACCGCCTCCCCACGTGCCTCATTGAGCGCCTGTGGGTCCTCTCAGCCCAACAGCTCCCAGATCCAAATTTAGTACACCCCTTTTTCCTTTTTCTTTTTAGCAGACCCTTTAATTCCAGAAGCTATCTGCTAGGATTAAATCTATTTAAAATGGTAAACCAACTTTAAATGACCAGATCTAAATTTCTGGTGGTTCTCTGATGTTTTCTCAAACATGCAGAGGCAACACCGAGCCCAAACTAAATTCCCATATTTGTTAGTAATTAATCTGCTAACAACTATCTAGAACTCTAATTATTTTTCCTCTGTGAGTTTTACAACTCCATTTGTGATGAACCAAAAACCTACTGGAAGGTATTTGAAATACCTATCAACCAGCCCAAGTATCATACCAAGGTGAACTATATTCTTCGTGTAGGAAAAATAACAAAAACATCAACTTTCTATCCTAGATATTCTCCAGGTCTAAACAAATGTGGTATAGACCTGATTCCACCTCCCAATACCCCCTATTATCAATATCCACCAAATACAAGCAGCTCAGAGTTTATTGAGCTTTGGTTGAATTTTAGTGATTTAAATACCTCTGTGATGGGTATTTTCACTCATTAAATCCCTCCAGGAGTTTTCAACTCCAAAAAGGGTGAATCCAATTCCTACAGAAAGGTACTGGACATGCCTATCACATGCCCTTGGTACCAACTCAATATCCCATGTAGATTTAATCTGGTAAAAAGGAGAATAATACTACAGAACTGCCTTTTGGGAATTTCTTGAGGGCATTCTGTTAAATCTTTTGACTTAATTACAACTCTAGGCGGTTCAGTACATCAAGTACTACCTAACCATCCAAGGAAATATTTTTTGGGACTCCAGAACTTTTATGGTGAATTATTTCCTCAAACTAGAGTTTAATCCACTATAAAAGGCATAACTAACTCTAGAAAAGTGATAATCAAGTGAAACCACTTGTGATGGTTTTGTCTTGTCAAAACCTATATGCGGATATCATAGTTATCCATTGATAACCTACTGACCACAGATCCCTAATCCAAGTTCACTTGATCTAGCCTTGACCACTATCTTCCAAGACAAAGCCAATCCTACTAAATCCACTCTTCCTAAGACCTAATAATCTGTGAACTTGTATTGTTCATTGTTTGCTGTATGTATTGGTGCTTGAATGCCTGGTGTTGATTGTGGCTTGGTTTGCTTGCATGTGTTGTCGGGAAGATGATAGTTGCGATGAAATCGGAGAGCCGAAGAAGGGGTATTTATTATTGATATTGGTATTCTGGGGTATCTAAAGAAGAAGTCCAGGGACATATTGCCATATTGATGATCATCAGGCAAGCCACCTTCTTGCTCATAAGCCTTGTCCTACTGCTTTACTTATGCATGTTTTACCTTCTGTTTATTAAAAATTGCATTGTTTTACTATATATTGATGTATGTATATATATATGGTAATGGTTTGGCTCCTCCAAACTATTACACTTGGTACTACTAAGTACACCCCCTTGGTGACACCTGCTTGTCCCTAATAGAATAGATGGTGCATATCCACCATGCCCCTTTGGAGACCCCGTTTTAGCCGAAGCAAAAACTAGCGGATGGGAAGACCACGGAAAAAGTTTTACCAAATGTTTTGTGATAAAACCTTGGTGAGGTGGGACCTCCCCAAGAGATGTTGAGAAATAAAAAGGTTTCGTTTTACAAAATGCTGGAGGAAAACCGGAGGAAAAAGTTTTACAAAAACGCACCTGGTTCTTTGCAGTCTAGCTATAACAACTTAACCCTGTGCAACCACATTACTCTGGAATGGGACAGTGCTGGATTTGAAGGTTGTTTATTCCGGTATAAGCTGCCTTGTAAGTACTACAGTGGATTGGGGATCCCTGGAGGGTAGGCCTTCTCCGATAAAGGTGGGACCTGGAAAAGGAGCAAAGGGTCGGTAGGCCTCCACGCGTTACTATGAGCCCCTCATTGAAAGCGCACACTCAAGAGGAGTGGAAAAAGCACTTCGGTTGGTCCTCGCCCGATGTCCTGGTTTTGTGGGGATTAACACTCATAGGTTAGGCACTTATATTGGAGTGTGCATCCGGAGAGTCTTGATCGGTTACTCGACCCACGATCGGTGAAGATCAGGGTAGTGTACCCGGATGGTGTGGGTAAAGTGTACAACCTATGCAGATTGTAAATCTATTTGAATAGCCGTGTTCGCGATTAAGGACGGGCTGGACAAACTTCTATAGAGTGGTGCTGGTTTTGTGTTCAAAATGTATTTTTCTGAAAAGAAATGTCTTTCAAAATGTTTTGACCATGGGATGGTCGGGAAGGATACCTTCTTTGACCATGGGATGGTCAGAGAGGTATGGAAGGAGCTTGGTCGTGGGACGACTTGAAAACAAGAACAAATGGGTGACCCAGTCCTAATGTTTTCCAAAACTTTTCAAAACGTTTCCAAAATGGTTTACAAAAGTTTTCAACAAAGATATGTGGATGCTATATCTACAAGAGAAACTAATTGAGAAAAGAACCCCTCTTGGAGCCCTCCTACTGCCACAGCCATATTGCATATCCTCTTGTTATTATTATTATTATCTTAAGGTGGTTTGTGAGTACATTCAATGTACTCACTAGCATTGTCCCTGGCTATTAACGTGGTTAGATATCAAGACGAAGGTGAAGCGGACAACTATGCGAGATAGGACGTTCTCCCAGTCAGTTGCATGTAGGTTAAGGCATGGCTCGGGCTCTGCGCTTGATGAGGTTCCGCTGATAATTATGGATGTAGCCATAACGGCATTTATGTAAGTCTTGTAATTCTGTATATCCTCGGATGTTGTAATGATACTTGTCGATTATGTGCCACGACTAACTGATCATGGGATCGTGGTTGTATGCATAACAGGGATACTCGGAGGATTAATCAGGGGGCCCAACAACCACCAGTGTCATTACATGTGTCTCCCTTTCCTAAACAACCAGTAGAGTCATTGCATGTGTCTTATTTTCCTAAACCACCACTAGAGTTATTGCATGTGTCTTCCTTTCCTAAACGACATGGATTCACCAGTGTCATTGCATGTGTGTTCTTTTCCTATACCACTACCAGAGTCACTACATGTGTCTTCCTTTCCAAAACCACCACTAGAGTCATTACATGTGTGTTATTTTCCTAAACCACAATCAGAGTCAGTGTATGTGTCTTCTTTTCCTAAACCACCACTAGATTCATTGCATGTGTGTTCTTTTCCTGAACCACCAATAGAGTCATTGCATGTGTCTTCCTTTCCTAAACTACCACTAGAGTCATTGCATGTGTGTTCTTTTCCTAAACCACCACCAGATTCTTTGAATGTGTGTTCTTTTCCTAAACCACCACCAGTGTCATTGCATGTTTCTTCCATTCCAAAACCACCACTAGGGTCATTGCATATGTGTTCTTTTCCTAAACCACCACCAGAGTCATTGCATGTGTCTTCTTTTCCTAAACCACCACTAGAGTCATTGCATGAGTCTTCATTTCCTAAACCACCACTAGAGTCATTGCATGTGTGTTCATTTCCTAAAACACCAATAGAGTCATTGCATGTGTGTTCCTTTCCAAATAAACCACTAGAGTCATTGCATGTGTGTTCTTTTCCTAAACCACCACCAGAGTCATTGCATGTGTGTTGTTTTACTAAACCACCACCAGAGTCATTGCATGTGTCTTCATTTCTTAAACCACCACAAGAGTCAGTGCATCTATGTTATTTTCCTAAACCACCACCATAGTCATTCCATGTGTCTTCCTTTCCTAAACCACCAGAGTCATTACATGTGTGTTCCTTTCCTAAACCACATGGATGTCATTTCATGTGTCTTCCTTTCCTAAACCACCACTAGAGTTATTGCATGTGTGTTCCTTTCCTGAACCACATTGATCCACCAGAGTCATTGAATGTGTGTTCCTTTGCTAAACCACATGGATCCATTAGTGTCATTGCATGTGTCTTCTTTTCCTAAACCACCACTAGAGTCATTGCATGTGTGTTCTTTTCCTAATCCACCACATGAGTCATTGCATGTGTGTTCATTTCCTAAACCACATTGATCCACCAGAGTCATTGCATGTGTCTTCTTTTCCTAAACCACCACTAGAGTCATTGCATGTGTGTTCTTTTCCTAAACCACCACCAAATTCATTGCATGTGTGTTCTTTTCCTAAACCACCAATAGAGTCATTGCATGTGTCTTCCTTTCCTAAACCACCACTAGAGTCATTCCATGGGTTTTCTTTTCCTAAACCACCACTAGAGTCATTGCACGTGTGTCCTTTTCCTAAACCACCACCAGTGTCATTGCATGTGTATTCCTTTCCTAAACCACATTGATCCCTCAGAGTCATTGGATGTGTGTTCCTTTCCTAAACTACCACTAGAATCATTACATGTGTGTTTTTTCCTACACCACCACCAGGGTCATTGCATGTGTCTTCCTTTCCAAAACCACCACTAGAGTCATTGTATGTGTGTTCTTTTCCTAAAACACCACCAGAGTCATTGCATGTGTCTTCTTTTCCTAAACCACCACCACTAGAGTCATTGCATGTGTCTTCATTTCCTAAACCAGAACCAAAGTCATTGGATCTATGTTCTTTTCCTAAACCACCACCATAGTCATTGCATGTGTGTTCCTTTCCTAAACGAGCACTAGAGTCATTGCATGTGTGTTCCTTTCCTAAACCACATGGATGTCGTTCCATGTATCTTCCTTTCCTAAACCACCACAAGAGTAATTGCATGTGTGTTCCTTTCCTAAACCACATTGATCCACCAGAGTCATTGCATTTGTGTTCTTTTCCTAATCCACCACTAGAGTCATTGCACGTGTGTTCCTTTCCTAAACCACATTGATCCACCAGAGTCATTGCATGTGTCTTCCTTTCCTAAGCCACCGCTAGAGTCATTGAATCTGTGTTCCTTTCTAAACCACCACCAGAGTCATGGCATGTGTCTTCTTTTCTGAAACCACCACCATAGTCATTGCATGTGTATTCCTTTCCTAAACCACCACTAGAATAATTGCATGTGTGTTCCTTTCCTAAACCACATTGATCCACCATAGTCATTGCATGTGTGTTCCTTTCCTAAACCACCACTAGAGTCATTGCATGTGTCTTATTTTCCTACACCACCACTAGAGTCATTGCATGTGTCTTCCTTTCCTAAACCACGACCAGAGTCATTGCTTATGTCTTATGTTCCTACACCACCACTAGATTCATTGCATGTGTCTTCATTTCCTTAACCACTACCAGAGTCATTGCATCTATGTTCTTTTCCTAAACCACCACCATAGTCATTGCATGTGTGTTCCTTTCCTAAACCACCAGAGTCATTGCATGTTTGTTCCTTTCCGAAACCACATGGATGTCATTTGATGTATATTATTTTTCTAAACCACCACTAGAGTCATTGCATGTGTGTTCCTTTCCTAAACCACATTGATTCACCAGAGTCATTGCATTTGTGTTCTTTTTCTAATCCACCACCAAAGTCATTGCATGTGTCTTCCTTTCCTAAACCACCACTAGAGTCATTGAATGTGTGTTCCTTTCTAAACCACCACTAGAGTCATGGCATGTGTCTTCTTTTCCGAAACCACCACCATAGTCATTGCATGTGTCTTCCTTTCCTAAACCACCACCAGAATCACTGCATGTGTCTTCCTTTCCTAAACCACATTGATCCACCAGAGTCATTGCATTTGTGTTCCTTTCCTAAACCACCACTAGAGTCATCGCATGTGTCTTATTTTCCTTCACCACCACTAGAGTCATTGCATGTGTCTTCCTTTCCTAAACCACCACCAGAGTCATTGCATATGTGTTATTTTCCTAAACCACCACTAGAGTCCTTGCATCTTTGTTCTTTTCCTAAATCGCAACCAGTGTCATTGCATGTGTCTTCCTTTCCTAAACCACATTGATCGATCAGAGTCATTGCATGTATGTTTTGTCCTAAACCACCACCAGAGTCATTGCATGTGTCTTCTTTTCCTAAACCACCACCAGAGTCATTGCATGTGTCTTCATTTCCTAAACCACCACCAGAGTCATTGCATCTATGTTCTTTTCCTAAACCACCACCATAGTCATTGCATGTGTGTTCTTTTCCTAAACCACCAGAGTCATTGAATGTGTGTTCCTTTCCTAAACCACATGGATGTCATTGGATGTATCTTCCTTTTCTAAACCACCACTAGAGTCATTGCATGTGTGTTCCTTTCCTAAACCACATTGATCCACCAGAGTCATTGCCTTTGTGTTCTTTTCCTAATCCACCACTAGAGTCATTGCATGTTTTTTCCTTTCCTAAACCACATTGATCCACCAGAGTCATTGCATGTGTCTTCCTTTCCTAAAGCACCATTTGAATCATTGAATGTATGTTCTTTTCCTAAACCACCACCAGAATCATTGCATGTGTGTTCTTTTCCTGAACCACCAATCGAGTCATTCCATGTGTCTTCCATTCCGAAGCCACCACTACAGTCATTGCATGTACGTTCTTTTCCTAAACCACCACTAGAGGTATTATATGTGTGTTCTTTTCCTAAACCACCACCAGTTATATTGCATGTGTATTACTTTCCTAAACCACATTGATCCACCAGAGTCATTGCATGTGTGTTCCTTTCCTAAACTACCACTAGAATCATTGCATGTGTGTTCTTTTCCTAAACCACCACTAGAGTCATTGCATGTGTATTCTTTTCCTAAACCACCACCAGTGTCATTGAATGGGTCTTCCTTTAATAAAACCACATTGATCCACCAGAGTCATTGCATGGTACCTTTCCTAAACCACCACCAGAGTCATTACATGTGTCTTCCTTTCCTAAACCACCACCAGAATCATTGTATGTGTGTTCCTTTCCTAAACCAGCAGAGTCATTGCATGAGTGTTCCTTTCCTAAACCACATGGATGTCATTCGATGTATCTTCCTTTTCTAAACCACCACTAGAGTCATTGCATGTGTGTTCCTTTCCTAAACCACATTGATCCACCAGAGTCATTGCATTTGTGTTCTTTTCCTAATCCACCACTAGAGTCATTGCATGTGTGTTCCTTTCCTAAACCACATTGATCCACCAGAGTCATTGCATGTGTCTTCCTTTCCTAAACCACCACTTGAACCATTGCATGTGTGTTCTTTTCCTAAACCACCACCAGAATCATTGCATGTGTGTTCTTTCCTGAACCACCAATCGAGTCATTCCATGTGTCTTCCTTTCCTAAGCCACCACTACAGTCATTGCATGTGTGTTCTTTTCCTAAACCACCACTAGAGTCATTATATGTGTGTCTTTTCCTAAACCACCACCAGTGTCATTGCATGTGTATTACTTTCCTAAACCAAATTGATCCACCAGAGTCATTGCATGTGTGTTCCTTTCCTAAACTACCACTATAATCATTGCATGTGTGTTCTTTTCCTAAACCACCTCTAGAGTCATTGCATGTGTATTCTTTTCCTAAACCACCACTAGTGTCATTGAATGGGTCTTCCTTTAATAAAACCACATTGATCCAAAAGAGTCATTGCATGTGTTTTCCTTTCCTAAACCACCACCAGAGTCATTACATGTGTCTTCCTTTCCTAAACCACCACCAGAATCATTGCATGTGTGTTCCTTTCCTAAACCACATTGATCCACTAGTCATTGCATGTGTGTTCTTTTCCTAAACCACCACCAGTGTCATTGCATTTGTCTTTCTTTCCTAAACCACATTGATCCACCAAAGTCATTGCATGTGTGTTCCTTTCCTAAACCACCACTAGAGTCATTGCACGTGTCTTCTTTTCCTAAAGCACCACCAGAGTCATTGCATGTGTATTCCATTCCTAAACCACCACCAGAGTCATTACATGTGTGTTCTTTTCCTAAACGAGCAGAGTCATTGCATGTGTTCTCTTCCTAAACGACCACTAGTGTCATTACATGTGTCTTCCTTTCCTAAACAACTAGTAGAGTCATTGCATGTGTATTCCGTTCCTAAACCACCACTAGAGTCATTGCATGTGTGTTCATTTCCTAAAACACCAATAGAGTCATTGCATGTGTGTTCCTTTCCAAATAAACCACTAGAGTCATTGCATGTGTGTTCTTTTCCTAAACCACCACTAGAGTCATTGCATGTGTGTTGTTTTACTAAACCACCACCAGAGTCATTGCATGTGTCTTCATTTCTTAAACCACCACAAGAGTCAGTGCATCTATGTTCTTTTCCTAAACCACCACCATAGTCATTCCATGTGTCTTCCTTTCCTAAACCACCAGAGTCATTGCATGTGTGTTCCTTTCCTAAACCACATGGATGTCATTTCATGTGTCTTCCTTTCCTAAACCACCACTAGAGTTATTGCATGTGTGTTCCTTTCCTGAACCACATTGATCCACCAGAGTCATTGCATGTGTGTTCCTTTGCTAAACCACATGGATCCACTAGTGTCATTGCATGTGTCTTCTTTTCCTAAACCACCACTAGAGTCATTGCATGTGTGTTCTTTTCCTAATCCACCACATGAGTCATTGCATGTGTGTTCATTTCCTAAACCACATTGATCCACCAGAGTCATTGCATGTGTCTTCTTTTCCTAAACCACCACTAGAGTCATTGCATGTGTGTTCTTTTCCTAAACCACCACCAAATTCATTGCATGTTTGTTCTTTTCCTAAACCACCAATAGAGTCATTGCATGTGTCTTCCTTTCCTAAACCACCACTAGAGTCATTGCATGGGTTTTCTTTTCCTAAACCACCACTAGAGTCATTGCATGTGTGTCCTTTTCCTAAACCACCACCAGTGTCATTGCATGTGTATTCCTTTCCTAAACCACATTGATCCCTCAGAGTCATTGGATATGTGTTCCTTTCCTAAACTACCACTAGAATCATTACATGTGTGTTTTTTCCTACACCACCACCAGGGTCATTGCATGTGTCTTCCTTTCCAAAACCACCACTAGAGTCATTGTATGTGTGTTCTTTTCCTAAACCACCACCAGAGTCATTGCATGTGTCTTCTTTTCCTAAACCACCACCACTAGAGTCATTGCATGTGTCTTCATTTCCTAAACCAGAACCAAAGTCATTGGATCTATGTTCTTTTCCTAAACCACCACCATAGTCATTGCATGTGTGTTCCTTTCCTAAACGAGCACTAGAGTCATTGCATGTGTGTTCCTTTCCTAAACCACATGGATGTCGTTCCATGTATCTTCCTTTCCTAAACCACCACAAGAGTCATTGCATGTGTGTTCCTTTCCTAAACCACATTGATCCACCAGAGTCATTGCATTTGTGTTCTTTTCCTAATCCACCACTAGAGTCATTGCACGTGTGTTCCTTTCCTAAACCACATTGATACACCAGAGTCATTGCATGTGTCTTCCTTTCCTAAGCCACTGCTAGAGTCATTGAATGTGTGTTCGTTTCTAAACCACCACCAGAGTCATGGCATGTGTCTTCTTTTCTGAAACCACCACCATAGTCATTGCATGTGTATTCCTTTCCTAAACCACCACTAGAATAATTGCATGTGTGTTCCTTTCCTAAACCACATTGATCCACCATAGTCATTGCATGTGTGTTCCTTTCCTAAACCACCACTAGAGTCATTGCATGTGTCTTATTTTCCTACACCACCACTAGAGTCATTGCATGTGTCTTCCTTTCCTAAACCACGACCAGAGTCATTGCTTATGTCTTATTTTCCTACACCACCACTAGAGTCATTGCATGTGTCTTCATTTCCTTAACCACTACCAGAGTCATTGCATCTATGTTCTTTTCCTAAACCACCACCATAGTCATTGCATGTGTGTTCCTTTCCTAAACCACCAGAGTCATTGCATGTGTGTTACTTTCCTAAACCACATGGATGTCATTTGATGTATATTCTTTTTCTAAACCACCACTAGAGTCATTGCATGTGTGTTCCTTTCCTAAACCACATTGATTCACCAGAGTCATTGCATTTGTGTTCTTTTTCTAATCCACCACCAAAGTCATTGCATGTGTCTTCCTTTCCTAAACCACCACTAGAGTCATTGAATGTGTGTTCCTTTCTGAACCACCACTAGAGTCATGGCATGTGTCTTCTTTTCCGAAACCACCACCATAGTCATTGCATGTGTCTTCCTTTCCTAAACCACCACCAGAATCACTGCATGTGTCTTCCTTTCCTAAACCACATTGATCCACCAGAGTCATTGCATTTGTGTTCCTTTCCTAAACCACCACTAGAGTCATCGCATGTGTCTTATTTTCCTTCACCACCACTAGAGTCATTGCATGTGTCTTCCTTTCCTAAACCACCACCAGAGTCATTGCATATGTGTTATTTTCCTAAACCACCACTAGAGTCCTTGCATCTTTGTTCTTTTCCTAAACCGCAACCAGTGTCATTGGATGTGTCTTCCTTTCCTAAACCACATTGATCGACCAGAGTCATTGCATGTATGTTTTGTCCTAAACCACCACCAGAGTCATTGCATGTGTCTTCTTTTCCTAAACCACCACCAGAGTCATTGCATGTGTCTTCATTTCCTAAACCACCACCAGAGTCATTGCATCTATGTTCTTTTCCTAAACCACCACCATAGTCATTGCATGTGTGTTCTTTTCCTAAACCACCAGAGTCATTGAATGTGTGTTCCTTTCCTAAACCACATGGATGTCATTGGATGTATCTTCCTTTTCTAAACCACCACTAGAGTCATTGCATGTGTGTTCCTTTCCTAAACCACATTGATCCACCAGAGTCATTGCCTTTGTGTTCTTTTCCTAATCCACCACTAGAGTCATTGCATGTTTTTTCCTTTCCTAAACCACATTGATCCACCAGAGTCATTGCATGTGTCTTCCTTTCCTAAAGCACCATTTGAATCATTGCATGTATGTTCTTTTCCTAAACCACCACCAGAATCATTGCATGTGTGTTCTTTTCCTGAACCACCAATCGAGTCATTCCATGTGTCTTCCATTCCGAAGCCACCACTACAGTCATTGCATGTACGTTCTTTTCCTAAACCACCACTAGAGGTATTATATGTGTGTTCTTTTCCTAAACCACCACCAGTTATATTGCATGTGTATTACTTTCCTAAACCACATTGATCCACCAGAGTCATTGCATGTGTATTCCTTTCCTAAACAACCACTAGAATCATTGCATGTGTGTTCTTTTCCTAAACCACCACTAGAGTCATTGCATGTGTATTCTTTTCCTAAACCACCACCAGTGTCATTGAATGGGTCTTCCTTTAATAAAACCACATTGATCCACCAGAGTCATTGCATGGTTGTTCCTTTCCTAAACCACCACCAGAGTCATTACATGTGTCTTCCTTTCCTAAACCACCACCAGAATCATTGTATGTGTGTTCCTTTCCTAAACCAGCAGAGTCATTGCATGTGTGTTCCTTTCCTAAACCACATGGATGTCATTCGATGTATCTTCCTTTTCTAAACCACCACTAGAGTCATTGCATGTGTGTTCCTTTCCTAAACCACATTGATCCACCAGAGTCATTGCATTTGTGTTCTTTTCCTAATCCACCACTAGAGTCATTGCTTGTGTGTTCCTTTCCTAAACCACATTGATCCACCAGAGTCATTGCATGTGTCTTCCTTTCCTAAACCACCACTTGAACCATTGCATGTGTGTTCTTTTCCTAAACCACCACCAGAATCATTGCATGTGTGTTCTTTTCCTGAACCACCAATCGAGTCATTCCATGTGTCTTCCTTTCCTAAGCCACCACTACAGTCATTGCATGTGTGTTCTTTTCCTAAACCACCACTAGAGTCATTATATGTGTGTCTTTTCCTAAACCACCACCAGTGTCATTGCATGTGTATTACTTTCCTAAACCACATTGATCCACCAGAGTCATTGCATGTGTGTTCCTTTCCTAAACTACCACTATAATCATTGCATGTGTGTTCTTTTCCTAAACCACCTCTAGAGTCATTGCATGTGTATTCTTTTCCTAAACCACCACTAGTGTCATTGAATGGGTCTTCCTTTAATAAAACCACATTGATCCAAAAGAGTCATTGCATGTGTTTTCCTTTCCAAAACCACCACCAGAGTCATTACATGTGTCTTCCTTTCCTAAACCACCACCAGAATCATTGCATGTGTGTTCCTTTCCTAAACCACATTGATCCACTAGTCATTGCATGTGTGTTCTTTTCCTAAACCACCACCAGTGTCATTGCATTTGTCTTTCTTTCCTAAACCACATTGATCCACCAAAGTCATTGCATGTGTGTTCCTTTCCTAAACCACCACTAGAGTCATTGCACGTGTCTTCTTTTCCTAAAGCACCACCAGAGTCATTGCATGTGTATTCCATTCCTAAACCACCACCAGAGTCATTTCATGTGTGTTCTTTTCCTAAACCAGCAGATTCATTGCATGTGTTCTCTTCCTAAACAACCACTAGTGTCATTACATGTGTCTTCCTTTCCTAAACAACTAGTAGAGTCATTGCATGTGTATTCCATTCCTAAACCACCACCAGAGTCATTGCATGTGTCTTCCTTTCCTAAACCACATGGATCCACTAGTGTCATTGCATGTGTGTTCTTTTCCTAAACCACCAGCAGAGTCACTACATGTGTCTTCCTTTCCAAAACCACAATTAGAGTCATTACATGTGTGTTCTTTTCCTAAACCACAATTAGAGTCATTGTATGTGTCTTCTTTTCCTAAACCACCACTATATTCATTCCATGTGTGCTCTTTTCCTGAACCACCAATAGAGTCATTGCATGTGTCTTCCTTTCCTAAACCACCACTAGAGTCATTGCATGTGTGTTCTTTTCCTAAACTACCACTAGATTCAATGCATGTGTGTTCTTTTCCTAAACCACCACCAGTGTCATTGCATGTGTATTCCTTTCCTAAACCACATTGGTCCCCCAGAGTCATTGCATGTGTGTTCCTTTCCTAAACTACCACTAGAATCATTACATGTGTGTTCTTTTCCTAAACCACCACCAGGGTCCTTGCATGTGTCTTCCTTTCCGAAACCACCACTAGAGTCATTGCATGTGTGTTCTTTTCCTAAACCACCACTAGAGTCATTGCATGTGTCGTATTTTCCTAAACCACCACCAGAGTCATTGCATGAGTCTACATTTCCTAAACCACCACCAGAGTCATTGCATCTATGTTCTTTTCCTAAACCACCACCATAGACATTGCATGTGTGTTCCTTTCCTAAACCACCACCAGAGTCATTGCATATGTGTTCCTTTCCTAAACCACATGGATGTCATTGCATGTATCTTCCTTTCCTAAACCACCACTAGAGTTATTGCATGTGTATTCCTTTCCTAAACCACATTGATCCACTAGAGTCATTGCATTTGTGTTCTTTTCCTAATCCACCACTAGAGCCATTGCATGTCTGTTCCTTTCCTAAACCACATTGATCCACCAGAGTCATTGCATGTGGCTGACTTTCCTAAACCACCACTAGAGTCAATGAATGTGTGTTCCTTTCTAAACCACCACCAGAGTCATGGCGTGTGTCTTCTTTTCCGAAAACACCACCATAGTCATTGCATGTGTAACATCCCAATTTCAGCAACCCTGGTTAGTTGTCTAGAATGCAAAAATCAGGGGGAACAAAAACTTTTTCTTGTTTAGTGATGAAGTGTTTGCCAGTTGTTTGACTATGTTTATGATTATGATTGTGTATTAGAAGATAGGCTCCTTACCTTAACATCAGTTGACAAAAGCTACTTCCCAAAACTGTCTTGGCTTAATTTCCATATTCTCAAATGTTCTGGCATTTCAAAACTTGAGCCAAGAAGCCTTTGCAAACCAACTATTTTAGTAGCTTCTATTTCCCTAAACTATGGAGAGCAACCTATTATAATCTCCTTATGTTTTCAAGACAGAACATTCAACTACTCTTCTCTCTAGCTTTCCTAGAACCTCTTTATAAAGTTTTGACTTCTACTCTTGGTAAGGATACCAAGGACTCTCACCTGATTCCAAACACAACCTTTTCAAATTGCCCAACCTTACCTCAAGTTAGACTTGATGGTAACCCTAGTAGTAGTTGATTTGTTGTATGATGAATTGCCTTGATATGCTGCTTGATTTGTCTGCTTAGAAGATAGTATGAGCTACTCTAGGAGCTCATCCCTAGGACCAAGATTTTTCCAAATCACCACACCCTAAGCAAGAATACAATCTGGATCTGATCCCTAGCTACTGAGTAATCATCCAAAACCCTTAACTAGATAAGCTCTGAAGTGATCTAATTCCAGAAGCTTCCAAGCCTTTGAAGACCAGTATCAAGCAAGGATCATTCCTACTCAATTTACAATTCAACATCATCCACTTGATCATGCTTTGGTACCTTGAAACCCATCAAAATCATCACCACCCACATTCTAGTCAAAAACCCTAAGTCTGCCAAATTTGGCTGTCTGGAAAACTATTTCCAACATCACCTTTCTAAGTGCCTCCCTCTCTCAACCCTTGTGCATTTTTGAAAATGCATTGGAACCATATTGTTAACCATTCTAAGGACTACCAAGGCCCACTCTTTCACTTGGTTAGATCATCCGCCAACCCCCTTGTTCTTGATGGTTTTGCAGGCAAGAAAATAACTATTCATGCAAATCTAGTCAACATGCCTACTTTGATAGAAACTCACACAATCATCGAACCTTCTATGGACCAACTCTTTGAATGGTTGTGTTCTATTCATATAGGTCTATCCATATCTACTTCACTTGTTCCAAGTGGATCTTTGTGCTTCTTAAACCCACAAGGTTTTGAAGGCTAGTTGATAATCTTCTTTGGCAGGCTTATTTTATTCAAAGTTTGAAATCAATTCTTGGTGAACTCAAACAAGATCAAGCTCAAAACTCTATACCATGTTTATGTACATCACTTGGTCTATCCATACATCTACCCCATGCCACAAGGGGAGATCTGAGCTCCAACATCCAACAAGGTTTTGGTGGTATGAAATAACATCACCCTAGATCCTCAAATCCTTGTTTTCCCATCTAATTCAAGTTGGACTTACAATTCCCAAGGTTGCAAATGCTTGCTACACCTTGTATAAATCATCTACCTTGATCATCAAGATTTATGAAATATTATCCATAATTATTATGGCTCCAAATCTAATTAATCTCTTTAATAGACCAAATCTCCAAAACTTCTTCCATAAAGAAAAGTTTGGTTTTTGGCAAAGCACTTCCCCAAATTTTGGCTCAATTGAGGTCCACGTATCATACCCCATCTTCCCACATCAAAAATAAATATTTTGAAGAGCTTTATTATTTCTTTTTGCCCATTTTCTTAAATCGTTGAATTGGAATAATAATTGTTTTAAATACTTCTATCTTCCAATAAATCTTGGGAAAATTCCCCTAAGTGTGTATTCACATTTGGGACCATCTCACACCAAAAACCACAGTTTTCCAATTCAAGAATATCAAATGAGCTTCTAGAAATCATTTCTGCACTTTTTGAATAAGTGATATAATGAGGATTTAAAATATTCACAAAATACTAAAATAATTCCTAGAGTTGTGCCTCAACCATACCCATCTACCAGTACCATATTCCCACATTGCCCAATGCAAAATATTAAACTTCCTTCACAATACTCATTTTGATCAAATATGGCAAACTAGGGAATTAGTGACCTAGACCAAAATAAAATCATCACCAAGTCCTTCCATCACTCCACCCAGCCCCACCACCCCTCCTCTGGTCGAGCACCCCTGTAGAAGGCCACTGCTCCCCATGTCCACTAGTGCTTGGAAGGAGAGATAAAAAGAGATATGGCAATATCTTTGAAATAATGTGCAGCAGCCACCCCTCCCCTCTCTCTCCCCTATGCAGCTCATAGGACCCCACCACGACCTCTCCACCACCCCTGCTGCCCAATGGAAGGCCAGCTCCCTCCCCTTCCTCTCCTTGGACCAAATCCACCATGAACCGATCCACCTCGAGATAAATAGGCCAGAGGCCCTCCCAGCATGCCCCTGCCTCTCATTTTCCCCCTCTCGTACTCACTCACCTCCCCTGCACTCCACTCCCTCTCCCCTGCCCTGTACTGCTCAAGGGAGAGAGAGAAGCACTTCAGCATCCTTCAAGAACTCGAGCATCGCTCCTCCCTCTCCTTCTCTCACCCTCTACATGTCACTCTATCATGTTCCCCTACCTCCTCTAACTTCCTCCATGTTTTTGTTCCGCCCAGGATGGCCCTGGAAGCATCTCCGACGAGTCCCGCCGCATGCATCGCTGTGGCTCCTGCATGAGCGTCATTCCGGCGTCAAACCTTCCACTGCTGCCCCTCCCTGGACTCGCCCCGGAGTCCTCGGTCGCCCAGCACCCTCCTTGGCACCTCCCAAGTCCTCTGGTAAGCTCCCCCGCCACCGCCCAAGCCAGCTAGGGTTTCCCATGCATCGCGCGTCATCGGAGGTGGAAGATGAACCCTGGCCATTAATCGCGACTTGATCCGACGGTCCGCGACGACCCTTACCCCTTCGCCCCTCCACCCTCACTGACTGTTGGGCCCCCACCGTCAGTGGTTTGAACCACCGTCCCGCACTCTGCCTCGCCCCGAATTAGGCTGAAAGTCCCTCTCCCGGCCCAATTCCCTCGCAGATCTAGCCCATATCCCTCCCCTGCCCTTTTCTTTTTATTTCAAACCCTAGATCTGTTTATTAGGTAGTTTGGTTTAATTACCAAATAAAATGAAAACTGCCTTGTTTTGCCCAGATAAAAATATAGACATATAACCACATATTTTTTCCAGCATGCCGAACCAACCGTAGGCCCCAATTAATTTCTATCATTTTCTAGCAATTAATCCCCTAAAAGATGTCTTTTGCACTAAAGAAATCTCTCTGGGTGTTGTATAAACCCAAATGGGCTAAATCCAATTGTATCTGGTAGGTGTTGCATGTACCTATCTCATGGACTTAGCCTCATGCCAAGTGGACCATTTTTTTCCTGTAGTAAAAATAACAAGAACAGTCCTTTTCTCACTTTAGAAAACTCCCTAGACCAAACCCTGAGCAGTTTTGACCTCATTCCAACTCCCTGTGATATGGTACACTAAGGTTTATCAAAAAGCAGGAGATCAAGTTTTACTGATGCTTTGCCCAGCTTTGGTGAATTAATCATCTCTGGCTAGGGTAGTTTCAGTAGAAAAATCACTCCTGGAGTTTCAGCACTCCAAAGTGGGTTATTTTAATTTCTACAGAACTGTATTCAAAGTACCTATCCATTGCCCTTTACTTCATATCAAAAGTCCCTGTAGATTTAATCTGGTGAAAAAGACAAGTTGTGTACAGAACTACATTTGGGAATTTCCCGAGGGCATTCTGGTAATTATTTTGGAGTGATTGCAACTCTCAGCTATTTAGTACATAAAACCCTACTGAAAAATCCAAGGAAATAACTTTTGGAGCTCCAGAAATTTTCTGGTGAATTATTTCCTAAAATTAGAGCTTTTATCACTAGAATATTCACAAGAAATTAAAGAAAAGTGATAAAATAGTGAAACCACTTTTGTTGGCCTTATTTTGTTAATACCTACCTGATGTATCATCCTTGCGTATGTATATCACACAGACCCAAGCCTAGTTCTAAATCCCCTTAATCGGTGGTATTTGGACAAATACATCCTCAAACAAAGACCACAAGGGAAATTAAAATAATTCCAATTACAAACCCCTCAATCTATCAAAACCTACTGATTTGAATAATGGGTGGTATGTTTGTTTGTTGTACTGTAATGATGCTTGTATGCCTTGTTTTGATTGTGGTCTTGCTTGTTTGTGCTTGTATTGACGCCGAGAAGAAGAGATCTTATTATTATCGGTATTGGTATTCTTGGTTATCTAAATAAGAAGTCCAAGCACATATTGCCATATTGCTGATCATCAGGCAAGCCACCTTCTTGCTCATAAGCTTTGTCCTACTGTTTTACTTATGCATGTTTTATCTACTGTTTATCAAAACTACATTGCTTACTATATGTTGATGTATATATGGTAGTGGTTTGTCTTCTCCGAACTATTACAAATTGGTAATACTAAGTACAACCCCCTTGACGACACCTACTTGTTCCTAGTATGGTAGATGGTGTAATACACCATACCCCTTTTGGAGACCCAGTTTTAGCCAAAGCAAAGCTAGAGGATGGGAAGACCCCGGAAAAAGTTTTCAAATGTTTCATGATAAAACCTTGGTGAGGTGGGACCTCCTAAGAGATGCTAAGAAGGAAAAAGGTTTTGTTTTACAAAATGATGAAGGAAAGCTGGAGGAAAAGGGTTTACAAAAACGCACCCGGTTCTTTGCAGTTAAGCTATAACAACTTAACCCGTGCAACCACATTACTCTGGAATGGGACAGGGCTGGATTTGATGTTTGTCTTTTCTGGTATAAGCTGCCTCGTAACTACTACATGGGATCACGATCCCTGGAGGCTGGGCCTTCTCCCATAAAGTTCCATGTGGGACATCCACCTAGAGAAGGAACGAACTGTCTACGGGCAGCCAGGCGTTACTATGAGCCCCTCATTGAAAGCGCCCACTATGTAAAGTGCAAAATGCGCTCCGGTTGGTCCTCGGTACCCAACGTCCTGGTTTTGAGGGGAGTAACACTCATAGGGTAGGCACTTATATTGGAGTGGGCATCCGGAGAGTCTTGATCGGTTACTCGACCCACGATCGGTGTAGATCAGGGTAGTGTACCCCGGATGGTGTGGGTAAAGTGTACAACCTCTGCAGAGTGTAAATCTATTCGAATAGCCATGTTCGTGGTTATGGACGGGTTGGACAAACTTTTGTAGAGCGGTGCTGGTTTTGTTTTCAAAAAGGATTTCAGAAAAGAACTGTTTTTGGAAATTTTTTGACCAGGGGATGGTCGTAAAGGAGAAAGGTTTTGACCATGGGATGGTCGGAAGGAGGAGAAAGGATTTTGGTCATGGGACGACCTGAAGACAGGAACAAATGGGTACCCCAATCCTAGTGTTTCCAAAACTTTTCAAAAGGTTTCCAAAATGTTTTACAAAAGATTTCAACAAATATATGTAGATGCTATATCTACAAGAGAAACTAATTGAGAAAAGAACCTCTCTTGGAGCCCTCCTACTACCACAACCATAATGCATATCCTCTTGTTATTATTGTTATCTTAAGGTGGTTTGTGAGTGCATTCAAAGTACTCACTGGCATTGTCCCTGGCTATTAACTTGGTCAGATATCAAGAAGAGGATGAAGTTGACGGCTATGCGAGCTAGGACATCCTCCCAGTCAGTTACTTGTAGGTTGAGGCATGATTGGGCTCTCTGGCGTGATGATGTTCTTTGAAGACTAGATAGCCATAACGGCATTTATGTAAGTCTTGTAATTCGTTATATCTCGGATGTTGTAATGATACTTTTCGGTTATGTTCCATGGCTCACTGATCATAGGATCATGGTTGTATGCATAACAGGGATTCTCAGAGGATTAATCCGGGGGCCCCACAGCATGTGTCTTCCTTTCCTAAACCTCCACCAGAATCATTGCATGTGTGTTCCTTTCCTAAACCACATTGATCCACCAGAGTCATTACATGTGTGTTCCTTTCCTAAACCACCACCAAAGTCATTGCATGTGTCTTATTTTCCTACACCACCACTAGAGTCATTGCATGTGTCTTCGTTTCCTAAATGACCGCCAGAGTCATTGCATGTGTGTTCTTTTCCTAAAACACCACTAGAGTCATTGCATATGTGTTCTTTTCCTAAAACACGACCAGTGTCATTGCATGTGTCTTCCTTTCCTAAACCACATTGATCCACCAGAGTCATTGCATGTATGTTTTTTTCCTAAACCAGCACCAGAGTCATTGAATGTGTCTTCTTTTCCTAAACCACCACCAGAGTCATTGCATGTGCCTTCATTTCCTAAACCACCACCAGAGTCATTGCATCTATGTTCTTTTCCTAAACCACGACCATAGTCATTGCACGTGTGTTCCTTTCCTAAACCACCACCAGAGTCATTGCATGTGTGTTGTAGCACCCTCGAATCGGCCCTATGCAAGTTTTAGCTCTTCCCGCCAAACCCGCATAGAAACGATTCAAGGACACCCACCAGGCACTTTCGTGCGGGTGGAAAACGAAGTAATACCATTACA
The DNA here is from genome assembly GCA_023614405.1 of Avena insularis. Lineage (NCBI taxonomy): Eukaryota > Viridiplantae > Streptophyta > Magnoliopsida > Poales > Poaceae > Avena > Avena insularis. The sequence continues at coordinate 380,257,771 of CM042688.1, forward strand.
CAACAGTCCTCAATGGGACCCACAGAATAGATATATACAACACGACTCCATGAGTCAAGAATACATATATACTATACAAAGATCCAAATCACCTTGAAAACGATAAAGCGTCTGACTACGGACAAGATGCAAATGGGGCTAAGAGCCCTGAAGAATAACCAATTCGTCCATAACCCTGCCCAAGCCAAGCCGGAAGGGTAACCCTGCTAACGACGTCGATCTCAAACCTGGTAAAACAAAAGGGGTTCCGACAAAGGGCAAAGGAAAAAGAGGAGCGTTAGTACTGAGGTCAGTACACGGCGAGGCTAGAATTCGGTGGCTCTCGCCTACATAGGTATGGTGGACTGAAGCTGCAGCGCAGCAAGCACTAAACAACCTATAGAGACTCGATACCTCTGTCGGCTATTAGAGTGGGGTAAGAAAGACCTATTCGAATCCAACCTGATACTAACACCAATCATACCCATCCTGGTATTTCCCCCTCGAGACCAAACGAGGAAGTCGGACCAAGGAACTCACACGGTTGGCAATTTTACTCATTCCATTATAGTTGAAGAACTTACTAGTCAGTTATAGATAGCATGAGTTATCCTGATAGCATAAGTAGTGGGCAGTTTTAATCACCATTCCGTTGTAGTTGGAACATTTACTAGTCAGATATAATTGTCCTGAGGAATCCAAAACCCAACAGTTGTTGACACTTTTATCACATTCCATTGGAGTTGCAATACTTACTAGGCAGGAATATCAGAACACGATATGACCAAGATCCGCCAGTTGTTGGCATTTTTAATATCCATTCCGTTATAATTGAGCTAATTACTAGTCACATATTAAGTCAAATTTATAGCACTACTTTAGTTATGCTTGTCTATGATCGAGATACTGTGCTCCAAGTCGTCCATAACCGCGGACACGGCTTTCAGAAACTTTTACCCTGCAGGGGTGCACAAATAGCAACACACACTCGATCAACCTCGGAAAAACCAACTCAAAACCCAACGAGGCTTTCACGACAAAGCAATCACAGGATTCATAAATATTTCAGGGGGCCACCCCACTAAGCTACCCGTAACGAAGTTGGCCGGCTCCAGAACGGACCCAGGGTTTGTGACAATGGCTGTAAACGATTGGGAACCCAAAAGTGTGTCTGGGATTATCGATACCGCGAAAACATTCCATGATCCAAAACAGTACAGGTGCTCCACGCACAATCTTAAATAAAGCAGTAAAGCATGGCATAAGTATAGGATAGTAATAAAGCCCCAAACTACTTTGTGGCCCCAAGAAATAGAAATGAATCAAGCTCTAGCTCAGGGGGGTCCATAAGGCCTCCTGGATGTGGATAGTGCGAATAGTCAAGGAACAGGTATCAAGTACTCGGGGTCCTACAGGACTCAAGTGAGCGTGGAAGACCAAATAACATCTATTGCCCACCGATGCCTCTGCATTAGTTATATCTAGCAATTTAATAGTTGTATTTAAAGTCATGATCATCTCCACCATTAAGCATGTGCCAACCTTCCAACAACGGTGGGACAACAACGACGCAAAGCAACACCTGAGCAAGCAACTACGACTCGCAAGGCCGATTGTCTATCAAACAACAGGCGATAGGATGTGTCCAAGGCAATATAGATGCTGTAGGGGGTATAAGTGGTACACGGAAACTAAAGCATCGCAACACGGATAACAATAGATCAACAGGAGGAAATAAAGACTATAAATGCAAAATAGGTAGAAAGGGGGAGAATGCTCGCCTGGGAAACACTGCCGACGGATCATATCCGGAGAACTTGTCGACACTCGCATCAACACATCGGCCTAATCCACGAAGAAGCAAACACTAGAAGAAATACCGGATGCAATATTTAATACTATGGCAGAAGATCCAGCATGCTTATGATATGATGCATGGCATGGCACAGATGTAGTGCAATTAGGCAATATTAAGCGGAACTGGGGTCCCGACAATTAATTAGATGGTTCGTGTTGTTTCACTACCCCGCAATTTAAATGTTGTATTAACAAGGCAAAACATGGCATCGGTTTGCAACTCAAATTTAAATGTGGCCAATATAAGACTGGAAAAGTCCGCATATAGCCTCCATATTTAATATAGTTAAATCGGCTAAAAGCCCCCAAACCACAGACAAGTATGCATGCATGAACAATTTAAATGCAACAGATTTTATATATGGCATTTATAAAATAGGGGCTCGGAAAAAGGTTCACACATCTGGGTTCGGGAGATCTTGGTTCCGGGGTTCGGGGTTCGACAGGGTTCGACGGGGATCGGTCTCGGCGGGAACGGGAGGGGTTCGGTTCGACGGGATCAGTCTCGGACATGGGAGGTAGATCTTGGCGTTTCGGGAAGAAGGACTTGGCGTATCCGTGTCGGCGATCGTGATGGTCATCGGAAGAACTCGGTGATGTCTCCACTTTGCAGTCTTGACTTCGGCTCGAGGCTTCGGGGAGACGACCTTGTCGCACTGGCGTCAATGCTTCCGGGAAGGAGAACTTGCGCTATCGAATCCGAGAGGAGGTACTTGGCGGTGACGCTTCGAGCACCTCTGGGTCGGTACGAAATTGCCAAAGTGGTCGATCTTGTCTGCCGAGGTGGTTCAAAGACCCGGGATCAAGGCTGATCTTGGATTGGACGTGGAATATCTTGTCGGGAAGAACTCGTGTAGCACTTGCGGCAGTGCATCCAGCCCCTGAACAAGGCTGTGACGAGCACATAGCTCGTTCCGTGCCAGGATAGAACCGGCCCAGGGAGGCGTGCAGCGGGACTCGAGGTAGAACGACCTGTACGACAGGTCCGAGAAGGGGCGCATCTGCATGATGGTCTTTGCGGCAGGCACGTAGACAAGGCAAGCGACCTCCTAGCGGTAGCACAGAACTGGACAGGGGCACAGCAGCCTCAACCCGGGCGACAACGACAAAGCTGTAGCTAGGAGGCGACGCGGAGTTGACGGACGCGCCGGCGGAGCCGGGTCCAGGCCAAACAAGGAGAGGGCGGCTGCGAGCAGGAAGGAGGCGGTGGCTGAGGCGACAGTCTGAGGAGGCCGCCAGGGGCGGAGAGGCGGAGCCGGGGAAGCTCGGGCGGCGCGGCGGGCTCGGCCGGAGAACTTGGCGACGGTTTGGTGCTCGAGGAAGATCGAGGACGGCGGCGGGGTCCCGACGGTGAGGTGTACTAGGTCGGCGCGGTCGGTGGAGACGAGGGCGACCACCACGGTAGGGCGAGCCGGAGCACAGCGGCCTCACGGGGAGGAGCACCAGGGGAGGCCACGGAAGGACGGCGTTGTGGGAAGCCGAGCGGTGGTCGCGGCTTGGGGAGATGGCGCGAGGGAGAGCGGGGAGGTCACGGCGCACGGCGGCGGCCAAGAGGGTCGGCTTGGAGAAGGCGGCGAGGCGGGGCTGGTCCGACCATGGCGGCGGCGACCATGGGGAGGAGTGGGGTGCGGGGGGGGATAGGTGGTGCGGGGGTGGTGGGGAGGTGGAGTGCGGTGGAGGGACAAGGGTAGGGCCAGCCGCGGGTTGGCGTGGCGATGAAAACAAGGTGGCCAGGGGGTGTCGTGGCAGGCGGCCTGGCGGGAGACGAGGTGCGGTCGGTCGGTGGGGTGGGGAAGGGGTATGTGTGTGTGTACGGGGCGGTGGGTGTGGCGTGCGACGCGTGCGTGTTGTGCGTGTGTGTGTGTGTCCGGGTGTGTGTGGAGGGGAGGGGCCAGCAGAGGTGGCGCTGTGGAGTGGTCTGGGTGACGTGGCTGGTGCAGTGGCGTGGTGGGAGGGAAAAGGAGGAAGGAGGGATTAGGCGGCTAGGGTTTTGGTAACAGGGTGGTAGGCTGGTGCTAGCTGGGCTTTTGGGCCTGGCTGGCGGCGGCCTTCCCCGATTAAATATTTATTTTATCTGTTTTAATTTTAAGACTTTTGTAAATAGTTTTTAGACAAATAAAAGACCCGGAAAAGACAAGAGTTCTGATTTGAAATAAAGACGGGGTATTTAGAAAACCAAAAGTAGACTTTTCGAAAATGGTTTTATGCAAACAAATGCAAGATGACATCACGATGCTCAAATGCAAGGTGGCATGATGACATGAGCATGCAGTCATGATGATGCGCAACACAAAAACACCGCGATTTTCTAGTAGTGGTTTTAGTGGGATGCCACATGTGTTCCTTTCCTAAACCACATGGATGTCATTGGATGTAGCTTCCTTTCCTAAACCACCACTAGAGTCATTGCATGTGTGCTCCTTTCCTAAACCACATTGATCCACGAGAGTCATTACATTTGTGTTCTTTTCCTAATCCACCACTAGAGTCATTGCATGTGTGTTCCTTTCCTAAACCACATTGATCCACCAGAGTCATTGCATGTGTCTTCCTTTCCTTAACCACCACAAGAGTCATTGCATGTGTGTTCTTTTCCTAAACCACCACCAGAGTCATTGCATGTGTGTTCTTTTCCTGAACCACTAATAGAGTCATTCCATGTGTCTTCCCTTCCTAAGCCACCACTAGAGTCATTGCATGTGTATTCTTTTCCTAAACCACCACTAGAGTCATTATATGTGTGTTCTTTTCCTAAACCACCACCAGTTTCATTGCATGTGTATTACTTTCCTAAACCACATTGATCCACCAGATTCATTGCATGTGTGTTCCTTTGCTAAACTACCACTAGAATCATTGCATGTGTGTTCTTTTCCTAAACCACCACTAGAGTCATTACATGTGTCTTCTTTTCCCAAACCACCACCAGTGTCATTGAATGGGTCTTCCTTTAATAAAACCACATTGATCCACCAGAGTCATTTCATGTGTGTTCCTTTCCTAAAAACCACCAGAGTCATTGCATGTGTCTTCCTTTCCTAAACCACCACCAGAGTCATTGCATGTGTCTTCCTTTCCTAGACCACATTGATCCACTAGAGTTATTGCATGTGTTTTTTTCCTAAACCACCACCAATGTCATTGCATTTGTCTTCCTTGCCTAAACCACATTGATCCACTAAAGTCATTGCATGTGTGTTCCTTTCCTAAACCACCACTAGAGTCATTGCACGTGTCTTCTTTTCCTAAACCACCACCAAAGTCATTCCATGTGTCTTCCTTTACTAAACCTCCACCAGAGTTATTGCATGTGTGTTCCTTTCCTAAACCACCACTAGAGTCATTGCACGTGTCTTATTTTCCTAAACCACTACCAAAGTCATTGCATGTGTCTTCCATTACTAAACCACCACCAGAGTCATTACATGTGTGTTCTTTTCCTAAACCACCACCAGAGTCATTGCATGTGTTCTCTTCCTAAACGACCACAAGTGTCATTACATGTGTCTTCCTTTCCTAAACAACCATTAGAGTCATTGCATGTTTCTTCTTTTCCTAAACCACCACCAGAGTCATTGCATGTGTCTTCCTTTCCTAAACCAAATGGATCCACCAGTGTCATTGCATCTATCTTCTTTTCCTAAACCACCACCATAGTCATTGCATGTGTCTTCCTTTCCTAAACCACCACCAGAGTAATTGCATGTGTGTTCTTTTCCTAAACCACAATCAGAGTCATTGCATGTGTCTTCTTTTCCTAAACCACCAGAGTCATTGCATGTGTCTTCATTTCCTAAACCACCACTACAGTCATTGCATGTGCGTTCTTTTCCTAAACCACCACTAGAGTCATTGCATGTGTGTTCTTTTCCTAAACCACCACCAGAGTCATTGCATCTGTCTTCCTTTCCTAAACCACCACCAAAGTCATTGCATGTGTGTTCCTTTCCTAAACCACATGGATGTCATTACACATGTCTTCCTTTCCTAAACCACCACTAGAGTCATCGCATGTGTGTCCGTTTCCTAAACCACATTCATCCACCAGAGTCATTGCATGTGTGTTCCTGTGCTAAACCACATGGATCCACCAGTGTCATTGCATGTGTCTTCTTTTCCTAACCACCACTAGAGTCATTGCATGTTTTTTATTTTCCTAAACCACCACCAGTGTCATTGCATGTGTCTTCCTTTCCTAAACCACCACTAGAGTCATTCATGCGTGTTCTTTTCCTAAACCACCACCAGAGTCATTGCATGTGTCTTCTTTTCCTAAACCACCACCAGAGTCATTGCATGTGTTCTCTTTTGCTAATCCACCACTGGAGTCATTGCATGTGTGTTCCTTTCCTAAACCACATTGATCCACCAGAGTCATTGCATGTGTGTTATTTTCCTAAAACACCACCGGTGTCATTGCATTTGTCTTCCTTTCCTAAACCACATTGATCCACCAGAGTCATTGCATGTGTGGTCCTTTCCCAAACCACCACTAGAATCATTGCATGTGTCTTCTTTTCCTTAACCACCACTACAATCATTACATATGTCTTCCTTTCCTAAACCACCACCAGAGTCATTGCATGTGTGTTCTTTTCCTAAACCACCAGCAGAGTCGTTACATGTATATTCTTTTCCTAAATGACCACCAGTGTCATTACATGTGTCTTCCTTTCCTAAACCACCAGTAGAGTCATTGCATGTGTTTTGTTTTCCTAAACCACCATCAGAGTCATTGCATGTGTTTTCCTTTCCTAAACCACATGGATCCACTAGTGTGATTGCATGTGTGTTATTTTCCTAAACCACCACAAGAGTCATTGCATGTGTCTTCCTTTCCAAAACCACCACTAGAGTCATTACACGTGTGTTCTTTTCCTAAACCACAACCAGAGTCATTGCATCTGTCTTCTTTTCCTAAACCACCCCTAGAGTCATTAAATGTGTCTTCATTTCCTAAACCACCACCAGAGTCATTGCATCTATGTTATTTTCCTAAACCACCACCATAGTCATTGCATGTGTCTTCCTTTCCTAAACCACCAACAGAGTCATTGCATGTGTCTTCCTTTCCAAAACCACCACTAGAGTCATTGCATGAGTCTTCTTTTCTTAAACCACCACCAGAGTCATTGCATGTGTTCTCTTTTGCTAATCCACCACTAGAGTCATTGCATGTGTGTTCCTTTCCTAAACCACATTGATCCACCAGAGTCATTGCATGTGTGCTGTTTTCCTAAACCACCACCGGTGTCATTGCATTTGTCTTCCTTTCCTAAACCACATTGATCCACCAGAGTCATTGCATGTGTGGTCCTTTCCCAAACCACCACTAGAGTCATTGCATGTGTCTTCTTTTCCTTAACCACCACTACGGTCATTACATATGTCTTCCTTTCCTAAACCACCACCAGAGTCATTGCATGTGTGTTCTTTTCCTAAACCACCAGCAGAGTCATTACATGTCTATTCTTTTCCTAAATGACCACCAGTGTCATTACATGTGTATTCCTTGCCTAAACCACCAGTAGAGTCATTGCATGTGTTTTGTTTTCCTAAACCACCATCAGAGTCATTGCATGTGTCTTCCTTTCCTAAACCACATGGATCCACTAGTGTGATTGCATGTGTGTTATTTTCCTAAACCACCACCAGAGTCATTGCATGTGTCTTCCTTTCCAAAACCACCACTAGAGTCATTACTAGTGTGTTCTTTTCCTAAACCATAACCAGAGTCATTGCATCTGTCTTCTTTTACTAAACCACCACTAGAGTCATTAAATGTGTCTTCATTTCCTAAACCACCACCAGAGTCATTGCATCTATGTTATTTTCCTAAACCACCACCATAGTCATTGCATGTGTCTTCCTTTCTTAAACCACCAACAGAGTCATTGCATGTGTCTTCCTTTCCTAAACCACCACTAGAGTCATTGCACGAGACTTCTTTTCCTAAACCACATTGATTCACCAGAATCGTTGCATGTGTCTTCCTTTCCTAAACCACCACTAGAGTCATTGCATGTGTGTTCTTTTCCTAAACCACCACCAGAGTCATTGCATGTGTCTTATTTTCGTAAACCACCACCAGAGTCATTGCATGTGTTCTCTTTTGCTAATCCACCACTAGAGTCATTGCATGTGTGTTATTTTCCTAAACCACCACCGGTGTCATTGCATTTGTCTTCCTTTCCTAAACCACATTGATCCACCAGAGTCATTGCATGTGTGGTCCTTTCCCAAACCACCACTAGAGTCATTGCATGTGTCTTCTTTTCCTTAACCACCACTACAGTCATTACATATGTCTTCCTTTCCTAAACCACCACCAGAGTCATTGCATGTGTCTTCTTTTCCTAAACCATCACCAGAGTCATTACATGTCTATTCTTTTCCTAAATGACCAGCAGTGTCATTACATGTGTCTTCCTTTCCTAAACCACCAGTAGAGTCATTGCATGTGTTTTGTTTTCCTAAACCACCATCAGAGTCATTGCATGTGTCTTCCTTTCCAAAACCACATGGATCCACTAGTGTGATTGCATGTGTGTTATTTTCCTAAACCACCACCAGAGTCATTGCATGTGTCTTCCTTTCCAAAACCACCACTAGAGTCATTACACGTGTGTTCTTTTCCTAAACCACAACCAGAGTCATTGCATCTTCTTTTTCCTAAACCACCACTAGAGTCATTAAATGTGTCTTCATTTCCTAAACCACCACCAGAGTCATTGCATCTATGTTATTTTCCTAAACCACCACCATAGTCATTGCATGTGTCTTCCTTTCCTAAACCACCAACAGAGTCATTGCATGTGTGTTCCTTTCCTAAAGCACATGGATGTGATTGCACGTGTCTTCCTTTCCTAAACCACCACTAGATTCATTGCATGTGTGTTCCTTTCCTAAACCACATTGTTTCACCATAGGCATTTCATGTGTGTTCCTGTGCTAAACCACATGGATCCACCAGTGTCATTGCATGTGTCTTGTTTTCCTAAACCACCACCAGAGTCATTGCATGTGTTTTGTTTTCCGAAACCATAACCAGTGTCATTGCATGTGTGTTCTTTCCCTAAACTACCACCAGAGTCGTTGCATGTGTGTTCCTATCATAAACCACATGGATCCACCAGAGTCATTGCATGTGTCTTCCTTTCCTAAACCACCACTAGAGTCATTGCATAAGTATTCTTTTCCTAAACCACATTGATCCACCAGATTCATTGCATGTGTCTTCCTTTCCTAAACCACCACTAGAGTCATTGCATGTGTGTTCTTTTCCCAAACCACCACCAGAGTCATTGCATGTGTCTTCTTTTCTTAAACCACCACCAGAGTCATTGCATGTGTGTTCTTTTCCTAATCCACCACTAGAGTCACTGCATGTGTGTTCCTTACCTAAACCACATTGATCCACCAGAGTCATTGCATGTGTGTTATTATCCTAAACCACCACCAGTGTCATTGCATTTGTCTTCCTTTCCTATACCACATTGATCCACCAGAGTCATTGCAAGTGTGTTCTTTTCCTAAACCACCACCAGAGTCATTGCATGTGTCTTCTTTTCCTAAACCACCACCAGAGTCATTGCATGTGTTCTCTTTTGCTAATCCACCACTAGAGTCATTGCATGTGTGTTCCTTTCCTAAACCACATTGATCCACCAGAGTCATTGCATGTGTGTTATTTTCCTAAACCACCACCGGTGTCATTGCATTTGTCTTCCTTTCCTAAACCACATTGATCCACCAGAGTCATTGCATGTGTGGTCCTTTCCCAAACCACCACTAGAGTCATTGCATGTGTCTTCTTTTCCTTAACCACCACTACAGTCATTACATATGTCTTCCTTTCCTAAACCACCACCAGAGTCATTGCATGTGTGTTCTTTTCCTAAACCACCACCAGAGTCATTACATGTCTATTCTTTTCCTAAATGACCACCAGTGTCATTACATGTGTCTTCCTTTCCTAAACCACCAGTAGAGTCATTGCATGTGTTTTGTTTTCCTAAACCACCATTAGAGTAATTGCATGTGTCTTCCTTTCCTAAACCACATGGATCCACTAGTGTGATTGCATGTGTGTTATTTTCTTAAACCACCACCAGAGTCATTGCATGTGTCTTCCTTTCCAAAACCACCACTAGAGTCATTACACGTGTGTTCTTTTCCTAAACCACAACCAGAGTCATTGCATTTGTCTTCTTTTCTTAAACCACCACTAGAGTCATTAAATGTGTCTTCATTTCCTAAACCACCACCAGAGTCATTGCATCTACGTTATTTTCCTAAACCACCACCATAGTCATTGCATGTGTCTTCCTTTCCTAAACCACCAACAGAGTCATTGCATGTGTCTTCCTTTCCTAAACCACCACTAGAGTCATTGCATGAGTCTTCTTTTCCGAAACCACATTGATTCACCAGAATCATTGCATGTGTCTTCCTTAACTAAACCACCACTAGAGTGATTGAATCTGTGTTCTTTTCCTAAACCACCACCAGAGTCATTGCATGTGTCTTCCTTTCCAAAACCACCACTAAAGTCATTACACGTGTGTTCTTTTCCTAAACCACAACCAGAGTCATTGCATAAGTATTCTTTTCCTAAACCACATTGATCCACCAGATTCATTGCATGTGTCTTCCTTTCCTAAACCACCACTAGAGTCATTGCATGTGTGTTCTTTTCCCAAACCACCACCATAGTCATTGCATGTGTCTTCTTTTCCTAAACCACCACCAGAGTCATTGCATGTGTGTTCTTTTCCTAATCCACCACTAGAGTCATTGCATGTGTGTTCCTTACCTAAACCACATTGATCCACCAGAGTCATTGCATGTGTGTTATTTTCCTAAACCACCACTACTGTCATTGCATTTGTCTTCCTTTCCTATACCACATTGATCCAACAGAGTCATTGCATGTGTTTCTTTTCCTAAACCACCACTAGAGTCATTGCATGTGTCTTCTTTTCCTAAACCACCACTAGAGTCATTGCATGTGTTCTCTTTTGCTAATCCACCACTAGAGTCATTGCATGTGTGTTCCTTTCCTAAACCACATTGATCCACCAGAGTCATTGCATGTGTCTTCCTTTCCTAAACCACCACCGGTGTCATTGCATTTGTCTTCCTTTCCTAAACCACATTGATCCACCAGAGTCATTGCATGTGTGGTCCTTTCCCAAACCACCACTAGAGTCATTGCATGTGTCTTCTTTTCCTTAACCACCACTACAGTCATTACATATGTCTTCCTTTCCTAAACCAACACCAGAGTCATTGCATGTTTGTTCTTTTCCTAAACCACCACTAGAGTCATTGCATGTGTGTTCCTTACATAAACCACATTGATCCACCATAGTCATTGCATGTGTGTTATTTTCCTAAACCACCACCAGTGTCATTGCATTTGTCTTCCTTTCCTATACCACATTGATCCACCAGAGTCATTGCATGTGTGTTCTTTTCCTAAACCACCACCAGAGTCATTGCATATGTCTTCTTTTCCTAAACCACCACCAGAGTCATTGCATGTGTTCTCTTTTGCTAATCCACCACTAGAGTCATTGCATGTGTGTTCCTTTCCTAAACCACATTGATCCACCAGAGTCATTGCATGTGTGTTATTTTCCTAAACCACCACCGGTGTCATTGCATTTCTCTTACTTTCCAAAACACATTGATCCACCAGAGTCATCGCATGTGTGGTCCTTTCCCAAACCACCACTAGAGTCATTGCATGTGTCTTCTTTTCCTTAACCACCACTACAGTCATTACATATGTCTTCCTTTCCTAAACCACCACCAAAGTCATTGCATCTATGTTATTTTCCTAAACCACCACCATAGTCATTGCATGTGTCTTCCTTTCCTAAACCACCAATAGAGTCATTGCATGTGTCTTCCTTTCCTAAACCACCACTAGAGTCATTGCATGAGTCTTCTTTTCCTAAACCACATTGATCCACCAGAATCATTGCCTGTGTCTTCCTTTCCTAAACCACCACTAGAGTCATTGCATGTGTGTTCTTTTCCTAAACCACCACCAGAGTCATTGCATGTGTCTTATTTTCCTAAACCACCACCAGAGTCATTGCATGTGTTCTCTTTTGCTAATCCACCACTAGAGTCATTGCATGTGTGTTCCTTTCCTAAACCACATTGATCCACCAGAGTCATTGCATGTGTGTTATTTTCCTAAACCACCACCGGTGTCATTGCATTTGTCTTCCTTTCCTAAACCACATTGATCCACCAGAGTCATTGCATGTGTGGTCCTTTCCCAAACCACCACTAGAGTCATTGCATGTGTCTTCTTTTCCTTAACCACCACTACAGTCATTACATATGTCTTCCTTTCCTAAACCACCACCAGAGTCATTGCATGTGTGTTCTTTTCCTAAACCACCACCAGAGTCATTACATGTCTATTCTTTTCCTAAATGACCACCAGTGTCATTACATGTGTCTTCCTTTCCTAAACCACCAGTAGAGTCATTGCATGTGTTTTGTTTTCCTAAACCACCATCAGAGTCATTGCATGTGTCTTCCTTTCCTAAACCACATGGATCCACTAGTGTGATTGCATGTGTGTTATTTTCCTAAACCACCACCAGAGTCATTGCATGTGTCTTCCTTTCCAAAACCACCACTAGAGTCATTACACGTGTGTTCTTTTCCTAAACCACAACCAGAGTCATTGCATCTGTCTTTTTTCCTAAACCACCACTAGAGTCATTAAATGTGTCTTCATTTCCTAAACCACCACCAGAGTCATTGCATCTATGTTATTTTCCTAAACCACCACCATAGTCATTGCATGTGTCTTCCTTTCCTAAACCACCAACAGAGTCATTGCATGTGTGTTCCTTTCCTAAAGCACATGGATGTCATTGCACGTGTCTTCCTTTCCTAAACCACCACTAGATTCATTGCATGTGTGTTCCTTTCCTAAACCACATTGTTCCACCAGAGGCATTTCATGTGTGTTCCTGTGCTAAACCACATGGATCAACCAGAGTCATCGCATGTGTGGTCCTTTCCCAAACCACCACTAGAGTCATTGCATGTGTCTTCTTTTCCTTAACCACCACTACAGTCATTACATATGTCTTCCTTTCCTAAACCACCACCAGAGTCATTGCATCTATGTTATTTTCCTAAACCACCACCATAGTCATTGCATGTGTCTTCCTTTCCTAAACCACCAATAGAGTCATTGCATGTGTCTTCCTTTCCTAAACCACCACTAGAGTCATTGCATGAGTCTTCTTTTCCTAAACCACATTGATCCACCAGAATCATTGCCTGTGTCTTCCTTTCCTAAACCACCACTAGAGTCATTGCATGTGTGTTCTTTTCCTAAACCACCACCAGAGTCATTGCATGTGTCTTATTTTTCTAAACCACCACCAGAGTCATTGCATGTGTTCTCTTTTGCTAATCCACCACTAGAGTCATTGCATGTGTGTTCCTTTCCTAAACCACATTGATCCACCAGAGTCATTGCATGTGTGTTATTTTCCTAAACCACCACCGGTGTCATTGCATTTGTCTTCCTTTCCTAAACCACATTGATCCACCAGAGTCATTGCATGTGTGGTCCTTTCCCAAACCACCACTAGAGTCATTGCATGTGTCTTCTTTTCCTTAACCACCACTACAGTCATTACATATGTCTTCCTTTCCTAAACCACCACCAGAGTCATTGCATGTGTCTTCTTTTCCTAAACCATCACCAGAGTCATTACATGTCTATTCTTTTCCTAAATGACCAGCAGTGTCATTACATGTGTCTTCCTTTCCTAAACCACCAGTAGAGTCATTGCATGTGTTTTGTTTTCCTAAACCACCATCAGAGTCATTGCATGTGTCTTCCTTTCCAAAACCACATGGATCCACTAGTGTGATTGCATGTGTGTTATTTTCCTAAACCACCACCAGAGTCATTGCATGTGTCTTCCTTTCCAAAACCACCACTAGAGTCATTACACGTGTGTTCTTTTCCTAAACCACAACCAGAGTCATTGCATCTGTCTTTTTTCCTAAACCACCACTAGAGTCATTAAATGTGTCTTCATTTCCTAAACCACCACCAGAGTCATTGCATCTATGTTATTTTCCTAAACCACCACCATAGTCATTGCATGTGTCTTCCTTTCCTAAACCACCAACAGAGTCATTGCATGTGTGTTCCTTTCCTAAAGCACATGGATGTGATTGCACGTGTCTTCCTTTCCTAAACCACCACTAGATTCATTGCATGTGTGTTCCTTTCCTAAACCACATTGTTTCACCATAGGCATTTCATGTGTGTTCCTGTGCTAAACCACATGGATCCACCAGTGTCATTGCATGTGTCTTGTGTTCCTAAACCACCACCAGAGTCATTGCATGTGTTTTGTTTTCCGAAACCATAACCAGTGTCATTGCATGTGTGTTCTTTCCCTAAACTACCACCAGAGTCGTTGCATGTGTGTTCCTATCATAAACCACATGGATCCACCAGAGTCATTGCATGTGTCTTCCTTTCCTAAACCACCACTAGAGTCATTGCATAAGTATTCTTTTCCTAAACCACATTGATCCACCAGATTCATTGCATGTGTCTTCCTTTCCTAAACCACCACTAGAGTCATTGCATGTGTGTTCTTTTCCCAAACCACCACCAGAGTCATTGCATGTGTCTTCTTTTCTTAAACCACCACCAGAGTCATTGCATGTGTGTTCTTTTCCTAATCCACCACTAGAGTCACTGCATGTGTGTTCCTTACCTAAACCACATTGATCCACCAGAGTCATTGCATGTGTGTTATTATCCTAAACCACCACCAGTGTCATTGCATTTGTCTTCCTTTCCTATACCACATTGATCCACCAGAGTCATTGCAAGTGTGTTCTTTTCCTAAACCACCACCAGAGTCATTGCATGTGTCTTCTTTTCCTAAACCACCACAGAGTCATTGCATGTGTTCTCTTTGCTAATCCACCACTAGAGTCATTGCATGTGTGTTCCTTTCCTAAACCACATTGATCCACCAGAGTCATTGCATGTGTGTTATTTTCCTAAACCACCACCGGTGTCATTGCATTTGTCTTCCTTTCCTAAACCACATTGATCCACCAGAGTCATTGCATGTGTGGTCCTTTCCCAAACCACCACTAGAGTCATTGCATGTGTCTTCTTTTCCTTAACCACCACTACAGTCATTACATATGTCTTCCTTTCCTAAACCACCACCAGAGTCATTGCATGTGTGTTCTTTTCCTAAACCACCACCAGAGTCATTACATGTCTATTCTTTTCCTAAATGACCACCAGTGTCATTACATGTGTCTTCCTTTCCTAAACCACCAGTAGAGTCATTGCATGTGTTTTGTTTTCCTAAACCACCATTAGAGTAATTGCATGTGTCTTCCTTTCCTAAACCACATGGATCCACTAGTGTGATTGCATGTGTGTTATTTTCTTAAACCACCACCAGAGTCATTGCATGTGTCTTCCTTTCCAAAACCACCACTAGAGTCATTACACGTGTGTTCTTTTCCTAAACCACAACCAGAGTCATTGCATTTGTCTTCTTTTCTTAAACCACCACTAGAGTCATTAAATGTGTCTTCATTTCCTAAACCACCACCAGAGTCATTGCATCTACGTTATTTTCCTAAACCACCACCATAGTCATTGCATGTGTCTTCCTTTCCTAAACCACCAACAGAGTCATTGCATGTGTCTTCCTTTCCTAAACCACCACTAGAGTCATTGCATGAGTCTTCTTTTCCGAAACCACATTGATTCACCAGAATCATTGCATGTGTCTTCCTTAACTAAACCACCACTAGAGTGATTGAATCTGTGTTCTTTTCCTAAACCACCACCAGAGTCATTGCATGTGTCTTCCTTTCCAAAACCACCACTAAAGTCATTACACGTGTGTTCTTTTCCTAAACCACAACCAGAGTCATTGCATAAGTATTCTTTTCCTAAACCACATTGATCCACCAGATTCATTGCATGTGTCTTCCTTTCCTAAACCACCACTAGAGTCATTGCATGTGTGTTCTTTTCCCAAACCACCACCATAGTCATTGCATGTGTCTTCTTTTCCTAAACCACCACCAGAGTCATTGCATGTGTGTTCTTTTCCTAATCCACCACTAGAGTCATTGCATGTGTGTTCCTTACCTAAACCACATTGATCCACCAGAGTCATTGCATGTGTGTTATTTTCCTAAACCACCACTACTGTCATTGCATTTGTCTTCCTTTCCTATACCACATTGATCCAACAGAGTCATTGCATGTGTTTCTTTTCCTAAACCACCACTAGAGTCATTGCATGTGTCTTCTTTTCCTAAACCACCACTAGAGTCATTGCATGTGTTCTCTTTTGCTAATCCACCACTAGAGTCATTGCATGTGTGTTCCTTTCCTAAACCACATTGATCCACCAGAGTCATTGCATGTGTCTTCCTTTCCTAAACCACCACGGTGTCATTGCATGTGTCTTCCTTTCCTAAACCACATTGATCCACCAGAGTCATTGCATGTGTGGTCCTTTCCCAAACCACCACTAGAGTCATTGCATGTGTCTTCTTTTCCTTAACCACCACTACAGTCATTACATATGTCTTCCTTTCCTAAACCAACACCAGTCATTGCATGTTTGTTCTTTTCCTAAACCACCACTAGAGTCATTGCATGTGTTCCTTACATAAACCACATTGATCCACCATAGTCATTGCATGTGTTATTTTCCTAAACCACCACCAGTGTCATTGCATTTGTCTTCCTTTCCTATACCACATTGATCCACCGAGTCATTGCATCTGTGTTCTTTTCCTAAACCACCACCAGAGTCATTGCATTTGTCTTCTTTTCCTAAACCACCACCAGAGTCATTGCATGTGTTCTCTTTTGCTAATCCACCACTAGAGTCATTGCATGTGTGTTCCTTTCCTAAACCACATTGATCCACCAGAGTCATTGCATGTGTGTTATTTTCCTAAACCACCACCGGTGTCATTGCATTTCTCTTACTTTCCAAAACACATTGATCCACCAGAGTCGCATGTGTGGTCCTTTCCCAAACCACCACTAGAGTCATTGCATGTGTCTTCTTTTCCTTAACCACCACAGTCATTACATATGTCTTCCTTTCCTAAACCACCACCAAAGTCATTGCATCTATGTTATTTTCCTAAACCACCACCATAGTCATTGCATGTGTCTTCCTTTCCTAAACCACCAATAGAGTCATTGCATGTGTCTTCCTTTCCTAAACCACCACTAGAGTCATTGCATGAGTCATCATTACCTAAACCACATTGATCCACCAGAATCATTGCTGTCTTCCTTTCCTAAACCACCACTAGAGTCATTGCATGTGTGTTCTTTTCCTAAACCACCACCAGAGTCATTGCATGTGTCTTATTTTCCTAAACCACCAGAGTCATTGCATGTGTTCTTTTGCTAATCCACCACTAGAGTCATTGCATGTGTGTTCCTTTCCTAAACCACATTGATCCACCAGAGTCATTGCATGTGTGTTATTTTCCTAAACCACCACCGGCGTCATTGCTATTGTCTTCCTTTGACAAACCACATTGATCCACCAGAGTCATTGCATGTGTGGTCCTTTCCCAAACCACCACTAGAGTCATTGCATGTGTCTTCTTTTCCTTAACCACCACTACAGTCATTCCATATGTCTTCCTTTCCTAAACCACCACCAGAGTCATTGCATGTGTGTTCTTTCCTAAACCACCATCAGAGTCATTACATGTCTATTCTTTTCCTAAATGACCACCAGTGTCATTACATGTGTCTTCCTTTCCTAAACCACCAGTAGAGTCATTGCATGTGTTTTGTTTTCCTAAACCACCATCAGAGTCATTGCATGTGTCTTCCTTTCCTAAACCACATGGATCCACTAGTGTGATTGCATGTGTTATTTTTCCTAAACCACCACGAGTCATTGCATGTGTCTTCCTTTCCAAAACCACCACTAGAGTCATTACACGTGTGTTCTTTTCCTAAACCACAACCAGTCATTGCATGTCTTTTTTCCTAAACCACCACTAGAGTCATTAAATGTGTCTTCATTTCCTAAACCACCACCAGAGTCATTGCATCTATGTTATTTTCCTAAACCACCACCATAGTCATTGCATGTGTCTTCCTTTCCTAAACCACCAACAGAGTCATTGCATGTGTGTTCCTTTCCTAAAGCACATGGATGTCATTGCACGTGTCTTCCTTTCCTAAACCACCACTAGATTCATTGCATGTGTGTTCCTTTCCTAAACCACATTGTTCCACCAGAGGCATTTCATGTGTGTTCCTGTGCTAAACCACATGGATCAACCAGAGTCATCGCATGTGTGGTCCTTTCCCAAACCACCACTAGAGTCATTGCATGTGTCTTCTTTTCCTTAACCACCACTACAGTCATTACATATGTCTTCCTTTCCTAAACCACCACCAGAGTCATTGCATCTATGTTATTTTCCTAAACCACCACCATAGTCATTGCATGTGTCTTCCTTTCCTAAACCACCAATAGAGTCATTGCATGTGTCTTCCTTTCCTAAACCACCACTAGAGTCATTGCATGAGTCTTCTTTTCCTAAACCACATTGATCCACCAGAATCATTGCCTGTGTCTTCCTTTCCTAAACCACCACTAGAGTCATTGCATGTGTGTTCTTTTCCTAAACCACCACCAGAGTCATTGCATGTGTCTTATTTTTCTAAACCACCACCAGAGTCATTGCATGTGTTCTCTTTTGCTAATCCACCACTAGAGTCATTGCATGTGTGTTCCTTTCCTAAACCACATTGATCCACGAGTCATTGCATGTGTGTTATTTTCCTAAACCACCACGGTGTCATTGCATTTGTCTTCCTTTCCTAAACCACATTGATCCACCAGAGTCATTGCATGTGTGGTCCTTTCCCAAACCACCACTAGAGTCATTGCATGTGTCTTCTTTTCCTTAACCACCACTACAGTCATTACATATGTCTTCCTTTCCTAAACCACCACCAGAGTCATTGCATGTGTGTTCTTTTCCTAAACCACCACCAGAGTCATTACATGTCTATTCTTTTCCTAAATGACCACCAGTGTCATTACATGTGTCTTCCTTTCCTAAACCACCAGTAGAGTCATTGCATGTGTTTTGTTTTCCTAAACCACCATCAGAGTCATTGCATGTGTCTTCCTTTCCTAAACCACATGGATCCACTAGTGTGATTGCATGTGTGTTATTTTCCTAAACCACCACCAGAGTCATTGCATGTGTCTTCCTTTCCAAAACCACCACTAGAGTCATTACACGTGTGTTCTTTTCCTAAACCACAACCAGAGTCATTGCATCTGTCTTTTTTCCTAAACCACCACTAGAGTCATTAAATGTGTCTTCATTTCCTAAACCACCACCAGAGTCATTGCATCTATGTTATTTTCCTAAACCACCACCATAGTCATTGCATGTGTCTTCCTTTCCTAAACCACCAACAGAGTCATTGCATGTGTGTTCCTTTCCTAAAGCACATGGATGTCATTGCACGTGTCTTCCTTTCCTAAACCACCACTAGATTCATTGCATGTGTGTTCCTTTCCTAAACCACATTGTTCCACCAGAGGCATTTCATGTGTGTTCCTGTGCTAAACCACATGGATCAACCAGTGTCATTGCATGTGTCTTGTTTTCCTAAACCGCCACCAGAGTCATTGCATGTGTTTTGTTTTCCGAAACCATAACCAGTGTCATTGCATGTGTGTTCTTTTCCTAAACTACCACCAGAGTCATTGCATGTGTGTTCCTATCATAAACCACATGGATCCACCAGAGTCATTGCATGTGTCTTCCTTTCCTAAACCACCACTAGAGTCATTGCATAAGTATTCTTTTCCTAAACCACATTGATCCACCAGATTCATTGCATGTGTCTTCCTTTCCTAAACCACCACTAGAGTCATTGCATGTGTGTTCTTTTCCCAAACCACCACCAGAGTCATTGCATGTGTCTTCTTTTCTTAAACCACCACCAGAGTCATTGCATGTGTGTTCTTTTCCTAATCCACCACTAGAGTCACTGCATGTGTGTTCCTTACCTAAACCACATTGATCCACCAGAGTCATTGCATGTGTGTTATTATCCTAAACCACCACCAGTGTCATTGCATTTGTCTTCCTTTCCTATACCACATTGATCCACCAGAGTCATTGCAAGTGTGTTCTTTTCCTAAACCACCACCAGAGTCATTGCATGTGTCTTCTTTTCCTAAACCACCACCAGAGTCATTGCATGTGTTCTCTTTTGCTAATCCACCACTAGAGTCATTGCATGTGTGTTCCTTTCCTAAACCACATTGATCCACCAGAGTCATTGCATGTGTGTTATTTTCCTAAACCACCACCGGTGTCATTGCATTTGTCTTCCTTTCCTAAACCACATTGATCCACCAGAGTCATTGCATGTGTGGTCCTTTCCCAAACCACCACTAGAGTCATTGCATGTGTCTTCTTTTCCTTAACCACCACTACAGTCATTACATATGTCTTCCTTTCCTAAACCACCACCAGAGTCATTGCATGTGTGTTCTTTTCCTAAACCACCACCAGAGTCATTACATGTCTATTCTTTTCCTAAATGACCACCAGTGTCATTACATGTGTCTTCCTTTCCTAAACCACCAGTAGAGTCATTGCATGTGTTTTGTTTTCCTAAAGCACCATTAGAGTAATTGCATGTGTCTTCCTTTCCTAAACCACATGGATCCACTAGTGTGATTGCATGTGTGTTATTTTCCTAAACCACCACCAGAGTCATTGCATGTGTCTTCCATTCCAAAACCACCACTAGAGTCATTACACGTGTGTTCTTTTCCTAAACCACAACCAGAGTCATTGCATCTGTCTTCTTTTCTTAAACCACCACTAGAGTCATTAAATGTGTCTTCATTTCCTAAACCACCACCAGAGTCATTGCATCTACGTTATTTTCCTAAACCACCACCATAGTCATTGCATGTGTCTTCCTTTCCTAAACCACCAACAGAGTCATTGCATGTGTCTTCCTTTCCTAAACCACCACTAGAGTCATTGCATGAGTCTTCTTTTCCTAAACCACATTGATTCACCAGAATCATTGCATGTGTCTTCCTTTCCTAAACCACCACTAGAGTGATTGCATCTGTGTTCTTTTCCTAAACCACCACCAGAGTCATTGCATGTGTCTTCTTTTCCTAAACCACCACCAGAGTCATTGCATGTGATGTCTTTTGCTAATCCACCACTAGAGTCATTGCATGTGTGTTCCTTTCCTAAACCACATTGATCCACCAGAGTCATTGCATGTGTGTTATTTTCCTAAACCACCACCGGTGTCATTGCATTTCTCTTCCTTTCCAAAACACATTGATCCACCAGAGTCATCGCATGTGTGGTCCTTTCCCAAACCACCACTAGAGTCATTGCATGTGTCTTCTTTTCCTTAACCACCACTACAGTCATTACATATGTCTTCCTTTCCTAAACCACCACCAGAGTCATTGCATCTATGTTATTTTCCTAAACCACCACCATAGTCATTGCATGTGTCTTCCTTTCCTAAACCACCAATAGAGTCATTGCATGTGTCTTCCTTTCCTAAATCACCACTAGAGTCATTGCATGAGTCTTCTTTTCCTAAACCACATTGATCCACCAGAATCATTGCCTGTGTCTTCCTTTCCTAAACCACCACTAGAGTCATTGCATGTGTGTTCTTTTCCTAAACCACCACCAGAGTCATTGCATGTGTCTTATTTTCCTAAACCACCACCAGAGTCATTGCATGTGTTCTCTTTTGCTAATCCACCACTAGAGTCATTGCATGTGTGTTCCTTTCCTAAACCACATTGATCCACCAGAGTCATTGCATGTGTGTTATTTTCCTAAACCAACACCGGTGTCATTGCATTTGTCTTCCTTTCCTAAACCACATTGATCCACCAGAGTCATTGCATGTGTGGTCCTTTCCCAAACCACCACTAGAGTCATTGCATGTGTCTTCTTTTCCTTAACCACCACTACAGTCATTACATATGTCTTCCTTTCCTAAACCACCACCAGAGTCATTGCATGTGTGTTCTTTTCCTAAACCACCACCAGAGTCATTACATGTCTATTCTTTTCCTAAATGACCACCAGTGTCATTACATGTGTCTTCCTTTCCTAAACCACCAGTAGAGTCATTGCATGTGTTTTGTTTTCCTAAACCACCATCAGAGTCATTGCATGTGTCTTCCTTTCCTAAACCACATGGATCCACTAGTGGGATTGCATGTGTGTTATTTTCCTAAACCACCACCAGAGTAATTGCATGTGTCTTCCTTTCTAAAACCACCACTAGAGTCATTACACGTGTGTTCTTTTCCTAAACCACAACCAGAGTCATTGCATTTGTCTTCTTTTCCTAAACCACCACTAGAGTCATTAAATGTGTCTTCATTTCCTAAACCACCACCAGAGTCATTGCATCTATGTTATTTTCCTAAACCACCACCATAGTCATTGCATGTGTCTTCCTTTCCTAAACCACCAACAGAGTCATTGCATGTGTGTTCCTTTCCTAAAGCACATGGATGTCATTGCACGTGTCTTCCTTTCCTAAACCACCACTAGATTCATTGCATGTGTGTTCCTTTCCTAAACCACATTGTTCCACCAGAGGCATTTCATGTGTGTTCCTGTGCTAAACCACATGGATCCACCAGTGTCATATCATGTGTCTTGTTTTCCTAAACCACCACCAGAGTCATTGCATGTGTTTTGTTTTCCGAAACCATAACCAGTGTCATTGCATGTGTGTTCTTTTCCTAAACTACCACCAGAGTCATTGCATGTGTGTTCCTATCATAAACCACATGGATCCACCAGTCATTGCATGTGTCTTCCTTTCCTAAACCACCACTAGAGTCATTGCATAAGTATTCTTTTCCTAAACCACATTGATCCACCAGATTCATTGCATGTGTCTTCCTTTCCTAAACCACCACTAGAGTCATTGCATGTGTGTTCTTTTCCCAAACCACCACCAGAGTCATTGCATGTGTCTTCTTTTCTTAAACCACCACCAGAGTCATTGCATGTGTGTTCTTTTCCTAATCCACCACTAGAGTCACTGCATGTGTGTTTCTTACCTAAACCACATTGATCCACCAGAGTCATTGCATGTGTGTTATTATCCTAAACCACCACCAGTGTCATTGCATTTGTCTTCCTTTCCTATACCACATTGATCCACCAGAGTCATTGCAAGTGTGTTCTTTTCCTAAACCACCACCAGAGTCATTGCATGTGTCTTCTTTTCCTAAACCACCACCAGAGTCATTGCATGTGTTCTCTTTTGCTAATCCACCACTAGAGTCATTGCATG
Organism: Avena insularis; assembly: GCA_023614405.1. Classification (NCBI taxonomy): domain Eukaryota; kingdom Viridiplantae; phylum Streptophyta; class Magnoliopsida; order Poales; family Poaceae; genus Avena; species Avena insularis. Next base: position 380,281,049 of record CM042688.1, read on the forward strand.
TGTGTTCCTTTCCTAAACCACATTGATCCACCAGAGTCATTGCATGTGTGTTATTTTCCTAAACCACCACCGGTGTCATTGCATTTGTCTTCCTTTCCTAAACCACATTGATCCACCAGAGTCATTGCATGTGTGGTCCTTTCCCAAACCACCACTAGAGTCATTGCATGTGTCTTCTTTTCCTTAACCACCACTACAGTCATTACATATGTCTTCCTTTCCTAAACCACCACCAGAGTCATTGCATGTGTGTTCTTTTCCTAAACCACCACCAGAGTCATTACATGTCTATTCTTTTCCTAAATGACCAGCAGTGTCATTACATGTGTCTTCCTTTCCTAAACCACCAGTAGAGTCATTGCATGTGTTTTGTTTTCCTAAAGCACCATTAGAGTAATTGCATGTGTCTTCCTTTCCTAAACCAGAGTCATTGCATAAGTATTCTTTTCCTAAACCACATTGATCCACCAGATTCATTGCATGTGTCTTCCTTTCCTAAACCACCACTAGAGTCATTGCATGTGTGTTCTTTTCCTAAATGTCCACCAGTGTCATTACATGTGTCTTCCTTTCCTAAACCACCAGTAGAGTCATTGCATGTGTTTTGTTTTCCTAAACCACCATTAGAGTAATTGCATGTGTCTTCCTTTCCTAAACCACATGGATCCACTAGTGTGATTGCATGTGTGTTATTTTCCTAAACCACCACCAGAGTCATTGCATGTGTCTTCCTTTCCAAAACCACCACAAGAGTCATTACACGTGTGTTCTTTTCCTAAACCACAACCAGAGTCATTGCATCTGTCTTCTTTTCTTAAACCACCACTAGAGTCATTAAATGTGTCTTCATTTCCTAAACCACCACCAGAGTCATTGCATCTACGTTATTTTCCTAAACCACCACCATAGTCATTGCATGTGTCTTCCTTTCCTACACCACCAACAGAGTCATTGCATGTGTCTTCCTTTCCTAAACCACCACTAGAGTCATTGCATGAGTCTTCTTTTCCTAAACCACATTGATTCACCAGAATCATTGCATGTGTCTTCCTTTCCTAAACCACCACTAGAGTGATTGAATCTGTGTTCTTTTCCTAAACCACCACCAGAGTCATTGCATGTGTCTTCTTTTCCTAAACCACCACCAGAGTCATTGCATGTGATGTCTTTTGCTAATCCACCACTAGAGTCATTGCATGTGTGTTCCTTTCCTAAACCACATTGATCCACCAGAGTCATTGCATGTGTGTTATTTTCCTAAACCACCACCGGCGTCATTGCATTTGTCTTCCTTTGCTAAACCACATTGATCCACCAGAGTTATTGCATGTGTGGTCCTTTCCCAAACCACCACTAGAGTCATTGCATGTGTATTCTTTTCCTTAACCACCACTACAGTCATTACATATGTCTTCCTTTCCTAAACCACCACCAGAGTCATTGCATGTGTGTTCTTTTGCTAAACCACCACTAGGGTCATTACATGTCTATTCTTTTCCTAAATGACCACCAGTGTCATTACATGTGTCTTCCTTTCCTAAACCACCAGTAGAGTCATTGCATGTGTTTTGTTTTCCTAAACCACCATCAGAGTCATTCCATGTGTCTTCCTTTCCTAAACCACATGATCCAAGAGTGTGATTGCATGTGTGTTATTTTCCCAAACGACCACCAGAGTCATTGCATGTGTCTTCCTTTCCAAAACCACCAATAGAGTCATTACACGTGTGTTCTTTTCCTAAACCACAACCAGAGTCATTGCATAAGTATTCTTTTCCTAAACCACATTGAACCACCAGATTCATTGCATGTCTTCCTTTCCTAAACCACCACTAGAGTCATTGCATGTGTGTTCTTTTCCCAAACCACCACCATAGTCATTGCATGTGTCTTCTTTTCCTAAACCACCACCAGAGTCATTGCATGTGTGTTCTTTTCCTAATCCACCACTAGAGTCATTGCATGTGTGTTCCTTACCTAAACCACATTGATCCACCAGAGTCATTGCATGTGTGTTATTTTCCTAAACCACCACTACTGTCATTGCATTTGTCTTCCTTTCCTATACCACATTGATCCAACAGAGTCATTGCATGTGTTTCTTTTCCTAAACCACCACTAGAGTCATTGCATGTGTCTTCTTTTCCTAAACCACCACCAGAGTCATTGCATGTGTTCTCTTTTGCTAATCCACCACTAGAGTCATTGCATGTGTGTTCCTTTCCTAAACCACATTGATCCACCAGAGTCATTGCATGTGTGTTATTTTCCTAAACCACCACCGGTGTCATTGCATTTGTCTTCCTTTCCTAAACCACATTGATCCACCAGAGTCATTGCATGTGTGGTCCTTTCCCAAACCACCACTAGAGTCATTGCATGTGTCTTCTTTTCCTTAACCACCACTACAGTCATTACATATGTCTTCCTTTCCTAAACCACCACCAGAGTCATTGCATGTGTGTTCTTTTCCTAAACCACCATCAGAGTCATTACATGTCTATTCTTTTCCTAAATGACCACCAGTGTCATTACGTGTGTCTTCCTTTCCTAAACCACCAGTAGAGTCATTGCATGTGTTTTGTTTTCCTAAACCACCATCAGAGTCATTCCATGTGTCTTCCTTTCCTAAACCACAAGGATCCAAGAGTGTGATTGCATGTGTGTTATTTTCCCAAACGACCACCAGAGTCATTGCATGTGTCTTCCTTTCCAAAACCACCAATAGAGTCATTACACGTGTGTTCTTTTCCTAAACCACAACCAGAGTCATTGCATAAGTATTCTTTTCCTAAACCACATTGATCCACCAGATTCATTGCATGTGTCTTCCTTTCCTAAACCACCACTAGAGTCATTGCATGTGTGTTCTTTTCCCAAACCACCACCATAGTCATTGCATGTGTCTTCTTTTCCTAAACCACCACCAGAGTCATTGCATGTGTGTTCTTTTCCTAATCCACCACTAGATTCATTGCATGTGTGTTCCTTACCTAAACCACATTGATCCACCAGAGTCATTGCATGTGTGTTATTTTCCTAAACCACCACTACTGTCATTGCATTTGTCTTCCTTTCCTATACCACATTGATCCATGAGTCATTGCATGTGTTTCTTTTCCTAAACCACCACTAGAGTCATTGCATGTGTCTTCTTTTCCTAAACCACCACCAGAGTCATTGCATGTGTTCTCTTTTGCTAATCCACCACTAGAGTCATTGCATGTGTGTTCCTTTCCTAAACCACATTGATCCACCAGAGTCATTGCATGTGTCTTCCTTTACTAAACCACCACCGGTGTCATTGCATTTGTCTTCCTTTCCTAAACCACATTGATCCACCAGAGTCATTGCATGTGTGGTCCTTTCCCAAACCACCACTAGAGTCATTGCATGTGTCTTCTTTTCCTTAACCACCACTACAGTCATTACATATGTCTTCCTTTCCTAAACCACCACCAGAGTCATTGCATGTGTGTTCTTTTCCTAAACCACCATCAGAGTCATTACATGTCTATTATTTTCCTAAATGACCACCAGTGTCATTACATGTGTCTTCCTTTCCTAAACCACCAGTAGAGTCATTGCATGTGTTTTGTTTTCCTAAACCACCATCAAAGTCATTGCATGTGTCTTCCTTTCCTAAACCACATGGATCCACTAGTGTGATTGCATGTGTGTTATTTTCCTAAACCACCACCAGAGTCATTGCATGTGTCTTCCTTTCCAAAACAACCACTAGAGTCATTACACGTGTGTTCTTTTCCTAAACCATAACCAGAGTCATTTCCTATGTCTTCTTTTCCTAAACCACCACTAGAGTCATTAAATGTGTCTTCATTTCCTAAACCACCACCAGAGTCATTGCATCTATGTTATTTTCCTAAACCACCACCATAGTCATTGCATGTGTCTTCCTTTCCTAAACCACCAACAGAGTCATTGCATGTGTCTTCCTTTCCTAAACCACCACTAGAGTCATTGCATGAGTCTTCTTTTCCTAAACCACATTGATCCACCAGAATCATTGCATGTGTCTTCCTTTCCTAAACCACGACTAGAGTCATTGCATGTGGGTTCTTTTCCTAAACCACCACCAGAGTCATTGCATGTGTCTTCTTTTCCTAAACCAGCACCAGAGTCATTGCATGTGTTCTCTTTTGCTAATCCACCACTAGAGTCATTGCATGTGTGTTCCTTTCCTAAACCACATTAATCCACCAGAGTCATTGCATGTGTGTTATTTTCGTAAACCACCACCGGTGTCATTGCATTTGTCTTCCTTTCCTAAACGACATTGATCCACCAGAGTCATTGCATGTGTGGTCCTTTCCCAAACCACCACTAGAGTCATTGCATGCGTCTTCTTTTCCTTAACCACCACTACAGTCATTACATATGTCTTCCTTTCCTAAACCACCACCAGAGTCATTGCATGCGTGTTCTTTTCCTAAACCACCACCAGAGTCATTACATGTCTATTCTTTTCCTAAATAACCACCAGTGTAATTACATGTGTCTTCCTTTCCTAAACCACCAGTAGAGTCATTGCATGTGTTTTGTTTTCCTAAACCACCATCAGAGTCATTGCATGTGTCTTCCTTTCCTAAACCACATGGATCCACTAGTGTGATTGCATGTGTGTTATTTTCCTAAACCACCACCAGAGTAATTGCATGTGTCTTCCTTTCTAAAACCACCACTAGAGTCATTACACGTGTGTTCTTTTCCTAAACCACAACCAGAGTCATTGCATTTGTCTTCTTTTCCTAAACCACCACTAGAGTCATTAAATGTGTCTTCATTTCCTAAACCACCACCAGAGTCATTGCATCTATGTTATTTTCCTAAACCACCACCATAGTCATTGCATGTGTCTTCCTTTCCTAAACCACCAACAGAGTCATTGCATGTGTGTTCCTTTCCTAAAGCACATGGATGTCATTGCACGTTTCTTCCTTTCCTAAACCACCACTAGATTCATTGCATGTGTGTTCCTTTCCTAAACCACATTGTTCCACCAGAGGCATTTCATGTGTGTTCCTGTGCTAAACCACATGGATCCACCAGTGTCATTTCATGTGTCTTGTTTTCCTAAACCACCACCAGAGTCATTGCATGTGTTTTGTTTTCCGAAACCATAACCAGTGTCATTGCATGTGTGTTCTTTTCCTAAACTACCACCAGAGTCATTGCATGTGTGTTCCTATCATAAACCACATGGATCCACCAGAGTCATTGCATGTGTCTTCCTTTCCTAAACCACCACTAGAGTCATTGCATAAGTATTCTTTTCCTAAACCACATTGATCCACCAGATTCATTGCATGTGTCTTCCTTTCCTAAACCACCACTAGAGTCATTGCATGTGTGGTCTTTTCCCAAACCACCACCAGAGTCATTGCATGTGTCTTCTTTTCCTAAACCACCACCAGAGTCATTGGATGTGTGTTCTTTTCCTAATCCACCACTAGAGTCATTGCATGTGTGTTCCTTACCTAAACCACATTGATCCACCAGAGTCATTGCATGTGTGTTATTTTCCTAAACCACCACCAGTGTCATTGCATTTGTCTTCCTTTCCTAAACCACATTGATCCACAAGAGTCATTGCATGTGTGGTCCTTTCCTAAACCACCACTAGAGTCATTGCATGTGTCTTCTTTTCCTTAACCACCACTATAGTCATTACATATGTCTTCCTTTCCTAAACCACCACCAGAGTCATTGCATGTGCGTTCTTTTCCTAAACCACCACTAGAGTCATTACATGTATGTTCTTTTCATAAATGACCACTAATGTCATTACATGTGTCTTCCTTTCCTAAACCACCAGTAGAGTCATTGCATGTGTTTTGTTTTCCTAAACCACCACCAGAGTCATTGCATGTGTCTTCCTTTCCTAAACCACATGGATCCACTAGTGTGATTGCATGTGTGTTATTTTCCTAAACCACCACCAGAGTCATTGCATGTGTCTTCCTTTCCAAAACCACCACTAGAGTCATTCCATGTGTGTTATTTTCCTAAACCAGCATGTAGTGATTGCATGTGTCTTTTGTTCCTAAACCACCACCAAAGTCATTGCACGTGTCTTGATTTCCTAAAGCACCACAAGAGTCATTGCATCTATGTTCTTTTCCTAAACCACCACCATACTCATTGCATGTTTCTTCCTTTCCTAAACCACCACCAGAGTCATTGCATGTGTGTTTGTTCCTAAAACACATGGATGTCATTGCATGTGTCTTACTTTCCTAAACCACCACTAGAGTCATTGCATGTGTGTTCATTTCCTAAACCACATTGATCCACCAGAGTCATTGCATGTGTGTTCCTGTGCTAAACCACATGGATACACCTGTGACATTGCATGTGTCTTCTTTTCCTAAACCACCACCAGAGTCATTGCATGTGTGTTCTTTTCCTAAACCACCACTAGAGTCATTGCATGTGTGTTACTTTCCTAAACCACATTGATCCACCAGAGTCATTGCATGTGTCTTCCTTTCCTAAACCACCACTAGTCATTGCATGTGTGTTCTTTTTGTAAACCACCACAAGAGTCATTGCATGTGTGTTCTTTTCCTGAACCAGCAATAGAGTCATTGCATGTGTCTTCCTTTCCTAAACCACCACTAGAGTCATTGCATGTGTGTTCTTTTGCTAAACCACCAGTTGAGTCATTGCACGTTGTTTTCTTTTCCTAAGCCACTACCAGTGTCATTGCATGTGTATTCCTTTCCTAAACCACATTGATCCACTAGAGTCATTGCATGTGTGTTCCTTTCGAAAACCACCACTAGAGTCATTACACGTGTGTTCTTTTCCTAAACCACAACCAGAGTCATTGCATAAGTATTCTTTTCCTAAACCACATTGATCCACCAGATTCATTGCATGTGTCTTCCTTTCCTAAACCACCACTAGAGTCATTGCATGTGTGTTCTTTTCCCAAACCACCACCAGAGTCATTGCATGTGTCTTCTTTTCTTAAACCACCACCAGAGTCATTGCATGTGTGTTCTTGTCCTAATCCACCACTAGAGTCACTGCATATATGTTCCTTACCTAAACCACATTGATCCACCAGAGTCATTGCATGTGTGTTATTATCCTAAACCACCACCAGTGTCATTGCATTTGTCTTCCTTTCCAATACCACATTGATCCACCAGAGTCATTGCAAGTGTGTTCTTTTCCTAAACCACCACCAGAGTCATTGCATGTGTTCTCTTTTGCTAATCCACCACTAGAGTCATTGCATGTGTGTTCCTTTCCTAAACCACATTGATCCACCAGAGTCATTGCATGTGTGTTATTTTCCTAAACCACCACCGGTGTCATTGCATTTGTGTTCCTTTCCTAAACCACATTGATCCACCAGAGTCATTGCATGTGTGGTCCTTTCCCAAACCACCACTAGAGTCATTGCATGTGTCTTCTATTCCTTAACCACCACTACAGTCATTACATATGTCTTCCTTTCCTAAACCACCACTAGAGTCATTGCATGTGTGTTCTTTTCCTAAACCACCACCAGAGTCATTACATGTCTATTCTTTTCCTAAATGACCACCAGTGTCATTACATGTGTCTTCCTTTCCTAAACCACCAGTAGAGTCATTGCATGTGTTTTGTTTTCCTAAACCACCATTAGAGTAATTGCATGTGTCTTCCTTTCCTAAACCACATGGATCCACTAGTGTGATTGCATGTGTGTTATTTTCCTAAACCACCAGAGTCATTGCATGTGTCTTCCTTTCCAAAACCACCACAAGAGTCATTACACGTGTGTTCTTTTCCTAAACCACAACCAGAGTCATTGCATCTGTCTTCTTTTCTTAAACCACCACTAGAGTCATTAAATGTGTCTTCATTTCCTAAACCACCACCAGAGTCATTGCATCTACGTTATTTTCCTAAACCACCACCATAGTCATTGCATGTGTCTTCCTTTCCTACACCACCAACAGAGTCATTGCATGTGTCTTCCTTTCCTAAACCACCACTAGAGTCATTGCATGAGTCTTCTTTTCCTAAACCACATTGATTCACCAGAATCATTGCATGTGTCTTCCTTTCCTAAACCACCACTAGAGTGATTGCATCTGTGTTCTTTTCCTAAACCACCACCAGAGTCATTGCATGTGTCTTATTTTCCTAAACCACCACCAGAGTCATTGCATGTGATGTCTTTTGCTAATCCACCACTAGAGTCATTGCATGTGTGTTCCTTTCCTAAACCACATTGATCCACCAGAGTCATTGCATGTGTGTTATTTTCCTAAACCACCACCGGTGTCATTGCATTTGTCTTCCTTTGCTAAACCACATTGATCCACCAGAGTTATTGCAGGTGTGGTCCTTTCCCAAACCACCACTAGAGTCATTGCATGTGTATTCTTTTCCTTAACCACCACTACAGTCATTACATATGTCTTCCTTTCCTAAACCACCACCAGAGTCATTGCATGTGTGTTCTTTTGCTAAACCACCACTAGGGTCATTACATGTCTATTATTTTCCTAAATGACCACCAGTGTCATTACATGTGTCTTCCTTTCCTAAACCACCAGTAGAGTCATTGCATGTGTTTTGTTTTCCTAAACCACCATCAGAGTCATTCCATGTGTCTTCCTTTCCTAAACCACAAGGATCCAAGAGTGTGATTGCATGTGTGTTATTTTCCCAAACGACCACCAGAGTCATTGCATGTGTCTTCCTTTCCAAAACCACCAATAGAGTCATTACACGTGTGTTCTTTTCCTAAACCACAACCAGAGTCATTGCATAAGTATTCTTTTCCTAAACCACATTGATCCACCAGATTCATTGCATGTGTCTTCCTTTCCTAAACCACCACTAGAGTCATTGCATGTGTGTTCTTTTCCCAAACCACCACCATAGTCATTGCATGTGTCTTCTTTTCCTAAACCACCACCAGAGTCATTGCATGTGTGTTCTTTTCCTAATCCACCACTAGAGTCATTGCATGTGTGTTCCTTACCTAAACCACATTGATCCACCAGAGTCATTGCATGTGTGTTATTTTCCTAAACCACCACTACTGTCATTGCATTTGTCTTCCTTTCCTATACCACATTGATCCAACAGAGTCATTGCATGTGTTTCTTTTCCTAAACCACCACTAGAGTCATTGCATGTGTCTTCTTTTCCTAAACCACCACCAGAGTCATTGCATGTGTTCTCTTTTGCTAATCCACCACTAGAGTCATTGCATGTGTGTTCCTTTCCTAAACCACATTGATCCACCAGAGTCATTGCATGTGTCTTCCTTTCCTAAACCACCACCGGTGTCATTGCATTTGTCTTCCTTTCCTAAACCACATTGATCCACCAGAGTCATTGCATGTGTGGTCCTTTCCCAAACCACCACTACAGTCATTACATATGTCTTCCTTTCCTAAACCACCACCAGAGTCATTGCATGTGTGTTCTTTTCCTAAACCACCATCAGAGTCATTACATGTCTATTATTTTCCTAAATGACCACCAGTGTCATTACATGTGTCTTCCTTTCCTAAACCACCAGTAGAGTCATTGCATGTGTTTTGTTTTCCTAAACCACCATCAAAGTCATTGCATGTGTCTTCCTTTCCTAAACCACATGGATCCACTAGTGTGATTGCATGTGTGTTATTTTCCTAAACCACCACCAGAGTCATTGCATATGTCTTCCTTTCCAAAACAACCACTAGAGTCATTACACGTGTGTTCTTTTCCTAAACCACAACCAGAGTCATTTCCTATGTCTTCTTTTCCTAAACCACCACTAGAGTCATTAAATGTGTCTTCATTTCCTAAACCACCACCAGAGTCATTGCATCTATGTTATTTTCCTAAACCTCCACCATAGTCATTGCATGTGTCTTCCTTTCCTAAACCACCAACAGAGTCATTGCATGTGTCTTCCTTTCCTAAACCACCACTAGAGTCATTGCATGAGTCTTCTTTTCCTAAACCACATTGATCCACCAGAATCATTGCATGTGTCTTCCTTTCCTAAACCACGACTAGAGTCATTGCATGTGGGTTCTTTTCCTAAACCACCACCAGAGTCATTGCATGTGTCTTCTTTTCCTAAACCAGCACCAGAGTCATTGCATGTGTTCTCTTTTGCTAATCCACCACTAGAGTCATTGCATGTGTGTTCCTTTCCTAAACCACATTAATCCACAAGAGTCATTGCATGTGTGTTATTTTCGTAATCCACCACCGGTGTCATTGCATTTGTCTTCCTTTCCTAAACGACATTGATCCACCAGAGTCATTGCATGTGTGGTCCTTTCCCAAACCACCACTAGAGTCATTGCATGCGTCTTCTTTTCCTTAACCACCACTACAGTCATTACATATGTCTTCCTTTCCTAAACCACCACCAGAGTCATTGCATGCGTGTTCTTTTCCTAAACCACCACCAGAGTCATTACATGTCTATTCTTTTCCTAAATAACCACCAGTGTAATTACATGTGTCTTCCTTTCCTAAACCACCAGTAGAGTCATTGCATGTGTTTTGTTTTCCTAAACCACCATCAGAGTCATTGCATGTGTCTTCCTTTCCTAAACCACATGGATCCACTAGTGTGATTGCATGTGTGTTATTTTCCTAAACCACCACCAGAGTAGTTGCATGTGTCTTCCTTTATAAAACCACCACTAGAGTCATTACACGTGTGTTCTTTTCCTAAACCACAACCAGAGTCATTGCATTTGTCTTCTTTTCCTAAACCACCACTAGAGTCATTAAATGTGTCTTCATTTCCTAAACCACCACCAGAGTCATTGCATCTATGTTATTTTCCTAAACCACCACCATAGTCATTGCATGTGTCTTCCTTTCCTAAACCACCAATAGAGTCATTGCATGTGTGTTCCTTTCCTAAAGCACATGGATGTCATTGCACGTGTCTTCCTTTCCTAAACCACCACTAGATTCATTGCATGTGTGTTCCTTTCTTAAACCACATTGTTCCACCAGAGGCATTTCATGTGTGTTCCTGTGCTAAACCACATGGATCCACCAGTGTCATTTCATGTGTCTTGTTTTCCTAAACCACCACCAGAGTCATTGCATGTGTTTTGTTTTCCGAAACCATAACCAGTGTCATTGCATGTGTGTTCTTTTCCTAAACTACCACCAGAGTCATTGCATGTGTGTTCCTATCATAAACCACATGGATCCACCAGAGTCATTGCATGTGTCTTCCTTTCCTAAACCACCACTAGAGTCATTGCATAAGTATTCTTTTCCTAAACCACATTGATCCACCAGATTCATTGCATGTGTCTTCCTTTCCTAAACCACCACTAGAGTCATTGCATGTGTGTTCTTTTCCCAAACCACCACCATAGTCATTGCATGTGTCTTCTTTTCCTAAACCACCACCAGAGTCATTGCATGTGTGTTCTTTTCCTAATCCACCACTAGAGTCATTGCATGTGTGTTCCTTACCTAAACCACATTGATCCACCAGAGTCATTGCATGTGTGTTATTTTCCTAAACCACCACCATTGTCATTGCATTTGTCTTCCTTTCCTAAACCACATTGATCCACAAGAGTCATTGCATGTGTGGTCCTTTCCTAAACCACCACTAGAGTCATTGAATGTGTCTTCTTTTCCTTAACCACCACTACAGTCATTACATATGTCTTCCTTTCCTAAACCACCACCAGAGTCATTGCATGTGCGTTCTTTTCCTAAACCACCACTAGAGTCATTACATGTCTGTTCTTTTCATAAATGACCACTAATGTCATTACATGTGTCTTCCTTTCCTAAACCACCAGTAGAGTCATTGCATGTGTTTTGTTTTCCTAAACCACCACCAGAGTCATTGCATGTGTCTTCCTTTCCTAAACCACATGGATCCACTAGTGTGATTGCATGTGTGTTATTTTCCTAAACCACCACCAGAGTCATTGCATGTGTCTTCCTTTCCAAAACCACCACTAGAGTCATTCCATGTGTGTTATTTTCCTAAACCAGCGCCAGAGTCATTGCATGTGTCTTTTGTTCCTAAACCACCACAAAAGTCATTGCACGTGTCTTGATTTCCTAAAGCACCACAAGAGTCATTGCATCTATGTTCTTTTCCTAAACCACCACCATACTCATTGCATGTTTCTTCCTTTCCTAAACCACCACCAGAGTCATTGCATGTGTGTTTGTTCCTAAAACACATGGATGTCATTGCATGTGTCTTACTTTCCTAAACCACCACTAGAGTCATTGCATGTGTGTTCATTTCCTAAACCACATTGATCCACCAGAGTCATTGCATGTGTGTTCCTGTGCTAAACCACATGGATACACCTGTGACATTGCATGTGTCTTCTTTTCCTAAACCACCACCAGAGTCATTGCATGTGTTTTCTTTTCCTAAACCACCACTAGAGTCATTGCATGTGTGTTACTTTCCTAAACCACATTGATCCACCAGAGTCATTGCATGTGTCTTCCTTTCCTAAACCACCACTAGTCATTGCATGTGTGTTCTTTTTGTAAACCACCACAAGAGTCATTGCATGTGTGTTCTTTTCCTGAACCAGCAATAGAGTCATTGCATGTGTCTTCCTTTCCTAAACCACCACTAGAGTCATTGCATGTGTGTTCTTTAGCTAAACCACCAGTTGAGTCATTGCACGTTGTTTTCTTTTCCTAAGCCACTACCAGTGTCATTGCATGTGTATTCCTTTCCTAAACCACATTGATCCACCATAGTCATTGCATGTGTGTTCCTTTCCTAAACCACCACTAGAATCATTGCATCTGTGTTCTCTTCCTAAACCACCACTAGAGTCATTGCATGTGCCTTCTTTTCCTAAACCACCACTAGTGTCATTGAATGGGTCTTCCTTTCCTAGACCACATTGATCCACCAGATTCATTACATGCGTCTTCCTTTCCTAAACCACCACCTGAGTCATGGCATGTGTCTTCTTTTCCGAAACCACCACCATAGTCATTGCATGTGTCTTCCTTTCCTAAACCACCACCAGTGTCATTGCATGTGTCTTCCTTTCCTAAACCACCACTAGAGTCATTGCATGAGTCTTCTTTTCCTAAACCACCTTGATCCACTAGAATCATTGCATGTGTCTTCCTTTCCTAAACCACCACCATAGTCATTGCATGTGTCTTCTTTTCCTAAACCACCACTAGAGTCATTACATGTCTGTTCTTTTCATAAATGACCACTAATGTCATTACATGTGTCTTCCTTTCCTAAACCACCAGTAGAGTCATTGCATGTGTTTTGTTTTCCTAAACCACCACCATAGTCATTGCATGTGTCTTCCTTTCCTAAACCACATGGATCCACTAGTGTGATTGCATGTGTGTTATTTTCCTAAACCACCACCAGAGTCATTGCATGTGTCTTCCTTTCCAAAACCACCACTAGAGTCATTCCATGTGTGTTATTTTCCTAAACCAGCGCCAGAGTCATTGCATGTGTCTTTTGTTCCTAAACCACCACCAAAGTCATTGCACGTGTCTTGATTTCCTAAAGCACCACAAGAGTCATTGCATCTATGTTCTTTTCCTAAACCACCACCATACTCATTGCATGTTTCTTCCTTTCCTAAACCACCACCAGAGTCATTGCATGTGTGTTTGTTCCTAAAACACATGGATGTCATTGCATGTGTCTTACTTTCCTAAACCACCACTAGAGTCATTGCATGTGTGTTCATTTCCTAAACCACATTGATCCACCAGAGTCATTGCATGTGTGTTCCTGTGCTAAACCACATGGATACACCTGTGACATTGCATGTGTCTTCTTTTCCTAAACCACCACCAGAGTCATTGCATGTGTTTTCTTTTCCTAAACCACCACTAGAGTCATTGCATGTGTGTTACTTTCCTAAACCACATTGATCCACCAGAGTCATTGCATGTGTCTTCCTTTCCTAAACCACCACTAGTCATTGCATGTGTGTTCTTTTTGTAAACCACCACAAGAGTCATTGCATGTGTGTTCTTTTCCTGAACCAGCAATAGAGTCATTGCATGTGTCTTCCTTTCCTAAACCACCACTAGAGTCATTGCATGTGTGTTCTTTTGCTAAACCACTAGTTGAGTTATTGCACGTTGTTTTCTTTTCCTAAGCCACTACCAGTGTCATTGCATGTGTATTCCTTTCCTAAACCACATTGATCCACCAGAGTCATTGCATGTGTGTTCCTTTCCTAAACCACCACTAGAATCATTGAATCTGTGTTCTCTTCCTAAACCACCACTAGAGTCATTGCATGTGCCTTCTTTTCCTAAACCACCACTAGTGTCATTGAATGGGTCTTCCTTTCCTAAACCACATTGATCCACCAGATTCATTACATGCGTCTTCCTTTCCTAAACCACCACCTGAGTCATGGCATGTGTCTTCTTTTCCTAAACCACCACCATAGTCATTGCACGTGTCTTCCTTTCCTAAACCACCACCAGTGTCATTGCATGTGTCTTCCTTTCCTAAACCACCACTAGAGTCATTGCATGAGTCTTCTTTTCCTAAACCACCTTGATCCACTAGAATCATTGCATGTGTCTTCCTTTCCTAAACCACCACCATAGTCATTGCATGTGTCTTCCTTTCCTAAACCACCACCATATTCATTGCATGTGTCTTCCTTTCCTAAGCCACCACCAGAATCATCGCATGTGTGGTCCTTTCCTAAACCACATTGATCCACCAGAGTCATTGCATGTGTGTTCTTTTCCCAAACCACATGGATCCACTGATATCATTGCAAGTGTCAATGACAGTTGTTTGATCTTAACCCTAGTGTCCAATGGTGGCCATCGGATCAGGTCTTCTAGAAGCCTAGAGCGGTTGCAGGTTAGTTCTTTATCTAGATTATCAGACGTCGTTGGATAGGGGTGCGTGGATGATAAGGATGTTCTTCGTAAGGGCGATCTGCGAGAAGTCTGTTCTGCAAACTGATTGCCAGTGGCAACCACGAGTGGGCCTGCGTCCTTTCCCTTATCCCCATAACCACGGGGCCGAATATCAGATCATGTTACTTTAGGTCATTATTCCTTCATCTCCATGGAGAGGGAGAGGCCCAAACTCAGCTTGCATGAGGCTCAAATGCTCGCACACTACGACATACTCGCGTCGCCACTCGCGAGGCTTCCAGCCGACTTCGAGCTCATCTACACCGGGTGCATGTCACGCCGCGCTTGCACGACAACATGTTGGCGAGGTAGATCTATGAGCACCACCGCCAGCTCCCATAGCAGAAGAGGTCAATGGCCTGGTACTTGCGCATGAGCGCGTACTGGCCAAAGTTGTTCAAGAAGGAATAGAGGGAGTTGTTTGAGTTGTGCGGAACCCACTAGTGGGAGATCCACCCGGATCTGCGCAACCCTTAAGGGAGGTAGCGCTTCTGGGCAGTGCCTGGGTGTACGACCTCTGCAGTTATCGAGGCGGCGCACCGTGAAGAATCCATGAGGAGGAGGAATGCGGTCGGTAATGTCAGCATCGATTCTGAGGCAAAGGAGGCTTATGGCGACATGGACAACATCATCGATGATGGTGACTACGGGAGCGTCATAGTCGATTATGGCCACTTAAGCCTAAATTAAATCTATGTACGGTAGCTTAATGCCGTCTTTGGATCGGGGTCACTCGAGTCATAGTCGATTAGCGTCATAATCTATATATATTGGCCATATTTTAGGTGTCTTTGTGTCTAAAGCCAATCGAAAGTCGTCCGATCCTAAAAATAAAGTTCGCGCGTTCCTGGCATATCGGATGGGACAATACGCTGACTCTGCATAGCCATAATTTGGAGTGTGCCAAAGGAGAAGGGGGCGAGTGTGTTGTAATAGTGTACTACTTCTGTCCAGACATAACTAACTTCACTTTTTTTAGATATTCAAATATATCTATATCCAAAACATGTCTAGAAACATACGAATCTACACAAATTCAAGTCACTTTTTCTAGACGGAGGGAATAATAATATTTTTGAGGAATAGTTTCTGAGGACATATATTGGCCATGTTTTAGGATGCTCTGTCTTTTAGACTAATCAAAAGTCATCCACTTCTGAACAAACAAAGTTCGTGTTTTCACATCTGATGGCACAATACGCTGACTGGTACCAACAATTTACGGCACAACCATAATTTTGGAGTGCGCTAGAGGAGATGGGAATCAAAGGGAGATGAGAACTAGTAGCTTCGTCCATACATAGGTAAAAAATTAATGCAATAATATTTATAAAGTTGTAATCTGGTCCATCTGACCCCATCATAGACACATTGCATGCACTAGATATAAATAAAGACGACACAACTAGTTCAGTTTAAATGATAATTCAAGAAACCACGTTACTGTGTCCGCTTCTTTCTACTCCCCTTATTAGTCTGCTAGCCCCCGCTGCATTAAGCAATAGTTTATGAGAATGAAACAAATGATCAAATGGCAAAGAAAACAATTTTAAGCTTACCTTTCATCTGGAGAATCGTACAGAGATGAAATTTCTAGGGATTTATTATTTCTCCTGCAGTTAGCCAAAAGATCCTCAAGAACATCCTCAATCACCCCTGCAACTTCTTCATATTCTAATACACCTCCATTATTTTCCTTTTCCTTCTGGTTCCGCTTACCCTTTTGTTTATTTTCACACCCTTTCCTCACCAGCATATCCACTTCTTCATAAATTTGCTTCTTACCTACGTTTTCCTTCCATCTCATCACCGTTTTCATCCACCTACTGCACTTCCTCAAGTTCTTTGTCTTCGCGCTGCTCTTCCTCTAGTTCTGGTTGTGAAGCCTCATTTTCTTCCATCAGGGTGTGAACAGGGACAAGATCACGTGGAACTAGATTTTTGCACAACCTCTTGATATGGCCAAATCCTCCACACCATTTGCATTTCCTTTTCGTAGATCCTAGCCTTGAACCTTTATCAGTGGAGGCTTCAATCCTTAGCTTTCTAGGCCTCCCAGGTGGTCTCCTAAGAACAGGTGGTTGAAGTTTGAACCCTGGATCGACAAACTCCCAGTCATATTCATCATCCTTAGGTGGTATGTTTTCTGCATAACTTGCAGCAAACTTGTCCACGGAGAAATAGTTGTCAACATAGTTCTCTATTTAAGCTCCGCTACCTCTAAGCTTTAAGATGAAGTACAGTGCATGGTGACATGGCAGACCAGTAATCTGCCACTTCCTGCATGAATAAGCCTTGTTTCTAATGTCTACAGTGTACCTCCATTCAGTTCCACACTTGTATTTTGCATAAACCTCAGCCAATATACTGGAACTTCTGACCATCCTCATCTTTATAGTTGTCATTGCCCTAGTTCTTGCATTCAGTAACATAACCAGCATTGGAACTATTTTTTGGCTGAAAAATTTTCTTGCACAAAATCTTTGCCTTAAATCTGTCTTCACCATTATACACTGTCTTATTGCATCCAACAAAATAACAATTGCAAGTGTCTTCATGCTCGAAATTTTAGCATTGAAATTCTTTACCAAATTATTGCAAACAAAATCCACCTTGCTTAACTCACCAAACTTGCTTCTAGCCCATAGCTTGGTGTGATGTTCTTCAAGGTATTTTTTCACCTTTGGCACTACATACATGTTCTGCAAGTAAGTAGCATGTGTGCTTGGGGTGTATGTGTATGCTGAGTGCCACAAGTCCTCTTCAAAGATCTTTCCTTTGAACTTCTTGGTCAAGTTATTAGCAAGGTGCCACATGCATTCCCTATGCTCAACCACAGGAAACACATCATCAACATCATTCTCAAGACCCTTGCATGCACCAGTGTGTATCACCAAGCCTTCAGGGTGACCAATTACTGCCCGTAGTCTCTTCATGAACCATATCCAGCTTTCATTTGATTCACCCTCAAGAACAGCATAAGCAAGGGTAGAAGCACATTATGCGCGTCCAAAGACAAGCAGAAGCAACTAGTCCCCTGAACTTCCTTGTTAAAGAAGTTGTATATATTGCCAAGTATGCCCTACAACCGTCTAGGAACCTCTTCCAGCATGCCTTCAGGCAGACAAAACATCTCCTGAAGCATTTATTATCTTCCTGCTTATATGTGACCCCCCTTGAGACCTTTTCTCTTCCTTTCACCACCTCGTAGTCGATGTCAACAACACTACCAGGTGATGTTTTATCTACCTCAGCTTTGAAACTATACAAGATGTGAAAACTGTCATTCCACTTGCCTTGAATGAAGTCTAGAGCCATCTCCTTCCCATCAAAGACTCTGTGGTAAGGAATCAGAATGTTAATCTTTTTGCTAATCTTTGCTCTGAGTTCAGCATGTCTGATGTTATGATCCTGCCTCACCCACTCAAGTAAAGTAGAAGCAATCCACTTGGTAGTCGCCTGTCTAATTTTATCACTTAAATAAGTATTAGGGTAGTTGTTTTTCTTCATGTTTACTTTGATCTGCATTCGATAAGAATCCAAATAAATCAGAGCTAATCATCAGCGGAATTAATATGAGAAAGACTGAAACTGAATGTAGCTATTGCAACCTGAAATGGGTGTACACCCCGCATTGGAGATGCATGTAATCTCCATTTACTCACATTACTTTCCCTACAATGCACCCTAAATCTCTTTCGGTCACTCTTTTCAATGATAAATTCGGCCAACTCTAATTGCATAGGTGGCAACTGCATATGTGCAGTCCTCCACAGTCTCAAAGATAATCCCCTCACCAATTGAAGGATTGTCCCTATCAAAGTGTATCACTAGCCTGTCCTCGTCTTCGTCATCGTATCTACATACCATTTCCACATCTTCACATTCCTCTTCCTCAACAGTCCCATATTCAGCCTCAAGGTTCGAATCAACCAAATATTCCCTACTCTCCATCCTATCAGGGTCAACAGCGACATCTGGATATGCTTTCTCATCATCATCCGCATTACCACACATTTCAGTGTCTGCATGTTCGATTGACAAAGCATCATGCTCAAGGACAAGTTGTACAGACGTCCTGCGGTTACCAACACATATCCTTGACATCACCACAGGACTAGAAACGCTAATTAGGGTATGCAGAAAAGGAATCACAGTTTTTACCCTTTAATGAGTACGTACGGCACCTTCTCCGGGCTCCATACCTCCAAAGCTTTGCATGCCGCTTCCTCTTCCCCCATTTCGTTCTCCTCTGTGTGCTCCAGAATTGAAGGATATTCCATGTTCTCCTATCGTGTAGGACCCATCTCCATGTTCTAAAGCCGCACAGATCCATCTCCGAGCAGGATCCAGATCACCAGCGTCATTGGGCGCCTAACCCAACTCCTAACTCTCGGTTTTCATTTCCAGACGCGCCTGGGCGATGGACGGCAGCAAGGAGACAGGGTAGGGAGGGGAGGGAAGGGGACGATAGTGAGGGGAGGGAGGGAGGACGATGGCCCAAGGGGAGGACGAGAGTGGTGTATGACTGAACGGAGTGGCCGCGGCAAGACCAGAGGTGCGGAGCGGAGCTGGTTGCAACAAATCATGGAAAATTGCACAATAATGTGTTGGCGGTCGGCACTAGTCCTCGAACCTGGGATGCGCGTCGTCGAAGGTGGAGGAGACGGGTCCACTAGGCAGAAAACATGCCACATCGTCATCCCCGATTTCTGATGCCCTTTAAAAAAATAAAACATGCCACGTCGTCATCCCCTGTTTCTGATGGTGTTGCTACAATACGATGGTACATAGTGGCACCGAAATAATATCGTATAAACATAAGGGCACAGTCATCAATATGTTTAAAATGGAACCCAGTTTGTTTGGTCTCCTACCTATCCTAGTACATTGACCGATCAGGTGGATAGCCACGACCGAACTTTTTAATACGTTTGCACTCTTATGCTGAGAAGGGAAATAAAGATTGAGCGGTTAATGCAACGAGTGTCGAATTATTACCCTCTCAGGAAATGGGAGATGATTATTTTCATGCGTTGATACGTTGCAAACGTATCTATAATTTTTGATGTTCCATGCTTGGTTTATATCTACTTTCTTATGTTTTGCCCACACTTTGGAGTAATTTTTATACACTTTCTTAGACTAACCTATTAACAAGATGCCACAGTACTAGCTACCTATTTTCTGCTATTTTTGGTTCCAGGAAAGTCAGAAAATGAATATTCTCGGAATTGGACGGGACAAAAGCTAAAGTCAATATTTCACCTAGGGGGACATGGAGCCAGAATACGAGATGGAGAGGGTCCAGGGGCCGCCCACACCACCTGGCCACGCAGCCAGGCCTGACCCGCGCCAGGGGGTGGTGTGGCCGCCTAGGGCACCCCCACAACCTCCCCTTTCGCCTATATATTTCCTCCGATACAGAAACCCTAAGTACCCGATCAAAAATCCACGAAAGAGTTTGTAGCCGTCATCATCTCCATCCCTAGATCGGGAGGGATATGAATCTCTTCCCGGCACCCTGCCGGAGGGGAGAATTCACCCTGGAGGCCTTCTTCATCACCATGCAAGCCTCTGGTGTGATGCGTGGATAGTTCATCTCTAGACTACGGGTCCATGTAGTAGCTAGATGGTTGGTTCTTCTCCTTTGTGCTACCATGTCTAAATCTTGTGAGCTTCGTTCATGATCAAGATGATCTATTTGTAATCATACATGTTGTGTTTGCGGGGATCTGATGCATATTGAGGTGTTATTTTAGATTGATTATTAATTCTATCATGTCTTTGTTATTTGTGATCTAGCATGCTCTCTATTTTTAGTAGATATCTTGGCCGAGTAGATGCTAGCAACTCCAAGAGGGAGTATTTATGCTCGATAGTGGGTTCATGCCTCTAGTAATCGGGGGAAGTGACAGAAATCTCTAAGGTACTAGATGTGTTGTTCCTACTAGGGAGAAAACATCAATCCTTTGTTCATAGAACAATCATATTGTTTACTTTACGCGCAATGCTTAATGCAATTATCTGTTGCTTGCAACTTAATACTGTAGGGGGTTCGGATGATAACATGAAGGTGGATTATTAGTCATAGATGTAGTTGGTTATGGTCTATGTATAATGTTGTAATGCCCAATAAAATCTCATAGGAGTCAAGATGATTAGTATATGCATGTATGCTTTCTCGATGTTTGTCAATTGCCCCGCTGTAATTTGTTCACCCAACATGTCATCTATCTTAAGGAGAACCACCACTAGTGAACTATGGACCCCGGTCCTTTCTTTTACCATCAATCTACAACTGTTTACTGTTTTCTGTTTACTTTCTACAAGCTATTACTTTCTTTCACACAATATGTTTAATCCTTTGTTTTTAGCAAAACCGGTGAGATTGACAACCTCACTTTA
Source organism: Avena insularis (assembly GCA_023614405.1). NCBI lineage: Eukaryota > Viridiplantae > Streptophyta > Magnoliopsida > Poales > Poaceae > Avena > Avena insularis. The sequence continues at coordinate 380,302,385 of CM042688.1, forward strand.
AGTTGGGGGCAAAGTTCTGTGGTTGTGTTGTGCAGGATTCCAAGTTGGAAACAACACCTTGGAGGTGTTTCCTTGCTCCTGGTTCGATAACCTTGGTTTCATAACTGAGGGAAACTTACTGCTGTGCTCATCATACCTTCCTGTTGGGGTTCCCCAACGAGCTTGGTATCAATCACGAGTCAGCAAGTACTTTTCTGGTGCCGTTGCTGAGGAGTCAAGGACATCTTCACAAGGGGAGTCCCTCATAACCAATCTCTTTACTTTGTTATTTTTGTTTTACTTAGTTTATTTTTGCTCTGTTGGCTTGTTTCTTTATCAAAAACACAAAAAACTAGTTGTACTAAGTTTGCTTTCTTTATTAAAAACACAAAAAATGACTACACTTGAAAACACTAAGTTGTGTGACTTCACTAGCACCAACAATAATGATTTCATGTGCACACCTATTCCTCCACCTGTTCTTGAAGCTACTTTCTTTGAAATTAAACCTGCTTTACACAATCTTGTTATGAGAGAAAAAATTTCTGGTATTGGTATTGAAGATGTTGTTGCTCATCTTAATAACTTTGTTGAACTTTGTGAGATGCAAAAGCATAGGGATATAGATGGAGATATTATTAAGCTTAAATTGTTTCCTTTCTGTTTGAGACGAAAAGCTAAAGAATGGTTGTAATCCCTAACTAGAAATAGTATTGATTTTTGGACTAAATGCAAAGATGCTTTCATTGGAAAATACTATCCTCCTGCTAAGATTATATCTCTGAGAAGTGAAATAATGAAGTTTAAACAATCTGATAATGAACATGTTGCTCAAGCTTGGGAAAGAATGAAATCATTGGTAAAGAATTGTCCCACTCATGGACTGACTGCTTGGATGATTATGCAAACCTTTTATGCAGGATTGAATTATTCTTCAAGAAATCTACTAGATTCTGCTGCTGGAGGTACCTTTATGACCATTACTTTGGGTGCGTTAGCAAAGATTCTGGATTATATGATGGTTAACTATTCTGAATGGAACACTGAGAGAGCTCCATAAGGTAAGAAGGTAAATTCTGTTGAAGAGACCCGCTCGTTGAGTGATAAAATTGATGTTATTATGTCTATGCTTGTTAGTGGGAAAGCTCATATTGATCCAAATCATGTTCCTTTAGCTTCTTTGGTGGCTCAAGAAGAGCAAGTTGATGTGAACTTTATAAGAAATAATAATTTTAGTAACAATGCTTATGGTAATAACAATTATAGGCCTTACCCTCCTAATAATACTTATGGTTATCATGGCAAACCTGGAATACCTGGTGAAGGAAGAATTTTAGAAGTTGAAAGAGACACTAAAAACTTCATGCAAATGCAATATGAACAAAATAAATTATTTAGTAAAACTATGGAGGAACAATCTACTATTTTGAAAAATATTAGTCATCAACTTGAGAGTTTAAATAGGGAAATCCCTAGTTTGCAACTGAAACTTTCTAATGCTGAAAGAAATATATCATCTTTGTCTGAAGCACAATCCTCCTTGATTAATAAAATGGCTGCTAAACCGGAAACTATTGATAATCCCTTTGCTGCTACTAATGCCATAAAAGTTAGAATTGATGAAATTGTTAGTCTATTAGCTGAATTGCATGCTAAGTGGGAAAGAGAAGATGAAATTGCTAGAAATATTAGTGTTTCTACTATCACTACCACTAATGTTGAAGCTAGTAACCCCAATGGAACCTTTTCTAATAAAAATACTGAAATTCGTCGGAATATGGGAAACAATAGCTCTACTACTTTAGATGATAATTATGATTTTGATCTTTATGGTTGCAATATCTCTGAAGTTATTATGTTCCTACAAAACCTTGCTAAAATTCCTAATGCTAGTGCTATGAATATGGCCTTTACAAAACACATTACTGATGCTCTCATAAAAATTAAAGAAGAAAAGATGAAACATAAAGCTTCTATTCCTATGAAACTAGAAGATGGTTGGGAACCCATCATTAATATGAAAGTGAATGATTTTGATTTCAAAGCTTTATGTGATCTTGATAGTAGTGTTTCTATTATGCCTAGAAGGATTTATGATATGCTTGATTTGCCACCATTGGAAGATTGTTATTTAAATGTTCCACTTGATGATAATGCTAAAAAGAAACTCATGGGGAGTATTAATGATGTTCTTATTATGGTTAACAATGCCTATGTCCCCGTTGATTTATATGTTTTGGATGTTGACTGAAATGCTTCTTGTCCTATTACTTTGGGAAGACCCTTTCTTAGAACTGTTGGTGCCATTATTGATATGAACGAAGGCATCATTAAATATCAACTCCCACTCAAGAAAAGTATAGAACACTTCCCTAAGAAGAGAGAGAAGATCCCTTTTGCCTCTTCTATGAAAATAAAATTTGCTCTTAATGCTTCTTCATTTGAGAACACTTGATTCTTTTCTTACTTCTTATGCCCAACTTAAAGGCGTTAAAGAAAAGTACTTATTGGGAGATAACCCAAAAGTTTTAGATGAGTCTTGGAAGTTATTACCTCTGTAATAACCGCTCCTTATCCTTTTTATTTGCTTTTTGTGCCAAGAGTAACCTCTAATGAGAGAGAAGTAACGCTTCGGAAAGTTGCTATCCCGAAACAGATTTTTGTGATTCACTGTAAACATTCGTGTAAAATCTCTGTACATCGTATTGAGGCGTGAATTTTTGTGCTTATGCCCTAGGTTGTTATCTAACTTTCGTTAGTTCAACACTTTTCGATTTGAGCAACAGAGGGTCTTCGAAAAAATTGGTTTTTACCTACTGGTCTATTTTGACAGATTTCTGCCATTACTTGCATTTGCTTCTTGTTGAATCCTTTTTGAGTTCTCTTTGGGGAATTGAGATTTTTGAGGGAAGTGCTACAGTAGCTTGTGTTTTAATGGAAGTTTTATTGGTGTTGAAACTGAACCCAAAGACTTATTATCTTGAGTACACTAATGTTGCTAATAAAGATTGTGTGAAGTTTTGTATAAAGGAAAAATTTTAGGTGTATGGAGAGAATGATGTAATGAGATGAATAATGGACTAAAGGTAAACTTTGGGATACCACGTGTGTCACCCCAAGAAATATCCAAGAAGTACAAGCATCAATGCTTGGGGATTCCCAAGGCATCCCCTTCTTCATCAATAAAAATCTCAAGTTTCTTCCAAACACTTCATTTTTATTATTTCATGCACAATTGTGTTGTTCTTGCAGCGTCTTAGTTTTTGTTTTTGGTTTTCATTTTCTTGGTTTGCTTAGTTTGCTTGAATAAATTGGTTGGATCCCCTCTTTCATACATTAGTTTTCAAATAGTTTGGTTTGGTTTGGAAAAGAGTAGGAAAAGTTCATGCTTAAGTGGTAAAAAGAGCTTGTTTTTGACTGTGGCCTATCCTTTGTCATGTCATGGTTGATATTTTTTTGGATTTATTCTTAGTTATTTTTGCTGTAGCATGACATGTTATAAACAATTGAAATTGCTTAATGTTTCTTGAAAGAATCATGCGTTGTTTTAGCATATTAAAGCATAGTATTGTGGTATTCTCCTTTGATGATTTATCTGGGTTGACTTGGCACATGCTCACACCATGTTATGACTATCCCAAGTCACCATAGCCCTTATAATCCTTTAGTTTTTGACTTGTAATATCACTTTATGCTTTAATTAATGATCTTTTGTCGCTTTGCATGATTATGGCCATTATTCCTCTCTTAGTTGGTTGTTCCCAGTCTTTTGCTAGCCTCCATAACCATGTATGAGTTCCACTCATGCATCCAACTCCAAATAAAACCAAGTTATTCCAAAGAGTCCACCATACCTACCTATTAGCATTTTCTATTCCAAGTATATTCATGTTTTTATCTACCTTTCGACTTAAACTTGTTATGAGAAAACTAGTGATTAAAGCTCTCACGAACTTGATGGCACAGTTTACTTTTCTTGCCCCTAGTAAACTTGAACCATTTTGTCGTCTATGTTGTATATATTCTTGCAGTTATATGTTGGGGATTAGAAGAACCATGCTGCCATGGGGAACGCTTTCAACATTGCACTTGTACTTTGTACCTAGTTGATATCATGCTCTTTTGTCTATGGATGTCGTCGGTGTGAAATGAAAGGGGAGGTTGTAGGTCCATGGAGTTATGTATGTGTGTTAGAGAAACGCCTTTGCCGCCGGTCTAATCCATGGCTAATCATGGTGGAAACTTGCAGCGTAACCATAATGAGCAATCTATGAAGCATTTTTCTTATAAAAAAGAGATTGAGATTGATAAAAAGAAAAAAGGAAAAAAAAGATGAGAAAAGAGGAAAGAGAGAAAAAAGCACCATTTCCCATGGTAAATAAGAAGATTGCTGAGATGCTCACTATCTGCTTGCCTTGTCATTTTGATATGGGGATTCTTCCGTATCATCGGGCAAGGGGTACCCCGTTGGCGGTTCTCTATGATACACATGTACTTACTATGACAAGAACTTACCAGTAACTAGACTTGAGTAGCATGAGGAGTGGCCCTCGTATTCAAGGGACATGAGATTTCCAACTTATACTTTGTCAAGCATATACTCCATAGTTTGTTCACTTTAACCTTAATCACTTCAAGATGCTTATGATAGGGGCAATGAGAGCTCAAAGCTAATAAGTACCATAATTTTTGGAAGCTATTTATGAAACTTGAATCCCCACTTCCTTCTATGAAGGCCTTTCTTCCACTTTTATATTGAGTCTCCACCTTCTATCTCTATGCACCTACTGAGAGAGCTTAGTGGTCATTCTTAGTTTAATGTGCATTGTCCCAAGACTTGTTGATTGATGGTGGCGGTGATTGGGGTTCCCTTGGAAGAAAAATCAGAGAGGATTAAAGGGAGGAGAAGAAGAGAGAGTCAGCAACGTGACATGCAAGAGGAGAGAGAAGGATCGACCTCGGGCAAGAGTTTGCCAATTGCCGAAAGGGAGGTTTTCTTCTTCCTTTGGGCCAGTAGAGAATTAGAGGGAGTTAGGGCTTTGGTGGTGCGAGAGAGGAGGGGTAGGGGAGTGGGAATGAGCCAGGGGAGGTTCTTCCCTAGTCTCGGACCTATTTGAACCAAGATAGTTCAATTCATGGCGGGCTTAGACCATTGAGAGGAAGGGGAGGGATCTGGCCATGGATAGGGCAGTGAGGGCGATGGTGAGAGGGGTGGTGGAGTCCTGTGGTCGAGTAGGGAGTAAGGTGAGGGATGGTGGTAGCTGCATCCAATTACTTTACCATATTTGCAATAAGTGGCTTCTCTCTCTCCTTCTTAGTCTCTCTTTCCAAGAGGTAAAGGACAAAAGGCATTGGGTGCTACAATGCTGCGACCATGGTGTGATGGTGGCTGCCGGGGTGGAGTATTGGACAATTTTTCCTTGTTTCAGCCATTTAAGAAAAAGGGCAAATAGAAATAATAAAGCTTTTCAAAAATATTTATTTTTGGGATGGGAAGATAGGGTATGATATATAGGCCTCAAATGATCCGAAGGTTGGAGGTGTGGTTTGGAGAAAAACAAACTTTCGTTTATAGAATAAGTTTTACAGTTTTTGTTTAATAAAAGAATTTAATTGTTTGTGGGCCCCAATAATTATGGAAAATATTTGGTAAATTTATGTTTCCATGTTATATGATGTCCACAAGATATATCCATCATTTTAAACCTTGGGTTTTGAGAATACAACTTGGTTTTGGTAGAAAAACGAGAAATAAAGGATCTAGGCCAAGGTTATTTTCATACCATCAAAACCTTGTTGGATCTTGGAGCTCAGAGCTCGTCTTGGGTCATGGACTACTTGTATGGACATACCAAGTGGTGTATATCACCATGGTACAAATATTTGAGGTTGATAATGATTGAGCTCTGCAAGGATTGATGCCAGAAATTCAATAAAATAAGGGTGCCAAAACATATTATCAAATAGCCTTCAAAACCATGTGGAGTTTAGAAGCACGGAGCTCCAATTGAAACAAGTGAAGTAGGGATAGATAGCCCTTCACTAGTAGAGTATAATCATGTGAATATTTAGTCCAAAGAAGATAGTATGGATATGTGATCTTCTCCTAAAGAAAGCACGTTCATAAGATTTGCAGAAAATATTATTTTCTTGCCTGCAAAACCCTCAAGAACAAGTGGGTTGTGGGATGATCTAGCCAAGGCCATATGTGGTCCTTGGTATTCCTTATGATGGTCTACTAGATGGTTCAAGTGCATTACCAAAAATGCAGAAGGAATGGAAATGAGGGAGACTCAAGATGGCATCTGGCGAACAGTTGCAGACTTAGTCATATTTTGGCAGATTTAGGGTTTTCGACTAGAATATGAGCGGGGATATTTTTGATTGGATGCAAGGAACCAAAGCATCATCAATTGGTTGCTGTTGAAGTGTAGATTGAATAGAAAGGATCCATGCTTGTATTTGGTCTTCATTTACTTGTAAACTTCAGGAAAGGATTAATGCTGAATAGATCTGATTAAGGGTTTTAGAGGATCACCCATTGGCTAGGGATCAGATCTAGCTTAGTAATATTCCTTAGGTTTTCGGATCTTAATAACATCTTGATCCTACAGGATGATCCCATAGAGTATCTCATACAACTTTCTATGCAAACAAGCCTAACAACATATCAAGGCAATTCATCTTCCAAGCAAAATAATCTACTTCTATGAATACCATCAAGCCTAGATTGAGGTAGAGATGAGTATTTTGAAAAGTTGGAGTTGAGTGTCCTTGGTATTTCTACCAAGGGTAGAATTCAAAGGCTTTATCAAAAGATTTTGGGAAACCTAGGGATAAGAGTAGTTGAAAGTTCTGTCTTGGAAACATAAGGAGATTATATTATGTAGCTCTCCATACTTTGGTCAGTAGAAGCTACTAAATTAGTTAGTGTTGCGAAAGCATCTTGGTTCATGTTTTGAAATGCAAGAACATTTCAGAATATGTAAAGGAGTCAAGATAGTTTTGTTAAATAGTTTTTGGCAACTAAGGGCGAGGTAAGGAGTATATCATTTACTACACACTCAAATCATCAGCCTCTATGAACAAGCAAGCAAACACTTCATCATTAAACTAAGTTTTTGTTCCCCTGATTTTTGCATTCTGGGCTACTGATCAGGGTTACTAGAATTGGGATGTTACACGTGGGTTCTTGCCTTTCCAGAAGTTTCAGTAATTTTAGGAGGCTTGCCAAACTTTGCAAAGGGGTACCTTTCTATAAAAAATGTAAGTCACTCAACTTACAACTACTCTATCTAACTGATGTGAATCTAGACAATGTTGAGGCTATTAGAATACGAACGAGAGGGAGTAGTATAAAAATGGAAGCAGTAAATAAATCATCTCTCAGTTTTAATAACTGATGTGATGATAGAACACTCCATGGCAGCATGACAACCGAAGGAGCACGGCAAAAACTCCTCCTTCAAAGAGTCATCCCCAACTCTGCAAGGCCGCATTTGGTTCTCCGAGAGGCCGCATTTGGATCTCCTCGAGCGCACACTTCACACATTTTTCTCGCCATCTCACCCACAACATCCCTCCTTCTAGGCCGCCACCCCTCTCTTCCAAATATCCCAACTATCATACATAGATCAGTCCTTGCCCCCAATCCATCCGAACATGATGACTATGGATTCGAGGCACAACCGGCTGAACGACGTCTATACGAAGGTTGGAGACAACATCTTCAATGAAATAGCTATGCGTCTAGACACTACCCACGCCGTTCGGCTGGCCGCATGCTCCAAGGAGTTGTACCGCCAAGTCGCTGGCAGAAAAGGTAGTAGATGCCCCAACAACATCTGCTAGACTTCGGTCTCCTACCAAAACATCTACGACCACAAGATCACGTGCAACTACCACCGATGTGTCCTGCATGGAGCCAGGATGCGAGTTCACCGGCTTCAAGAAAGTGTTCGTCGAGCACCTCATATCTTCCCACTCGATGACGGTGCCTAGATATAGCCCCCAAAAATGGGACCCGTCTGTGTTGGTTCGTGCACCGATCTCGCTGAGACCTAAGGTCATCAGCATCGGGAAGGAGGGTAACATGTTCGTCGCCCAAATTTACAGGCATAGCACGGACTTGCTCCTGTCTGTCAGCCCGATTAGGTCGACGGCGCGCGAATCACCGCGGTACGAGGTAAGGTTATCAGGTTGAAGTAACGAGGTCATCCGAGACAACGATTAGGACGTCGCCAGCCGATTCCGTGCAGGAAGTGCTCATGTCTTTTCTGTCAAAGCCACGGTTTTACTAGCATACTACTGAACTTGTCATTGGACACGATTCACCGGTGAGATATCACATCTTAATCCTCTTGTGATGATCCTACTGTGAGTGTACATAATGTTATACTGATTCGCTAGTTTATGTTGGTGGTAGATTCCCTTCATAATTGGAATTGCGGAAATTAAGGTTCCTGAATTTCCTGGTTTGTCATATGAATTGTACATGTATGTTGTTGTCCTATAGTCCGACAGGTGACAATGAAACGAGAGACGTGTCCTAGGCAGGAAATCAAGCGTGCTTCCTGGCCAGCACTTTGACACATTAAAGCATTCTCTTTTCTTCGAGTACGTATGATGACATGTAATGGTTCATAGCTTAGTGTAGACTTGTATTCTACACTTTTACTAAGTATTTTGTATTGAGTTTAGCTACTACTAATCTATTTTTTAGTAATATCTATGTACTGGGACTTGTTCATATCGAGTGGGGAATATGCATGGTCTCGCTTTCCTATTGAAACTTGGACTTGCTGCATTGTTATACAACCATTGAATTTTAATATCGGCATTGCTGAATCTGTCAAATCTTTTGGTCATTTTCTGCCACTATTGAATCGACCACTTTAAATTGCTGATGAATTTGTCAAGTGCTCATGAATGTGAATTGGGAACTTGTAAGATAATTCTACAGTCTTATTTGTACTGCCGGATCTTTAAAATGCTATTGAATCTATCAAATTTTCTATCATTGCTTTTACTAAAGTATTTCATAGAGCTAATACCGATGTACTGGTACTTGTTTAGATCATGGGCAGTAGATGGCTGGTTTTGATTTTGTAGTAGATGGCTGGTCTTTATTTTGGGTTGCATATATGTTGGTCGCACAAGAATTGATGTAAGAACGAGGTATGCACACAAAAGCAGACTTGATCATCAGTTTTGCATGCTCCAATGATGTAGTGTGTTCATAGAGAAGGGGCAAACTCATCGTGCACCAAGGTTTTTAGAGTTGAAACAATAACTTATTATCTTGGTACTGCTATTGAATTTTAGTGTCTGTATTGGTGAATCGGCCACGATGAAATGTTGTTCAGTCTATCAAGTGCAACTGATTATGAACTAGGAATCTGTCGATGTTTTTCTATCTTATTCTTTGTTTCTGAATCTTTCAAATGCTAGTACAAAATCTATCAAAAGTTTTTTTGTTGGTAACTGGCTATTTACACTAGAGCATTTTCCTTTCTGTCATTAGAACCGTTGGATGTGTGTTTTGGACATATATGAGAGGGGTAAAGATACAATGTTATTTCACCAAGTGAAGACATAGGGTACCAGTCTAGTTTTGGCACGGGTGGACGGCGTTTCCATGGTTCTTTTGACTTTTCGCATGAATATATATCAAAATAATTATCGCTTTTTCCACCTACCTCTGTGAGGTCTTTGTTTCGAATCCGGTCAAGCCACATCACAATGCAATTTTCATCAATGACGAGAAGAAATCTAGCCCATTCCGCCTCTCTTTATCCCAAAAGATTTTAATTTGGCCTTTTTGTGTTTAGTGGACTACTGACCACAACCCATTAAAATTTGAGAACGGAGGTCGTGGAGCATAGCCCAGAACATTATATTTTGGCCTTTTTAGGCTAAGGGTCTGCTGAGCACAACATAGTGAAATTTGAGAAAGGGGCCCATGGAGGATAGGCCATGTAGTATAGCCCAAAATATTTTTAATTGGACCTTTTAGGCATTGCCCCCACCCCTTAAAAAAACTCCCACTTCTCATGTTTTTAAGAAACTACACTATTATGTGGCATTTTATAAATTGAGATGCTAGGAGTCCTGCCATTTTATATTTTAAAAGAGATAAACATGGACATAAAATATTTATAAAAAGACTAATACATAAGTTGTAGTACTAATAAACGTTTAAAGATATCTTTTCTATAGATATCTTTGGTGTAGTTGTAACACACTCAGTTTATGTCTATTTAATTCGAATGTCTAGAGTTTGAATACCCTGTGTGCACAAATATATCTTGGGTTTACATATATATATATATATATCTTGAGTTTACATATATATATATCTTCAGTTTAAAGTTTTTCTTCTATCAATATCGCATTACATAGAGGCTGACATCACGGACCCCAGCCTGCAGCGTCCCTCAAGTTTAATGGGCGGGTGGGAAAAAATTAAATACTTGTACAGAGAGGCTGGCATCAGGGACCCACTAGCCAAAACATACAAGGCTACATCAGGGACCCACCAGCCAGAACATACTAGAGAGGCTGACATGGGGGGCTGTAACATCACAAAACTTTAATCCAAGCTTATCAAGATCAAATCATCCAAAAATAGGGTTAACAAAAACTTTTCCAAATTTAAAATGAAAGCATTCATATGTGTGTGCATTTAAAATAGGAGTTGTTTGAATTGCCATGATTGATGCAATGCTTGTAAAATGTTTCTTAGGTGATTTAAACTTCATCTACATCATTCCCAAACTTTTCCTAAAGAAAAATCAAATAAAAAAGAATTAAAAAGGAGGAATGGTCATTTTGGCAAATTTAACTCTACTTTGGCTATTCCTAGTACTCAAAACTTAACAGAAACAATTCTTAATCTTTGCACCCCTTGCTAGTACACATAATGAGGTACCAAGGCCCACCTTTGGGTCTGCTAAAAACATTCTGTTAACTTTTTTAAATGACAGTTTAAAATTGAATCTAATGCATATGCGTAGATCACCCCTATTTAAAAAACCATCTATTTGAGCTCCACTTTCAAAACCCTTGCAACCAGAGACTACCTATCACTAGTGGAGATCACTCAAAAAATTTGAAACCAATATTCAAAACTTTTTCTCTTTCGGCCATTTCATCAAACAGCTCGTGTGCACAAATCTGGCCAAATTTAAAACACTGTTTTGAGCAGTGATCTTGGTCACCATTTGTGCCTAACCTTGTCCCCTTGTTCCCTCAGTACTAGCCCTACCCTTTGCTAGCCCAGCCACACCCTGTGCACACGACCAAATGGTCATGGCCATTAAGGCCGAGCACCATGAGCACCCCCACCGGCGACACCGTGCCACAGCAGCCGCCAACCCCTCTCGCCATGTCTAGCACATCGACTGTGGTCCACCTCCACCGCCCAACCAGCCCCAGGCCAGAGATAGAGGGCAAAGCGGCCAGGAACCGCCGCGCCCGGAGCCGGTCGAGCATGCCAACGCCGCCCCCAAAGCACGCCCTGTCCCCGCTTGCACAGACCACCCCTAGGCACCAGCCCGTGCCCACCGCTCCGCCATGACCTGGAGAACACCCTAGACACCCCCGCTGGCCGCCCAATGCCTCACAGCCACCGCTCGCCGTGGACACCGCCGCCTCTACCTCTCAGAGCGCCACCTCGCCCAGACCCCGTGCCACCACTCGTACGCTCGCATTCAAGTTCTAGAGCACCGCCAGGGAACCGCCCATTGATCGCCATCCCCAGCCATGCCTCTACCCCGTCGTAGCCATGTCGCCACCGTCGCCTGCCCATCCCGCTCGGTCTCACCGTCGGGCCTATAAAAGGAGCCCTCCACAGCCTCTTCTCTCCACACCATTCCACTCCCCTCACCTCTCTGAACCTCACCCACCTCTAGCCGGAGCAAGGCGAGCACCAGCTCGCCGGAATTGGAGCCGGAGCAGCCACAGCAGGAGGAGAAGGGCGTCGTTGATTGCGACCACCCCAAGCTCCACTACAACCGCGCCTCGCCTCGCCGTCATCTTCCATGTCGTTTGCCCGCCTCGCCGACCCTACTGGAGCCCTGTACGCCCCCAGTAGACCCCCACCGAGCCGCTAGGGTTCGAGATCGCCGGCGACCTGTTCGTCGTCGACGACGACCCTCAACCATAGATTCCTATTCTAATCGCACGACCCACAACGCGCGTACCGTTTTGCGTTTTAAGTATCGCTGACACGTGGGACCCCCTATCAGCTGAGCCCCGCGCCGCGGAGCGCCACTCGGCCGGCCCATTTCTGTTCCCGCGCTAGCCCATCGATTCAAATCTGGATTTTTCTTTTTAGTTAAATCTAGTTTCTGTCCTCTAGTTTGAAAATCAATTCAGATAGTTTTAGAAATCCAAATTGTATGAAACCAATTTTGTCTGGAAGGTATTAAAATGATCTATCTAAGCCCGTTGGATTTAATTCAGTTAGAGTTATAGATCTCTCCTAATAAAAATAAGAAGATAGAAGCTTTTGTAACTTGCAACATTTTTATAAAATCAACCAAGTTAGATTTTGAGTTGATATCAACTCTCAAAAATCACATTTCATCATATCTATCTAAATATGTAATAATATTAAGGTTTACATGTAGTGACTTTGGAATAGTACAAAAATAATGCTATATAGGCATTTCTAGTCACTTTAAATCATTAAATAATGAACTTAAACCAAAGTAATATTGATCCCACCCTTAAATATCATTCCCACATGTTAAAATATGTGGTGAGGACATGTGTCCACATGATCCCATATTTTGGTGGTGAATATTAAATCTTAGTTACATTTTCAATGAGTAGAAATTACTTTTCTAAATTAAAAAGAATGGAACTATTCAATTAAACTTGTGATGCTTGTGATGATAATAGATCATCAATTGTGTGTCTTAGAATGCTATCTAGCCTAGTTAAGTATTGTTTGGTGATTGTCTACTCCGTATGTATTATTATAGAGGATAGTACCGACCAAGCTTACGAGGAGGAGGAGTGCTATCAAGACGAAGACAAAGAAAACTTTAACCACTGCAGCAACCAAGGAAAGCTATTATTGGCAAGCTAACCCTTGCAAAACACACTTTAGCAAGCCACCATTAACAGTACAAGCTACCCTTAGCAAACTAGATGGTTTAGCAAAGGTGCCTTAAGCATGCTTTGATCACACCCCCTTTAACTATTAGTACCTCAAGTCTTATTGACAAGTTTTACTCCCCTTAGTACACAAAGTTCTTTACTTGTTTTGAAGGTAGCATAAAAAGTATAAAACTTGACCTACTTAGAAACCTTTAGATGTCATTCTATGGCATGGGATTGATCCCATCCTTCCACTTTAGTGAACACTCTTAACTTAGTATTTTAGAATAGATCAAAAACTTGAGTCACTTTAGATGGGAACACTTGGTGAAAATGAATTATGAAAACCTTGGAATGATGAGTCATTCTATTGAGATGTTTTGACATGTGTTGAGAAACACAAATGATTGAGGAGGATGAAAATATTGAGGCATGAGCCTTAACCCTTTTATAAAACTGATGGTTGGATTCGGATGCGATACCATTCCAAATTTACCGTACAACCACACTACCTGAATTGGGTAAGGCTTAGCTGCAAATTTATATGCATTAGTATTAGTTCCCTCATGGGATAGGTTTGGGCTGAGGCTACCTCTCAATGTTGTCCACCTATGCAGTGACCAAGATGACTGATGGTCATGGTTGGTAGGCCATGCTCATATGAGAGGTGCTTATACTAGGGTGTGTAAAGGGAAGTTTATGTTTGATTATATGCATACTAAGTATGATGATTCAGGGTTATCCCTGACAGATGTATCGAATCTTGTGGTGAAAGTGTACCACCTCTGCAGAGTGTCAAACTATTCGAATAGCCTCGTCCGCGGTTATGGACAGTTGGAATGGCCATACTGTTTCGTTGTCAGATGTTTTCTAAATAACTTGAAATAAATGATGAACTTTTACTTAACCACAACAGGGTTGTGTTGATGATAATAGCTTCCCAACTTAAGTGATTCTAGAACATTACTTTATCTTTCTTTGCTTCTGAACTCAGCTTAGTTTTCAAACTTAACTTAATAGTTAACTTAGATTCAACACTTTAAATTAGAATTATACTCCTTGTTAGTAGTAGTTTGCGAGTACTTAAAGAGTACTCATGGCTTTTGTCCCTGGCTATTATCATGGCCAGACTATGAAGGAGATTATCAAGATGATGGTCAATGAGGGCTATGATAACTAGGACTATCTGCCTTCAAGACATTGCATGTGCCCCTGAAGATGGACCCCACCGCTACGCTATCTTTTATTTCCGCTGCTTGTTGTATTAAAGACTGGATCATGAGATCCTTATTTGTGTAAAACCTTAAGTATGGTTTGCAATGGATGATGTACTGTGATATCCAATCCGTTATGTCTCGCAAAAATGGTAATCCTGGGATTGCGAGGTATGGCATAACGAGCATCTGGGATTAAAAATCCGGGTGTTGACAAGTTGGTATCAGAGCCATCCTGACCATAGGAGACCCTAGTTAGAATGGACGTTCAAATAAAAACTTAGTTTCAAAACGAAAGTGAGTATTTCTGAAAAACTATTTCCCCTCTTACCCTTGTGAACTCATTCTTTCTCAAAAATTCATGTTCCTCAAAATTCTTACATTACTACTTAAAATTTGACACACTTGATCACTTCACTAACTTCCTCGTCCTTAACCCTTGTAGATGGAGACTCAATTCAGCAAGATTTACCAGTTGGGAAACGGAGGCCAGCTGATCTTCGAGAGGGATCTAGATTCACTTTCGGAGTTACTGGGATGCCCACATCCGGAGTTTCTTGGAGCTCAACTTCCAGGACCCCCAGGAGGAGACCTATAGTGGCTAGGCACCGCGGATCTTTGAGGAAGCATTGAAGCACCAACTTCCAGGAGAATTCAGTTCTCCGTGAGAGAGAACAACTGGCTAGATGGATTAGCCAGGGCAATGCATGAAGCTCTCGCACGTCTATGTGCCCTCAGCATCAACAAGATCTAAGGAACCCGTTTTGCCCACTATGCAAGACGTGACTTCATGGGAATGCCGATGGAGATGCTAAGTCACCCAGAGTTGAGGCGTCAAGTGGAGAACCTTGACTTCTTGCTTCATGACAAACAGCGTGAACTAGACAATGCCAGGGAGTTAGCCAACCAGAACCGTGCCATTGCCCACCAGAAGGCCCAGACTTTCGCACTGCTCGTCCAAGATCGCCAGTCTCTTTGTCGCCAGCGTGCAAAGAAGGATCACACCATCGCCCGTATTTGCAAGAAGGTGGCCGACCTCGAGAAGACCGTCAAGGAGTAGGAATCTCAGCTTGCCGCCAAGGAAGAAGAAGATGAGGGTGAAGACATCCAGGGAGATATGGATTCTTACCTCCGCAACGTTGATGACTTTCTAGAGGAGGATGCTGTGGACTTCTACACTGATGATGAAGACTCCGACTTCATCGAAGATGAGTAGATGCACTAGAGCACTGTCATAGCATGAGATGTATCATCTCATTGTATCGTAGCATGCAGAATGGTTCTTCAAACCATCTGTTTTCCCCTTTTATTGTTGTGGTGTGTGTTGTATCATGTGTTGGCTTGCATGAATGAAAATGAAGTTAGTTGAAAAACCTGAGTCTAAATCAAAGTTTTAGATTTGAAAAACCCAAAACCATGAACCTTAGAATTTCCCTCTTACCCCTATATCTATCTCAATCTTCAGATGACTCGTGGAAACCAAGGAGGGAGCAGCTCGCCGCAGGACCCAATGCTGCAGATCTTGCAGAATCTCATCGCGGACCGTGAAGTAAGCAGGGCCGAGTGTCAAGCCAACTTAGCCACATTGCAACAGATCGCCCAAATGGCTCTCAACAACCAAGGACATGGAAATCAGGATCACTAGGGATCCAAACTCAAAAACTTTCAGAACACCAATCCCCCAATCTTTAACAAATCTGAAAACCCATTAGATGTGGATGACTGGTTAAAGACCATGGAAAACAACTTAGAGGTTGCCAGAGTTGATGAGAATGAGAAAGTTCTCTTCGCCACCCACTATCTGGCGGGAGATGCAAGAGCTTGGTGGAATAGCATCCGCAATATGAACCATGGTCAAGTGATGACTTGGGAAGCATTCAAGGTCAAGTTCAGCCACACCCACATGCCGCAAGGTCTTGTCAACCGGATGAGAGATTAATTCCGCGAATTGAAGCAAGGAAGAATGACCGTGGTGGAGTAGCGTGACAGATTCTTGTCACTTGCCAGATATGCACCGGATGAGATCAACACGAAGGCCAAGAAGAAGGAGAGATTCTTAAACGGACTGCATGATGAGATGTAGACTGTCCTCGTCAACATTCGTTTCGATGATCTTGAAGAGCTAGTTGACTCTGCCATTCAGATGGAAGGGAAGATTAACCAGGCAAATGACAACCGCAAGCATCGTATGATGCAGCAGTTTGGATCCAGTAGTCACCAGAAGTACCGTCCTAGCCCTTCACTAGGATATGCACCAAGGAACAACCGACCCCCAAATTCTCGCCAAAGCTACCCCAACCGTAGCGGAGGTAATGTGAAGTACAGAGGAAACAATCACAACTCCGGCAATGCCAACAATTTCAACCGTGCCCCTCCCAAGAGCAACAACAACAACAACACTGCATCCAGAACTGACAGCAATGTTGTGCCTGTCGCAGTCAAGGACAAGTCCCAGATCACTTGTTTCGAGTGTGGAGTGAAGGGTCACTACTCCAATGAGTGTCCCAAAAAGACTGCCGCCAATGCCCCAGCTCAGCAGCAGCGTCGTATTCAACCATGAAGGAGATTTGCCTGTAACATCCCAAATATTACAATTACAGATGTTACTAGAAGCATGCATCATATCATTGCATCATAGCATCTCATATCAAAAACTGCATCAGGTTTTTCCAAAACCCCATAGTCATATAAAATACTAAAAAGGGTTAAACAATATCAATCCACCTAAACCTTTGCAAAAGTATTATTTTTGTAATCTCATCCTAATCCTCTTCTTTTTACAAAATTTTAGAGACCAGTTTCACTTAATTTGGAGTCTGTTTGCTAAAGTTATTAGACAAATAGTAAAACAGAAATAAATAAATATATATATAAAAAAAGGGGAATCCTAGCCTAGCGGGCCGGCTAAGCCAGCCCATAGCCTACCTAACGCCATGCCTGGCCGAGCGGGCGGCGCGTAGCGCATGGGCCGGCCTAGACGCCGCCAGTTCGCGACCCAGCCCGAACGACTGCGGCCCCACCGTCGTTCACCCCAGCGAACTCGGCATCACCGTCCAGGTGGTTCGAACTCCCCGGCAAAATCGGAAACGATCTCCGCTGCCCCCTCCCTCACGTCTCTGGCAAATAAAAGCCCCAGACCCACCGCCTCTAAACCTTAATTTTTTTTCTCGAGAACCGCCTCTAGGCTGCCGATTTCGATCTCGCCGGAGCTCTACCGCCGGCAACATCCGAGGGTGACCCTCCCGTTGAAATCGAGGCCTTTTTTCTTCCCTCTTTCCGTTCCTTGCTTCCCTCTCTAACAACTACATCGGTTGTGCCGTTTTCCAATTGAACAGAAGCTCGTGCCAACCGCGATTGCTCTCCGGAGCTTCGCCGGAGTCCGCGAAGTCTAGTGGTTGTTAGCCGTCTAGCAGGGAGGAGGTGGTCCACGCCGATCTCAGGAACGGATCCGCGAGGAGGAGCCGCACGCCGTCCACCAATTCGTCGCGCCAGGGAAGCTCCGCCGCCCCCCGCCGACCATCACCGACGTGCCACCGCCCGCCGTCGACCACGTCGCCGCCCGCCACGGTAAGCCGCCGGCCACACCCCCCCAGCCGTCCGTTTCCAATCCAACGCCTAGGATTAGATGGCCAGGCTGAAGGGGTACCGGCCAATCCCATCGCGCCACGTGGCAGCCCACGTCAGCATGCTGAGTCAGCGCCGCGTGCATGTTGGACCAATCCCGCGCCGCCACTTGGCGCTGCACAGCTAACCACCGTCCTGCTTTCTTTTAATAGGCAGAAAATATCTTAAACTTGTAAAATCCATAGTAATTCGAGTTTAGGTCCAAATTTTGCGTATAATATACCGTTGGATTCATAATTTTGAGTAGAACACAGATCTCCAATAATATTGCTGTTTTGCTACAGCAATCTTGCAGTAGGATTTAAAGTTTAGATTAGAGTATTTTAATTCTAGAGAATTATCCGTAACTCTGCTTTAGTTGATTCTTGTTGCGTTGGCTTTGTATCGACGAGACCTTCTATAGAAAATTGTATATTCATGCTTAGGGTATTCAGATCTGTCTCGAGGTAGATTGGAGTGGTAGATCTAGTTTTGAACTTGGTTATTTAGGGTTTTATCCAAAATACTTAAAATCTGTGGGGAATCGATTCTAATGACGTCCCCAACTCAACAACACCCCTGATTAGAACCCTTGGTCGAAATCGAATCCATCCTTGCATATTACCATGTTGCATGCATGCATATTCGACTTCGTGACTTTGTTTTGTGCAAATTGTGATTGGATCCATGTTTGTTTCTTTAGATTGCTCGGAGTGCACGGAGGAGTACTGTTGTGTAGATTGCTGCTCGGATCAAGGCAAGTTACACCACTTGTTCATATTAATGTCCTAGTTTATGACTATGCATGTTTTACTCTTTAGATCTTGTAGTATGCATGTGTAGGTTTTTAGTAGATTTTCTTAGTACTATTTTTGCAAGTGCGGTTTTGTAGTATGCCATGAGTAGCTTTATACTTAGGAATTTTCCATCCTATTAGGTTCCCCTGTTTTTGCTAGGTATTGCTTGCTATGATATATATACTAAGTACCGTTGGGGGGGTTCGAAAGACTCAAAATTTTCTAAGTATGAGAGCTCTGTCGAGCGAACCTTTCTTATCAAAACCCCTTTAAAAATAAAACTAAGTTTTCTTCTGGGAGGAATGGTTGTCGGGTGAACGAGTGGATATTTGGTGTAGGACGGCCGCCCAGGAATCAAAGAAGTGTGCCATGTTTCAGAATTCAGAAGCTTCCAGTGCAACCACAATACATATGGGCTCTGTCTTGGCTTAGTACTTAGTGGGAAAACTCACCGATGTACCAACATTTGGAGGTTCTTGGCACGGTTGGATCCATCTAGTAGAGGGGCTACTAAGGGAAGGCTTCGCCATGGTCTGGTCTGTAAAAGGACTTGATCATGGATTATGAGGAAAGTGCACGACCTCTCAAGAGTATTGCAATCTGATCGATCAGCCGTGTTCACGGAAACAAAACAACATTGAGCATCTGAAGGATGGAGCCTCTGGAAGATCTTCCTCTCTCTTTTCTAAACCTAACGTTTTACAAACCCCAAGGCGTGAGTAATTTCGCCATTGGGTGGGATTTTGGGAACTTGGTGCGTAATATCCAAGTGCTAGGTTGATTGGGCACTTGGTGAGTAATATCCACGTGTTCCATTCGACCCTATACTATTTATCAAAGCTTACAAAGTAGGGAAAACTTTCTTCCTCTTTTCTTCTTACATTAAGAAAATTGGCTTTACGCAAATGAACCCCAGAGCCTACTCCTAGCCTTGCATGTAGATATAGTCTTATTCTTACCTTGGTGTAATTTGCCAATACATTCAAAGTATTGACCCAACTTGTTGGTTGCATGTCTTATGTGCAGAATCCGAAGATTGAGAGGTGCGTAGGGATCGTGGGTCTTCACTCAACTAGCCTGAGGCGTTGATGGACTCATGTTTTACTTAGTTTCCGCTGTTTTATTTGAGCTAGCTATAAGCTATGCAAGTTGTAATAAATATACTCTGGATTATTCGTGTAATAATGACTTGTGTTCTACATGATATTCATCGACTGTGAAGTGCTAGATATTGATCCAGGGACTAGCATATTAATCACAGGGACTTAGGATCCTTAACGATCCAAGGTCGCAACAGATGGTATCAGAGCACAAAGTTGTCTGTAGGACGTGACCCCTAGGATTGGAAACCACCTTTACCATGTGTGTTTTTGCTTTCTATATTTTTCTAAGTTATTTGTACTCTCCTAGTATTTCTCTTCCTTATCACCTTGTGCTTAATTTTCTTTCTCCTAACCTAAAGATGACGGCCTTCTACTACGACACCGCCGAAGACATCAAGTGCCTGCGCTTCGGGGAATGCCTTCTGGACATCATCAAGACATTGAAGTTACCCATGCCATCAATCAAGGGAAGTGAGTTGAGGAAGATGCACAAGGAAGGATGCTGGGCGATTGAAGTCATCCAACCAGGGCGCAGTCAGACAGAACCCAAGACAGAGGCCATTATACTCAATGTCACCAGCGACTCCAAGGAGAAAGGACTTAGCATCAGCTTATAGGAACTCATTGGGCTCCTTTGCGGACGCCACCATGAAGAGGTTGAAGGCCACTACATCAAACTCTTTGGAAGACGTGATGAGAAGGGAGTTCCAATTGATTTAACCCCGGAGGAAAGGAAGACATGCAAGCGTCGAAGGATCCAATATCAAGACTTGGAGTTCCACATCAATGACCTTCAGAAGGGGAGCTGCCTTGAGATCGTAAGGAATGACGAGCTTTGTGCCCTAGTCAAGGACAAGGATGAGAAGATCGAGGAGCTGGAAGAGAAGATCGAGTCCCTAGGAGGGGAGCTCACCGACCAAGACAAGAGGTCCGCTAATAAAGAGAAGAGGGTGCAAGATAAGAACAAGAAGATTAGGGAGCAAAGTCTTGTGCTCGCAAAGATTGAGATGGAGTTCAAGAACTTTGCCACCATGTTAAAGGACCTGCGAGCAGCCAAGAGGAGCTTGGAGGAGAAGATCACGCCCGTGACTATGGGGTCAAGTTTGATCAAGAAGCTACAGAAGGAGAAGAAGGAACTCCAAGAGAAGCTGGGAGCTGCTACCCAGGAGCTTCAGGAGAAGCTTGAAGCCACGACGAAGGACATGGAGTTATACAAGTCACTGCTGGAAAAGGAAGGCTTCATCATTGATGATGAGGAAGTGGATGATGAGTAGAGTAGTTGGACCACCTTTAGTTCTATAGTCAAACATTGTTTGTGATTGTAATGAGTACCAAAAATTATTTTTGGTTTAGTTAAAATTGGTTGAGTGTGTTAAACTATGTGCCTTGTGTGCCTTGTTTTTCTCGTGTGTTTTTCTCTTGTTTACATAAGGGTAGGAGTTTATTCCTTAGGCTTTCTATCTATTTCTTAACTTGTTTACCAAACCCAACAGATGGCGAGACATGGAAGCAACAATAACAACATGCCCCAAGAGATAGCACAACTTCTGAACTCCCAGAATCAGTTGATCCAACTCCTCACTCAAAACATGCAAAACAACAACAACAACAATAACCCGCCGCCTCTGCCACCTCCACCGCCCCAACATGATCGCTTGACTCGGTTCTTGAGGTTGAACCCTCCAATTTTCTCAAGTAGTTCTGGGCCAATTGTGGCAGATGACTGGCTCCACACCACTAACAAGAAGTTAGACACCGTCCAAGTTGTTGGAGCTGATAGGGTGCGCTTTGCCGCGCACCAACTTGAGGGACCAGCTACTGAATGGTGGGATAATTACCAGGTCACCCACCTTGATATTGAAGCTATCACCTGGAACCAGTTCGAGGCGGCCTTTCGTACTCATCACGTAGCTGCGGGAGTCATGTCACTTAAGAGACGTGAGTTCCGCTACTTGAAACAACTGCACCGCTCTTTCTCCGAGTATGGGGACCTTTTTAACAAGCTGGCACGCTATGCACCTGATGATGTTTCCATGGATGCCAAGAGACAGGAGGAGTTCTTAAGGGGACTTAATGATGAAATATCCATTCAGCTTGTGGCTCTGAAGTTTGATAACTATCAGCAACTTTTGGACAAGGCAGTGGTGGTTGAAGCAAATCAAAGGAGTATAGAGAACCGAAAGAGAAAGTCCACCTCGCATAAGCACAACTCAGCCCCATATCAGAAGCAACACACTTCGTCACCACCACCCCACAACCACAATGGCCACAACCACAGTGGTCATTGTCATGGAGGACATAACCATAATGTCCATAAACACCGCAATGGAAATGGCAATGGGAAGGATTAAGTGAAGTGACATGCTTCAAGTGTAACAAGACAGGGCACTATGCAACTACTTGCCCCGAAAAGATGGAGAATGGGAATGACAATGGAAACGGCAATGGACACAACCATGGCAATGGTAATGGAAATGGGAAGAAGCCAAATCCGTTTGTCAAAGCCATGGTGAATCATGTCTCCGTGGAGGATGCTCGTGAAGCACCTGACTCCGTGATTGGTAAGTTCAAGCTTAACTCCACCCCCGCAGTTGTTCTTTTTGATACTGGTGCATCGCATTCATTCATATCAAGGGTATTTGTGGATAGAGGTAAGATACCTATGGAGACTATTAGTACTCCCCTAATGGTAAGTTCTCCTGGAGGAGAAATAGTGGAAAACTCTGGATGCCGTGGGTTAGAACTAAGGATTAGGGCGCACACCTTTCCCACCAGCCTAGTCGTTCTGGAATCACAAGGCTTAGACATAATTTTGGGCATGAATTGGATGACCGAATATGAGGGAGACATAGATTGTGCCAAAAGGACTATCGCACTCACGACTCCGGATAAGAAAAGGATCCACTTTAAGTCAGCTTTCACACTCAAAGGAAGTATGGTGAATTCTCTTAAGGGGGTTAGCTTGGAGGATGTGCCAATTGTGAAGGAGTACCCAGATGTGTTTCTGGAATAATTACCAGGGATGCCTCCCGACCGAGACATCGAGTTTATCATTGACTTGATGCCAGGTACTGGACCAATAACAAAGAGATCATACAAGATGGATGTGGATGAGTTGAAGGAACTTAAGAAACAGCTTAGAGAGCAATTGGACAAAGGCTTCATTCAACCAAGTGCACTTCTCGACGAGGACTTGGTAGTGTACTGATGCAAGATGAAAAAGTAGTGTCTTACGCCTCTCGGCAACTTAAGCACCATGAGAATAACTACCCCACGCACGATTTGGAACTAGCATCAGTTGTGCATGCGCTCAAGGTATGGGGACATTACCTAATGGGCAAGCATTGTGATGTGTTCACGGATCACAAAAGTCTTAAATACATCTTCACTCAAAAGGAATTAAATATGAGGCAAAGGAGATGGCTTGAACTCATCAAGGACTATCACTTGGACCTGCAGTACCATCCTGGAAAGGCCAACGTTGTGGCTGATGCCTTAAGTCGGAAAGTCTATGTAAATGGACTTACCGTGGGAGAACTTCCAAATGATTTGTGTGAACAATTCAAGGACCTCAGGTTGGAAATAGTTCCGGAGGGATACCTAGCAACTATGGAGATAGTGCCAACGCTTCTGGACCAAATCAAAGAGGCCCAGAAGGGGGATAAAGAGTTGGAAGAGATAAGAGCTAATATAAGCAAGGGCAAGCAAAAGGGTTCCATACGGATGAACAGGGAACACTTTGGTATGATAAGCGTCTGTGTGTTCCCGATGACCCTGATATCAGGAAGTTA
This sequence comes from Avena insularis, assembly GCA_023614405.1. NCBI lineage: Eukaryota > Viridiplantae > Streptophyta > Magnoliopsida > Poales > Poaceae > Avena > Avena insularis. The sequence continues at coordinate 380,325,979 of CM042688.1, forward strand.
ATCCTTCTGGAAGCTCACGATTCGCCCTACTCAATTCATCCCGGTAATTCAAAGATGTACATGGATGTGAAAGATAGGTTATGGTGGAACAACATGAAAAGAGAAATTGCTGAATATATCTCCCCGTGTGACGTGTGCAACAGGGTCAAGGCCGAACATCAAAAGCTAGCCGGACTGTTGCAGCCATTACCTGTTCCTGATTGGAAGTGGGACAAGGTAGGCATGGATTTTATCACAGGACTACCGCGGACTCGTTCTGGGTATGACTCCATCTGGGTAGTGGTCAACCACTTCACAAAGGTGGCCCACTTTATTCCCGTAAAGACCACCTATACGAGTGCCAAACTCGCCAAGATTTATATGTCAAGGATCGTAAGTCTTCATGGTGTACCCAACAGGATTGTCTCTGATAGAGGTACCCAATTCACCTCAAAGTTTTGGCGACAGCTACACGAGTCTCTAGGGATACGACTGGAGTTTAGTACTGCCTTCCACCCATAAACAGATGGACAGATGGAAAGAGTTAATCAGATCTTGGAGGACATGTTAAGAGCCTGTGCACTAGACTATGGGTCTAGTTGGGATGATAACTTGCCATAGGCAGAATTCTCATACAATAACAGCTACCAAACTAGTATCAAGATGGCTCCATTTGGAGTTCTATATGGCAGAAAGTGTAGGACTCCGCTGCTATGGAGAGGAGTTGGAGAACGTAGTTTGTTTAGACCTGAACTAATCAAGGATGCCGAAGAAACGGTGAGACAGATTCAAGACAGGTTAAAAATAGCCCAATCCAGACAAAAGAGTTATGCTGATTCCAAGCGCAGGGATGTGACTTATGAAGTGGGAGACCGTGCGTATCTCCGAGTTTCACCACTACGAGGAGTTAAGAGATTAAGAATCAAGGGTATGTTAGCACCCCGATTCATAGGGCCTACAAGATCTTGGGTCGTAGAGGGGAGGTTGCCTATCAGTTGGAATTACCCGAAGTGTTAACTGTTGATGATGTTTTCCATGTGTCGCAACTAAAGAGGTGTCACCCGGAAATGGCTGAAACACCACTAAAGGACACGGTTCTGTTGGACAAGGTTCAATTGGAGAACGATCTCACCTATGAGGAAGAACCCACCAGGATTCTGGAGACAGCCGAGAGAATCACTCATACCAAGACTATCAGGTTTTGCAAAGTTCAATGGAATCACCATTCCGAGGAAGAGGCCACGTGGGAGCGTGAAGAAGACCTGAAGAAAGAGCACCCACACCTATTTGCTAACCAACCTGAATCTCGAGGACGAGATTCTTCTTAAGGGGGGTAGGTTTGTAACATCCCAAATATTACAATTACAGATGTGACTAGAAGCATGCATCATATCATTGCATCATAGCCTCTCATATCAAAATCTGCATCAGGTTTTTCCAAAACCCCATAGTCATATAAAAGACTAAAAAGGGTTAAACAATATCAATCCACCTAAACCTTTGCAAAAGTATTATTTTTGTAATCTCATTCTAATCCTCTTCTTTTTACAAAATTTTAGAGACCGGTTTCACTTAATTTGGAGTCTGTTTGCCAAAATTATTAGACAAATAGTAAAACAGAAATAAATTAATATATATATATAAAAAGGGGAATCCTAGCCTAGCGGGCCGGCTATGCCAGCCCGTAGCCTACCTACCGCCATGCCTGGCCGAGCGGGCGGCGCGTAGCGCATGGGCTGGCCCAGATGCCGCCCGCGCCACGCACCGAACGATCGCGGCCACCGACAGGCGGGCCCCACCGCGTCGTTCACCCCGACGGGATCGGAGCGAACTCCCAGCGTCGCCGCCGCGTCTGGTTCGAACTCCCCGGAAAAATCGGAAACGATCTCCGCTGCCCCCTCCCCGACGTCTCTAGCAAATAAAAGCCCCAGACCCACCGCCTCTAAACCCTAATTTTTTTTTCTCGAGAACCGCCCCTCGGCTGCCGATTTCGAGCTCGCCGGAGCTCTGCCGCCGGCGACGTCGGAGGCTGAGCCTCCCGTTGAAACCGAGGCCTTTTTTCTTCCCTCTTTCTGTTCCTTGCTTCCCTCTCTAACAAATACATCGGTTGTGCCGTTTTCCCCATGAACAGAAGCTCGTGCCAACCTCGATTGCTCGTCGAAGCTTCACCGGACCGCGAAGTCCAGTCGCCGTTAGCTGTCTAGCGGGGAGTAGGTGGTCCACGCCGATCTCGGGAACGGATCCGCGAGGAGGAGCCGCACGCCGTCCACCACTCCGTCAGGCCAGGGAAGCTCCTCCGCCCGCCGCCGACCATCACCGACGTGCCGCCGCCGCCCGCCGTCGACCTCGTCGCCGCCCGCCATGGTAAGCCGTCGGCCACACCCCCTCCCCCAGCCGTCCGTTTCCAATCCAATGCCTAGGATTAGATGGCCAGGCTAAAGGGGTACCGGCCAATCCCATCGCGCCACGTGGCAGCCCACGTCAGCCTGTCAGTCAGCCGCGTCGCCAGCGTCGGTAGGCACGCTGGACCAATCCCGCGCCGCCACTTGGCGCTATACCGCAGTCTGCTTTCTTTTAAATAGGCAGAAAATATCTTAAACTTGTAAAATTCATAGTACTTCGAGTTTAGGTCCAAATTTTGCGTATAATATACCGTTGGATTCATAATTTTGAGTAGAACACAGATCTCCAATAATATTGCTGTTTTGCCACAGCAATATTGCAGTAGGATTTAAAGTTTAGATTAGAGTATTTTAATTCTAGAAAATTATCCGTAACTCCGCTTTAGTTGATTCTTGTTGCGTTGGCTTTGTATCGACGAGACCTTCTGTAGAAAATTGTCTATTCATGCTTAGGGTGTTCAGATCTGGCTCGAGGTAGATTGGAGTGGTAGATCTAGTTTTGAGCTTGGTTATTTGGGGTTTGATCCAAAATACTTAAAATCTGCGGGGAATCGATTCTAATGACGTCCCCAACTCAACAACACCCCTGATTAGAACCCTTGGTCGAAATCGAATCCATCCTTGCATATTACCATGTTGCATGCATGCATATTCGACTTCGTGACTTTGTTTTGTGCAAATTGTGATTGGATCCATGTTTGTTTCTTTAGATTGCTCGGAGTGCACTGAGGAGTACTGTTGTGTAGATTGCTGCTCGGATCAAGGCAAGTTACACCACTTGTTCATATTAATGTCCTAGTTTATGACTATGCATGTTTTACTCTTTAAATCTTGTAGTATGAATGTGTAGGTTTTTAGTAGATTTTCTTAGTAATATTTTTGCAAGTGCGGTTTTGTAGTATGCCATGAGTAGCTTTATACTTAGGAATTTTCCATCCTATTAGGTTCCCCTGTTTTTGCTAGGTATTGCTTGCTATGCTATATATACTAAGTACCGTTGGGGGGGTTCGAAAGACTCAAAATTTTCTAAGTATGAGAGCTCTCTCGAGCGAACCTTTCTTATCAAAACCCCTTTCAAAATAAAACTAAGTTTTCTTTTGGGAGGAATGGTTGTCGGGTGAACGAGTGGATATTTGGTGTAGGACGGCCGCCCAGGAATCAAAGAAGTGTGCCATGTTTCAGAATTCAGAAGCTTCCAGTGCAACCACAATACATATGGGCTCTGCCTTGGCTTAGTACTTAGTGGGAAACCTCACCGGGGTACCAACATTTGGAGGTTCTTGGCACGGTTGGATCCAGCTGGTAGAGGGGCTACTAAGGGAAGGCTTCGCCATGGTCTATTCTGTAAAAGGACTTGATCATGGATTGTGGGGAAAGTGCACGACCCCTCGAGAGTATTGCAATCTGATCGATCAGCCGTGTTCACGAAAACAGAACAACATTGAGCATCTGAAGGATGGAGCCTCTGGAAGATCTTCCTCTCTCTTTACAAACCCCAAGGCGCGAGTAATATCGCCATTGGGTGAGATTTTGGGAACTTGGTGCGTAATATCCAAGTGCTAGGTTGATTGGGCACTTGGTGAGTAATATCCACGTGTTCCATTCGACCCTATACTATTTATCAAAGCTTACAAAGTAGAGAAAACTTTCTTCCTCTTTTCTTCTTACATTATGAAAATTGGCTTTACGCAAATGAACCCTAGAGCCTACTCCTAGCCTTGCATGTAGAGATAGTCTTATTATTTCCTTGGTGTAATTTGCCAATACATTCGAAGTCTTGACCCAACTTGTTGCCTGCATGTCTTATATGCAGAATCCGAAGATTGAAAGGTGCGTAGAGATCGCGGGTCTTCACACAACTAGCCTGAGGCGTTGATGGACTCAAGTTTTACTTAGTCTCCGCTGTTTTATTTGAGCTAGCTATAAGTTATGCAAGTTGTAATAAATATACTCTGGATTATTCGTGTAATAATGACTTGTGTTTTACATGATATTCATTGATTATGAAGTGTTAGCTATTGATCCAGGGACTAGCATGTTAATCACAGGGACTTAGGATCCTTAACGATCCGAGGTCGCAACATTGCCCCAGGGAACCCTCACAACCGCAATAGTCGTCTCTTCCACATGAACGCAGAAGAAGCCCAGGCAGCGCCAGATGTAGTGCTGGGTATGTTTTCTGTCAACTCAGTTTTAGCAAGAGTATTGTTTGATTTTGGAGCATCGCATTCATTTGTCACCGAAGAATTTGTATGCACTAGTAAGATTCACCTAACCAACCTGAAGCATGTCATGATAGTTCAAATCCCCGGTTCAACAACAAAAGATAGAAAATTTTGCAAAGTTGTACCTATCAGAATACATGGGATAGATTTTTATGCCAACCTAATTGTACTTGGAACCAAAGGATTGGAAGTAGTACTAGGTATGGACTGGATGTCAAGGCATAAAGGACTGATAGACTGTGCTAAGAAAGTCATCACAATGACCAGTAGTTCTGGGGTAACAGTAGAGCATATCTCTAAAACCTTACCCCGTCAATTCAAGTGCAACAAGAGTGTAGCCCCGCCCACCATTGACCAAGTCAGAGTAGTCTGTAAATACCCCGACGTATTCCCATATGAATTGCCAGGTATGCCCCCGGATAGGGATATTGAGTTCATTATCGAACTAATCCCAGGAACCGGACCTATAGCCTAGAGACCCTATACCATGAACCCGTCAGAGTTAGTGGAACTGAAGAAGCAGTTGGATGCCATGTTAGCAACAGGCTTGATTCAGCCGAGCGCACCGCCATGGAGATCATCAGTGTTATTCGTCGATAAGAAAGATGGAGGCAATCGTCTATGTATAGATTACAAAAAGTTGAATGAAGTCACCATCAAGAACAAGTACCCCTTGCCAAAGATAGAGGATCTATTTGACCAGTTGACAGGAGCTCAGGTATTCTCAAAGATTGATCTTAGGACTGGTTATCACCAACTTAAGATTCGTGCAACGGATATTCCGAAGATCGCCTTTACTACTCGCTATGGTTTATACGAGTATACGGTTATGTCTTTTGGATTAACCAATGCCCCTGCCTATTTCATGAATCTCATGAATAAGATCTTTATGAATTTCCTAGATAAGTTTGTAGTTGTGTTTATTGACAACATCCTTATCTACTCCAAGTCAGAAGAAGAGCATGAGCAACATCTGAGAATCATCCTAGAAACCCTAAGAGAGCATCAGTTATATGCCAAGTTCAGCAAGTGTGAGTTTTGGCTGAAAGAAGTATGATTCCTAGGACATATTGTGTCTGCCGGAGGAGTCTCTGTTGATCCCACCAAGATCAAAGATGTCGAAGAATGGGAAGCCCAAACCAATCAAACCCAAGTTCGTTCATTTCTCGGATTAGCAGGATATTACCGCAAGTTCGTAGAAGGATTCTCGAGCATAGCCCGACCAATGACCCAATTGTTGAAGAAGGACAAGAAGTTTGAATGGATAGACAAATGTGAAGCCAGTTTCCAGGAGCTAAAGAAGAGATTGATATCAGCCCCAATTTTGATCATGCCAGACATCAAGAAGCCGTTTGATGTGTATTGTGATGCATCCAAGATTGGCCTAGGATGTGTATTAATGCAAGAAGGCAAAGTCATCGCGTATCTGTCTCGACAATTGAAGCAACATGAGCAGAACTATCTGACACATGATCTTGAGCTAACAGTCGTGGTTCTAGCATTGAAGACATGGCGTCATTATTTGATGGGTAATCGCTGTGAGATTTACTCAAATCATAAGAGCTTGAAGTATATCTTCACTCAGAAGGAGCTGCATATGAGGCAAAGAAGATGGATAGAGTTAATCAAGGATTATGACCTTGACATTCACTATCACCCCGGCAAAGCCAATGTGGTAGCGGATGCTCTTAGCAGATTACCGTGTAGGCTTAACACCATAATCAAAGAGAAGCAACCAAGTTTGTATGAGGAGTTGGAGCAGTTCAGGACTAAGTTAGTTAGCAAAGGATTCCTAGCTAGCATTGAACTTCAACCCACGTTGATTAGCTAAATCAAGGAAGCCCAGAAGGGAAATGAAAGTATCGACGGAATCAAACGTTGTATTGGTACAGGAAAGGTACCTGGATTCACCGAACACGAAGAAGGAGTACTGTGGTACAAAGGATGTATCTGTGTTCCAGAAGATTCGGAGCTGAAGGAAGTTATCATGAAGGAAGCTCATGATACTCTTTATTCTATCCACCCCGGAGGAACAAAGATGTATCAGGATTTGAAAGAGCAATTTTGGTGGCACAAGATGAAGAGAGAGATCGGAAGCTACATCACCAAATGTGACATCTGTCAAAGAGTCAAAGCAGAGCATTAGAGACCTGCAGGATTGTTGCAACCATTGCAGATTCCGGAATGGAAAGGGGATTCCGTCGGAATGGACTTTATCACCGGTTTACCTACTTCTAGTAGGGGAAATGACTCAATCTGGGTCATAGTTGATAGACTGTCCAAGGTAGCCCACTTTATACCTGTCAAAAGAACCTACCAGAGTGAAAAACTAGTAGAGCTATACATTGCTAGGATTGTTAGTCTGCATGGAACCCCCAAGACCATCGTCTCAGATCGAGGAGCCCATTTTACTTCAAGATTTTGGCAGAAAGTTCAGGAAGGTTTATGAACCAAGTTGAACTTCAGTACCGCTTATCAGCCGCAAACAGATGGACAAACTGAGAGAGTCAACCAGATCCTAGAGGATATGCTTAGAGTTTCTCTGTTTGAATATAGATCAAAATGGGAAGACTGTCTGCCTTTCACAGAATTCTCATATAACAACAGTTATCAATCTAGTTTGCAGATGGCACCATTTGAATTCCTATACGGAAGAAAGTGCCGCACCCCTTTGAATTGGTCGCAAGTAGGAGAGAGTCAGATCTTTGGACCCGACATTCTCCGCGAAGTAGAAGAGAAAGTTCACAAAGTCTGTGAACACCTCAAGACCGCCCAATCTAGACAGAAGAGCTATGCTGACAAGAGAAGGAGAGACCTGACATTCAATGTCGGAGATTTTGTATATCTCAAGGTTTCACCATTGAAGGGAACTCAACGCTTTAGTCTAAAGGGAAAGTTAGCTCCCAGATATATCGGACCATTCAAGATTCTGAACCGCCGAGGAGAAGTATCGTATCAACTGGAACTGCCTGAAGAGATGTCAGCCATCCACAATGTGTTCCATATCTCGTTACTTCGCAAATGCTTGGAAGTGCCTGAGAAGATGGATGTTTTCAAGAACATCGATCACAGAACTGTGGAAATCAACAATGACCTGACCTATCGGGAAGTGCCCATCCGTATCTTAGAATAAGCCTACATGACCACCAGGACCAGGACTATCAAGTTTCTCAAGATTCAGTGGAGCAACCATACCGATGAGGAAGCTACTTGGGAGCGTGAAGATTACATTAGAACAGAGTTCCCAGATCTCTTTAGTTCCTAGTTTTCTTTGTAAATCTCGGGACGAGATTTTGTTTAAGGGGGGAAGGTTTGTAACATCCCAAAACTTTAATCCAAGCTTATCAAGATCAAATCATCCAAAAATAGGGTTAACAAAAACTTTTCCAAATTTAAAATGAGAGCATCCATATGTGTGTGCATTTAAAATAGGAGTTGTTTGAATTGCTATGATTGATTGATCCAATGCTTGTAAAATGTTTCTTAGGTGATTTAAACATCATCTACATAATTCCCAAACTTTTCCTAAAGAAAATCAAATCAAAAAGAATTAAAAAGGAGGAATGGTCATTTTGGCAAATTTATCTCCCATGCCTACTTTGGCTATTCCTAGTACTCAAAACTTAACAGAAACAATTCTTGATCTTTGCACCCCTTGCTAGTACACATAATGAGGTACCAAGGCCCACCTTTGGATCTGCTAAAAACATTCTGTTAACTATTTTAAATGACAGTTTAAAATTGAATCTAATGCATATGCATAGATCACCCCTATTTCAAAAACCATCTATTTGAGCTCCACTTTCAAAACCCTTGCAACCAGAGACTACCTATCACTAGTGGAGATCACTCAAAAAATTTGAAACCAAAATTCAAAACTTTTTCTCTTTCGGCCATTTCATCAAACAGCTTGTGTGCACAAATCTGGCCAAATTTCAAACACTGTTTTGAGCAGTGATCTTGGTCACCATTTGTGCCTAACCTTGTCCCCTTGTTGCCTCAGTACCATCCCTACCCTTTGCTAGCCCAGCCATGAGCACCCCTGCACATGAGCAATGCACCAAGCGCCACAGCAGCCGCCAGCCCCTCTTGCCATGTCTAGCACATCGCCTGTGGTCCACCTCCACCACCCAACCAGCCCCAGGACAGAGACAGAGGGCAGAGCGGCCAGGAACCACCGCGCTCGGAGCCGGTCGAGCATGCTGACGCCGCCCCCAGAGCACGCCCTATCCCCGCTCGCACAGACCACCCCTTGGCACCAGCCCGTGCCCACCGCTCCGCCACGACCTAGAGAACACCCCAGACACCCCCGCTGGACGCCCAACGCCTCACAGCCACCGCTCGCCGTGGACACCACCGCCTCTGGCTCTCAGAGCGCCACCTCACCCAGACCGCATGCCATCTCCCCTACGCTTGCATTCAAGTTCTAGAGCACCGCCAGGGAACCGCCCATCGATCGCCATCCCCAGCCATGCCTCTACCCCGCTGTAGCCATGTCGCCACCGTCGCCTGCCCATCCCGCTCGGTCTCACCGTTGGGCCTATAAAAGGAGTCCTCCCCAATCTCTTCTCTCCACACCATTCCACTCCCCTCACCTCTCTGAACCTCACGCACCTCTAGCCGGAGCAAGGCGAGTAGCAGCTCACCGGAATTGGAGCCGGAGCAGCCGCAGCAGGAGGAGAAGGGCCCTGTTGATTGCGACCACCCAAGCTCCGCGGCAACCGCGCCTCGCCTCGCCGTCGTCTTCCACGTCATTTGGCCGCCTCGGCCCACTGGAGCCTGCGCCCCTCAGAGACCCCCACCGAGCCGCTTAGGTTCGAGCTCGCGGCGACCTATTCGCTGCTGACCCTACCTCGCCATAGATTCCTATTCTAATCAAGACGCACTATCATGTTTCGCTTTTAAGTGCCGCTGACACGCGGGACCCCCCTGTCAGCTGAGCCCCGTGCCGCAGAGCGCCACTGGGATGGCCCATTTCTCTTCCCGCGCTAGCCCATCGATTCAAATCTAGATTTTTCTTTTTAGTTAAATCTAGTTTCTGTCCTCTAGTTTGAAAATCAATTCAGAGAGTTTTAGAAATCCAAATTGTATGAAACCAATTTTTTATGAAAGGTATTAAAATGATCTATCCAAGCCCGTTGGATTTAATTCAGTTAGAGTTATAGATCTCTCGTAATCAAAATAGGAAGACAGAAGCTTTTGCAACTTGCAACATTTTTATAAAATCAACCAAGTTAGCTTTCGAGTTGATTCCAACTCTCAAAAATCACATTTCATCATATCTATCTAAATATGTAATAATATTAAGGTTTACATGCAGTGACTTTGGACTAGTACCAAAATAATGCTATATAGGCATTTCTAGTCACCTTAAATCATTAAATAATGAACTTAAACCAAAGTAATATTGATCCCACCCTTAAATCTCATTCCCACATGTTAAAATATGTGGTGAGGACATGTGTCCACATGATCCCATATTTTGGTGGTGAATATTAAATCTTAGTTAAATTTTCAATGAGTAGAAATTACTTCTCTAAATTAAAAAGAATGGAACTATTGAATTAAACTTGTGATGCTTGTGATGATAATAGATCATCAATTGTGTGTCTAAGAATGCTATCTAGCCTAGTTGAGTATTGTTTGGTGATTGTCTACTCCGTATGTATTATTATAGAGGATAGTACCGACCAAGCTTACGAGGAGGAGTGCTATCAAGACGAAGACGAAGAAAACTTCAACCACTGCACCAACCAAGGAAAGCTATTATTGGCAAGCTAACCCTTGCAAAACACACTTTAGCAAGCCACCATTAACAGTACAAGCTACCCTTAGCAAACTAGAATCAAACTAGATGGTTTAGCAAAGGTGCCTTAAGCATGCTTTGATCACACCCCCTTTAACTATTAGTACCTCAAGTCTTATTGACAAGTTTTACTCCCCTTAGTACACAAAGTTCTTTACTTGTTTTGAAGGTAGCATAAAAAGTATAAAACTTGACCTACTTAGAAACCTTTAGATGTCATTCTATGGCATGAGATTGATCCCATCCTTCCACTTTAGTGAACACTCTTAACTTAGTATTTTAGAATAGATCAAAAACTTGAGTCACTTTAGATGGGAACACTTGGTGAAAATGAATTATGAAAACCTTGGAATGACGAGTCATTCTATTGAGATGTTTTGACATTGGTTGAGAAACACAAATGATTGAGGAGGATGAAAATATTGAGGCATGAGCCTTAAACCTTTTATAAAACTGATGGTTGGATTCGGATGCGATACCATTCCAAATTTACCGTAAAACCACACTACCTGAATTGGGTAAGGCTTAGCTGGAAATTTATATGCATTAGTATTAGTTCCCTCACGGGAGAGGTTTGAGCTGAGGCTACCTCTCAATGTTGTCCACCTATGCAGTGCCCAAGATGACTGATGGTCATGGTTGGGAGGCCATGCTCATAGGAGAGGTGCTTATACTAGGGTGTGTAAAGGGAAGGTTATGTTTGATTATCTGCATACTAAGTATGATGATTCAGGGTTATCCCTGACAGATGTATCGAATCTTATGGTGAAAGTGTACCACCTCTGCAGAGTGTCAAACTATTCGAATAGCCGCGTCCACGGTTATGGACAGTTGGAAAGGCCATACTGTTTCGTTGTCAGATGTTTTCTAAATAACTTGAAATAAATGATGAACTTTGACTTGACCACAAAAGGGTTGTGTTGATGATAATAGCTTCCCAACTTAAGTGATTCTAAAACTTTACTTTATCTTTCTTTGCTTCTGAACTCAGCTTAGGTTTCAAACTTAACTTAATAGTTAACTTAGATTCAGCACTTTAACTTAGAAGTATACTCCTTGTTAGTAGTAGTTTGCGAGTACTTAAAGAGTACTCATGGCTTTTGTCCCTGGGTATTATCATGGCCAGACTATGAAGGAGATTATCAAGATGATGGTCAGCAGGACGGCTATGATAACTAGGACTATCTTCCTTCATCAGCATTGCCTGTGCCCATGAAGATGGACCCCACCGCTACGCTATCTTTTATTTCCGCTGCTTGTTGTTTTAAAGACTAGATCATGAGATCCTTATTTGTGTAAAACCTTATGTATGGTTTGTAATGGATGATGTACTGTGATATCCAATCCGTTATGTCTCGCAAAAAATGGTAATCCTAGGATTGTGAGGTATGGCATAACGGGCATCTGGGATTAAAAATCCGGGTGTTGACACGGGCTAAGCAGCAGGACCATGCACGGCTGCCACATTGAGCAATGTTGCCAATGTCAAAACAGCGGACACGGACGAAAAAATTCCACCATACACATGTTTCATTTACATAAAGACGAACATGTGGGACCCTGTAGCGCCACCTTATATAGGTGTTGCATCGAGTAACATTGCCCAGTTCGAAATAGGGAGGCGCGAGCGAGAATTTTTTCCAGCACACACGTTTCTTCTAATGAGAGGCTCACATGGGGGACCCAGTATCCTGAAAAACGGCTGATGCATCGAGCAATGTTATAAAGTTCAAAACACGGAGGCGCGAGCGAATAAAATATTCAATCATACAGCCGATCCTTCTAATAAGAGGTTGACATGTGGGACCCATTTGCATGACCAGATGGCAGATTCTTCGAGCAACGCTATCAAGGTCGGAACATGGTAGCGCTAGAGAAGAAAAAATTCCATCATACACACGATTCTTCAAGTGAGAGGCTGACATAGGGGACCCACCAGCCTGCATAAACGGCTGATGCAGCGAACAACGCTATCAAGTTCGCAACATGGAGGGGCGACTGAGGGAAATAATTTCATCATACTCACATTTCTTTTAACGAGAGTATGACATGTGGGGCCCAACAGTGTGATTAAACGGTAGATTCATCGAGCAGTGCTAGGAAGTTCAGACAGGGTAGCACGAGCGAAGGAAAAAATTCCATCATACACACGATTCTTCTAATGAGAGGCTGACATGGGGGACTTAGCAGCATGACTAAACGCAGATGCATCGAACAACGTTATTGAGTTCAGATCAGGGAGGCACGAGCCAAGGGAAAAAATCCATCATGCACATGTTTCTTCTAATGAGAGGATGACATATGGGACCCAACAACCTGATCAAATGGCAGATGCATCCAGCAATGCTATCAAGTTTGGAATAGGGTAGTGTGAGCCAAGGCAACAAATTCTATCATACACATGATTCTTATAACAAGAGGGTGACCAACAGCCTGACTAAACGGTAGACTTATCGAGCAAGATTATCGAGTTCAAATTAGGGAGGCACGACCAACAAGTATGGTGCGCTAGAGACATTGATGGCCGGCACCCACACGCCTCAAAAGACTTCGGCGAGTCAACATCGAGCGAGGAACTGAAAATCTTGCTTCTGCCATGTATCGTCCAAGCTTCCTCCATGTTTTTAGCGGTTTCATCGTAATAGAGGGCCGCGAAACCAGAGAAAAATTCCATCGGCCACGATCGAGCCAAGAAATTCGTCACGGAATACACGCCTTCTACGACGACCGGCGGGCCAAGTCATTGCGAATGGACACTTTTCTTATAGTGTGCCATCCACATATTCTTTTTGGAAAACTTCTTAGCTCCCACTCAACTTGCACACTTTTCTCGATAATCCTAGTAAATCCAAAATTATTTGATCTTATATCAAATCAAGAATTTTCTGCTACAAAACTTCAGCAATTCCAGATAGGTCAAAACTTGCCAATTGTGCTAGCTACAACCTTTTTCTTCAAACTTTTGAAGACTTTATAGTTTTGATCAGTCCTTTGCTAATTTCATGACTCTAAGTCATTTTTAGTACTTAGGTCCACCAATCTTTCTTATTTGTAGGTATGTATTATTCCAACAATAGGACAAGTAAATCAAGAATGAAATTCTCCAAATGGCAAAACAAATTCTTGAATCCTACATTTATAAAGAATTTGCAGAAATTTATGCTTACACTTATACCCTTCCACTAACACTTCTATGAGAAAACAATTTCTCGAAGAAGTACCACGCTAAGACAATACAGACTTTGTCTTCTTCGGGTATTAGTTTGGAATTTTGTATTCATAGTCTTACTAAGAATACACCACAAAGACTTATTATTCGCAACAATCTCGAACTATCAAAATCTCTAGAAACTCGAGCTTAACATATCTCATATGGTGTTGTTTTAGCAAATTTTTAGATATTCCTAATACTTCTGAGTGTTTACTAATTCGATCTCTAAACTCTAATTCCTAAATTTAATCCATCCGAAGATCATTTGGACCATATGTATCTCATACACTATGAATATGATATTCAGACAATTCAATATACTTTGAATTATTCTAGTTATCACAATTTGTGAAACATTTTTTCACAAGTCCCTTATATGCCAATTTGAAATTAACTTGAATTCAAAATCACTTGGCTCAAATCGCAAAGACTTTGGAATTCTTGTTAATCTTATATCCATTCTATTCTGAAATCATTTGAACAATTCAAATAGTCTCAAACTTTTGTTTCATTACACATATTTACTTAAACTCACTAAAAAATAATGATTTCCACTATATGTTGAAAATAAGATACATCACATGTATAAAATTCAACAATCATTTACATATCACCATTTTAGAAGAATGCGGAGTTTTAGTCATTCTGCCCAACAAGGCATGTTTTTGCAAACTCTCTAGATCAAATATCTAAGACCCCGATTTTCATAAACATGAAAAACATGCAATAACCACAATGACTTAAACAATAGTGTTATTCAATATTTAAACTTTAATATCTTTTGGAAATTTTCATAAACATCCTTTTATCATATAGATAAAGACTAGAATAACTCGTTTAAATATCAATGTGAATCATAAAAGAGATCATTCATAAAAACAGAATAATTGAATTGTCTCTTATTAATATGAATAACCGTCTCACAATAAGCAAGACACACTTATAAGTTTCACAAACTTGATTACAAAGCTTTCATTCAAATCAACTAATCCTAATGGTAAACTTGGAGGTAAGGAGTGTCGTCGGCCATCAACTTGCTTGTTTGTCATCATCACGCCATCAGCGCCTCGTTCCATTCTAGAACTCTCACGTAGAGGGTCATGTTTTCAATAAAACAAGATTAAGTATCCAATACATGAAAACTGCATAAGTGTTGCATGGAAATGTTTATTACTTCTATATCACATATACCCTTTCCATTGACGATGATCCTAGCCTTGGGTTATGTAACACCCTCGAATCGGCCCTATGCAAGTTTTAGCGATTCCTGCCAAACCCGCATAGAAACGATTCAAAGATGCCCAATAAACACTTGCATGCGGGTGGAAAAACGAAGTAATACCATTACGCAATAGTCCACGATGGAACCCACAAAACATATATATATATAACAACGACTCCATGAGTCAAGAATATAGATATACCATACAAAGATACAAATCACCTTGAAAACGATACAACATCCGAGTACGGATAAGATTCAAATGGGGCTAAGAGCCCTAAAGAATAACCAATGGCGTCCATAACCCTGGCCAGGCCAAGCCCAAAGGGTAACCCTGCTAACGATGTCGAGCTTATACATGTCAAAGCAAAAGGGGTGACGACAAAGGGCAAAGGAAAAGGGAGCGATCAGTACACGGTGAGTCTAGAATTCGGTGGCTGTCGGCTACATAGGTATGGTGGGCTGAAGTGGTAGCGAAGCATGCACTAAACAACCTATAGACACTCCATACAACTGATGGCTATTGGAGAGAGATAAGAAAGACCTATGCGGAACCAATCTAATACTAACACCAATCATACTCATCCTGGTATTTCCCCCTCGAGACCAAACGAGGAAGTCAAACCAAGGAACTCACACAGTTGGCAGTTTTTTCATTCCATTATAGTTCCAACACTTACTAGTCAGATATAGATATCATGAGTCATCCTGATATCATAAGAAGTGGGCAATTTTAGTTAACCATTCCGTTATAGTTGTAATACTTACTAGTTAGATACAATTAGCCAGAGATATCCCAAATCCAGCAGTTGTTGGCACTTTTATTTGCTCATTCCGTTGTAGTATAACCGATTACTAGACATGTCAAAGTCAAATTTATAGCACTACTTTAGTTATTGTTGTCTATGATCAAGATATTGTGCTCCTAGTCGTCCATACATGCGGACACGGCTTTCCAAAAGATTTACCCTGCAGGGGTGCACAAATTGCAACACACACACGATCAACCTCGGGAAGAACCAAATAAAATGCAACGAGGCCTCACGACAAAGCATTCACAGGATTCATAAATTATTTTAGGGGGCCACCCCATTAAACTATCCGCAACGAAGTTGGCTGGCTCCGAGACGGACCCAATGTTTGTGCCAATGGCTATAAATGGCTGGGAACCCGAAAGTGTCACTAGGATTGTCAATACCGCGAAAACATTCCACAATTCCTAAACAGTACAGGTGCTCCACCCACAATCGTAAATAAAGCAGTAAAGCATGGCATAAGTACGGGATAGTAATAAAGCCCCAATAGTTTGTGGCCCCAAAAAAATAAAGTGTGAATCAAGCTCAGGCAAAGGGGGATTCATAGAGTCTCCCGTATGTGGATAGTGCGAATAGTCAAGGAACAGGTATCAAGTACTCGGGGCCTACGGGACACAAGTGAGCATGGAAGAACCAAATATTAGCTATTGCCCACCGGTGCCTCTGCATTAGTTATATCTATTCCCAGCATTTTAATTATCAGTTGAAATTAAAGTCATGATCATCTCCACCATCAAGCATGTGCCAACCTTCTAGCAACGGTGGAACAACAACAACACGAAGCAACACCTGAGCAAGCAACTACGACTCACATGGTCGACTATCTATCAAAAAACAGGCAATAGGATGTGTCCAAGGCAATATAGCGGCTGCAAAGAATATAAATGGTACGGAAACTAAAGCATCGCAACACGGATAGCAGTAGATCAACAGGAAGGAAGTAAAGACTATAAATGCAAAATAGGTAGAAACGGGGAGATTGCTCGCCTGGAAAACGCTGCCTAAGATACATTATCCGAAGAACTTGTCGGTACTCGCATCAACTCAACGTCCTAGCCCTTGAAGAAGCAAAGCACAGGAACAAACACCGGATGCACTATTTAATACTACGGCAGAAGATCCGCATGATGCATATATGATGTATGACATGGCACAGATGCAATGCGACTAGGCAATATTAAGCGGAACTAGGGTCCCGACATTTCATTAGATGGTTTATGTTTTTTAGATGCCCCGCAATTTAAATGTTGGCTTAACAAGGCAAAACATGGTATCGGTTCGCTACACAAATTTAAAGTGAGTCAATATAAGACAAGAATATGCCACATATAGTCTCCATGTTTAATTATTAGGTGATTCGGCAAAATACCCCCAAACACATGAATATGTATGCCATCATGAACAATTTAATAGGGTTTCTTCGAATTATGGTTTACATCCCTAGCCCGTCAAACCACGCCTACCTAACCTCCTCGCTTGGCCAATTCCACTCGTCCGCTTTTCCCCTTTTGCAGAAATATGGAACATAGAGACCAAGAAAAGGAAATGGCGCTTGAGGATATGATCAACGAGGGAGGACATATCGATAACGATGTCACCTCACTATATCTAAACAACTCTGGTGAGGGAGATCCGAGTTTCGACCGAATAGACGGCTCTGGTGAGAGAGAAGCCGGCGAGGGAGAAGCCGGCGAGGGAGACGCTGGCGAGGTGCATATATATTAATAAATTAAGCCTTTGTTGTCTATATACATATATATTAACGCTCTTTCTTCATTTAGCCCTCCAGATCGAGCAAATTTTCTAAAAAGAATAAACGAGGCCCATCCAAAAAGTTGGGAGACCATGAAAGGTACATGATCAAAGAAGTCGCTCTAGACGGCGAACCGAAGGCTCCCATTGATGCTGCAAATAAATTTATAAGGCAGTGCGGAGTTATTGTTAGGGACTACATCCTGATCACCTTCAGAGAATGGAATAGGTCGTCAAAGGATCTAGAGTCTGTATATGTCAGTGACTTAGCCAAAGACACTCGTTGGAAAAAACTCATGGTTAATTTAACCCTATCGATGTTAGAGGTGTATCTAGATGACTACGCTCCAGATGAGGAGATTCCAACTTAGGAGGAACTACAGAAACACATGGAACAACAAGTGAAGCAGTACACTCTTAAGAAGATGGCCTAGTAATTCAACAACTCGAAGAAAAGATTGCACCTTGACTTTGTCGTGAAAGAGAGGACTTCGGATTTCACTACTAGAGCGTATGAGAAGATAAAAGACTACTAGGATGATTTTGAGGCATACAAGACATCGGCGTCAGCTAAGAAAAGTTCTGAAACGAAAAAAGCACAATGCTGCTAAAAAGCAGTATCACCATACTATGGGGCAAGGTGGCTACAAGGCTATCAAGCCTAAGTGGGAGAAACTCGAGTCCGACCTGATGGCTAAAGGGATCATGCTAGAGACATACAATTGGATTTAACGGGTAGGGAATTGGTTTTACGGTCATGGGGGCATGTTGGACTCAGAAGGGAAGTGCATATATAACATAAGACATAAAAAAACTCCCATACCCATCGAAGACATTAGAAATGCAGTAAAGGCTGTTGAAGATGGGGAGTTCATTCCCGATAGAGAGAATGACGAGATCGCACTCGCCCTTGGGAACAAGGAACATGAGGGACAAACACGAGGCACAGAAGGCTCCAGACCATGGAACCTTGGTTTTGCCGACCATAGGAAGAAATATGCCGATAGAAGCCATCAAAGGAGAAAGGAAAGGGAGGAACTTGAAGTAATGAAGCAGAAAGACCAGGTGCGTGAAATAGAACAACAATTAAAGAAACATCAGAATCAACTTGACAAACTTAACTAGCAAGATACCGGCCCATCTCAGCGGCACATGGTAGAAGAAGCTGCCTTCGATGCTACTGGCCCATCCACTCATCGAAAAAGCAGCGTGGCTTCCACGGAGCTCCCCGGTGATGATGCTGATGATGCACCGGCGATGGATCCTCTTTGCTACCTAGTGGATGATATCATGGAGATGACACATTGTGAGCTGCATGTGAAAGTTTTCAACATAACCATGAAGGTTGCGGTCGGCTATGCCTTACCATTAGTTGGACCGGTACCAACTTACCATTGTTGTCCGGTTCCACAGGGCTACGCTATTGCTGGGGTGGATGAAGTTATGGACGGTTTGGCGCAGCTCAAGCTTGACTACCCTACATGTGAAGGGGATGTGCCTGAGCTGGGAGAAGCAAAAAAATGACCATTCTATGGTGAAAGGAACACATCATGCTTTCAAATCGGACGCCAAGGCCATCCACTCCTCATAGCACAATTCCATCTTCGTCGAAGCCTCACCCGTCTCTAGCGCATCAACCGTCTTCGCTGTTGCCATGACAAGCGCCGTCTCTGCCACCGCGTCAGCCGTGTCTAGCACGGCCGTCTTTGCTGCCTCGTCAGCTATCTCAGCACCTCCCAAAAGTACAAAAGGGTCAGGGCCAAAAGAGAAAGACTAACTGATCACCGAAGCGTCTACTGGAGCCCCTCCCAAAAATACCAAAGGTTGCTCCCAAGAGAGCTTACGACTATACTGAAGAGTAGAATGCAGTGATCGCAAAGGCCCAAACACAACAGTGGTTTGATAGCCTCAAGCGGCCGAAAGAGCCACAGTTCCCCTACACTAAGGAAGAAAAAGCCAAAGTGCAAAAAATGTTGAAGACCATTCATCAACCCGAGCCAAAGCTTACAAAATACTATGACCGCTCTATTGTCAAGTCACATCATTCAATGGTGCGGTCGAAAAGCACTAGTGCAAGCGGGAATTCAGTTCCCCGGCTCGGTTTAAAGTAAAATAAGGAATGCCCCCCTCTCAAAGTGATTTCCAATACCATGGTGGAGTCGAGCAAAGCTACGAACGAGCAGTATGATCCATAAATTGTTGCACTGTATGGAGAAGCGGCTGTTGCTGAAGGTATGATTATTGGTCAGTACTTAGACCAGTTAGATTTTGCCGTGGCTGAGGAAGCATACAAATACGAGTACGGGAAACCTCTCGTCAGACCTGAGGACGTCAAGTATCTACCAACAAAAATGCGAAGATTGCATAATTGGTACATCAAAGCTACAAAGGAATGCGCAAACTAGATAGTGATCGGAGTTCGAAACGAGCATTACGGGTATGGATATGCCCAAATACTGACTGAATTTCCTGAACTACATCAGTTTTTCAATCAAGACGCCCTCGACAAATCGATCGTCAGTGCCTACTGTCTGTAAGTATTACTTCTCTAACAATTATGTCTCTAGTTAGCTCACCTCGTTTATATCGCATGTATAATCATACTTACTAAATTATGCAGACTGAAGATTCTCGAATGCAGAAGAGGACATATCTATGACATTGGGTTCATTGACCCATATTGGGTTCATGAAATTACTGTGAAACTTAATCCCAAGGACAGAGAGGATAAAATTGTAATGGATCTAAAGTTTGAAGAAACCAAAAGGGAAATATTATTACCTTACAACTTCGAGTGAGTGTTATTGTCTTGTACACATTCTATTTCTCTTACTCGATGTTAAGTGTATAATTGATGAGTTATGCATGCGCAGATTCCATTATATTTTGCGAATCATTCAACCTGAAAATGGAGTAGTACAAGTCATGGACTCTAAACATAAACCCCTTGAGAAGTGGGAACCCATGTAGGATATGCTCCAGCGGTAATTTCAGTCATTATGACACTATATCGGCAACTTTCGTTCATTTACATGCATCAAATAATTAATAACTCGTTTCATTCATTCTCTTTGCCGGGAAGTGCTTGGAAACGATTCACCAACAAGGCTAAGGGTGCCTAGAAAGAGAAGCTTACATTTAAACCACTAAATGTAAGTACTACTAGCTAGATCCGCACATCAACTTTGATTCTAGTTTCGATACAATTATCATGCTTAATTATTATTATTTTGATTGAACTTTGTTCTTGTAAAGTGTCTGAGGCAGCCAGATAGAAATAACTTATGTGGATACTATGTCTGCGAGTTCATTCGTCAGACGATCTGTGAAAAGGGCAGAAACTTAGAACATCTTCAAGTATGTAAACAATATTCAGAAATTTGTTTTATTACCATCAATTGTGTTTAGTTTCATTCATATATGTTGTCTCATTGTTTTAAATTAGATCGAATGGTTGCGGGACAATCTTCTACCAAAGGATCGCATATAAGCAATCCAAGAGGAAATTGCGGGATTCTTAGAAGCAGAGGTCCTAGATCCAAAAGGAGAATACTATCGGAAGATTATGATAATGTAATATGGATCATAAAACACTTTATATTGTATATATGCATGAATGTAATATATTCGATACTTGATGTGTAATATAATCGGGAGATGTTTTGTAATATAATGGTTCCCTTAAGGTAGATGACACTTACCCCAGCACTATGTTATGAGGAATGCTCGTCCTCATAGTAGAGGGTGCGAGGTTGATGTTACTGAAAGTGGATTCGCATTGAGGCATGGTGCGGATTTGAGGGACATATGATGTCCCTCAAAACACAAAATATATGCTGCCCAAAACACAAGAGGGAAATAGATAAAGGGGAAACAAAATAAATTTATACAAAAAAATCTCTATCGCGGCACAAAAAGTGCCCAAAATGTTGTCGTGACAGAGACGCATAGATCCCAGTTCGTATTATGAACTGGGACAAATGCCCCTCCCCCTAACAACAGCCAGTGGCCACGTGGACTGCCCTTTTGTCCCGGTTCACAGCCCAACCGGGACTAAAGGGTTTGGGATTTAGTCCCAATTATCCTGTCCCGGTTGGGCAACCAGGACTAAAGCCCCTTACAAACCAGGACAAAAGGACCTGTTTCTACTAGTGTTTGATGCGGCTGCCAGGGTGGACTATATCCATCGATCACATCATCCATGTGACTCGTGATTGATCGTTCGATCTTTGTGTTTTGGGCCATGTTTGTACATGCTAGGCTCACCAATCCAACCATAGTGTTTTGCTGTGCATACATGGCTTGCACCCACCGTATGCGAAGATAGATATGTCTAGCACCCGATCGTCATGGCCTGCTTCATAATGACGAACTTTCTTGGTGATGCACAGTAATGGGAGAACACTATGTTGGTATTATTTAGGGATCATCCTATTTAAATGCTACCGTTGTGTATCTAATACTTGCACTCAAACAAGATGCACATAAAGATTAACTAATCTAGATCTGACGTGACATGGTTATCTTCACGCTCCATGATCTCCATGAGGTGCTCCAGTTTGACGCCAAGTCCATGACGCTACCGGTCTTGTCGTTCATCTTTGCAATGACTACTACTACACGACTTAGTAATAGGAAAAGTAAACTACCTTACCTTTTCACAACTACAACCATATCACATCACAAAACCTTCCCTGCAACATAAAGTTAGATGCATCTACTCTATCTATTGCAGATTTTACGTGGTTGTTTAGGCTTCCACAATAGAACCTTTTCTATCTACGAACTTCCAACCACAACATGGATACAATAGTTGTATCTACTACAACCCTTTCAGGATCTTCCATTGTAGGTGCTATATCAACTACTGTGAGAGAGACAGACACCCGCTAGCCACTTATACGGTACAAGTTGTATGTCGAGCATGAAACCAGTCTCACGTAGGATTACGCGTAAGGTCGGTCTGAGCCGCTTCATCTCACAGTACCGCGATATAAACAAATACACGTGGGAAGGTAAAAACTAGGGTATAAATGCCCACACTTTGAACATTTCTATCCGTACTAACATACTAACCATAGATTAGGCTCTGATACCACTGAAGGGTTTCCGTAGTAGATAACAAACAATTTACTATGGAGAACACCCTAATTTCCCAAGGATCTACCTAGAAGTAATGCAGTAGCGGAGGAAGACAACGGTAACATACCCTTGAAGACCAAGAAAGTGTTACGCTCATGTAGGAGCATGGATGATGTAGTCATACCTGTCCAACCTAAAGGTCGCGAAGCTCCTCGCATGTCACCTCTTCTCTAGGTCTTTGCATGACGGTTTGGTCGCTACAAGTGCAGCTCCCCCGAGTTATCACACACATATGGTGCAATACAATGACTCCCAGTCTCTTGATCCCTCCCAAGGTTGCGGAAGTAGACCTCCCGGCTGGAATCCTTGCAGCACAACGGTGTGTCGCAGCAGTGTTGACTTTGCATGTACAGTCCTTCTTTAGGACCGTGCCACTGCAATGGCAACTGAGAGAGAGAGGGGAATTTTGTCTGAGGAAAGATTCCTTAGAGAATACCTGTTGGTGTCTTTTAATCCCTCCCATGTTCACCCCTTTATATAGGCGGAGGGAGGTGTTCTCTTCCCTTTGGGTGTCCCATGTGGGACTAAAAATACTAAGGAAATAGGCAAAATCGGGGTGCTGGCCGGCTGGGCCAATGGGGCAGCCGGTTGGGCCACCTCGGCCAAGGCACAGCTCGGTGCAGCAACTGCCAGCAGGCAATAGCGGCCTGGGCCGGCTAGCCTCCCGGTCCAGCAACTGCCGGCAGCAGCAGAGAGCAATAGCAGCTATCGGGGCTTGTAGAGCTAGCCGGGTGGCCTACGGCCTGCGGCCTGCTAGGCGATGCCCGGCGTGCTACAGCTAGGCGGCCCAAGTGGGTCGGCCTCTCTCGCTCGGGGCCCATCTAGCACGGTGGCCTGCGACGATGGAGCGGTGCTAACCCAGATGGGCCTAGGGCGTTCATGCGGCCCAATAGTGCATCCGTTTCTATTTTTTATGCCTTTTGTTGTCCCATTTTCAGGTGACTTTCTCCTGGGCCAGTTCCCTTCGGGATTTTGGCCTAGTTGAGGAAATTGCCCTCAAATATTAAATTAATTTTATTTAATATAAGTTAATTCACAATTAACATATAATAAATGCATATTGTAAATTGCCTTTTATTTGAAAGTCCTTTCGGCCTTTTCCTTTCCTTCTTTCTCCGAACAACTTCGGATCTCTCCGGAACGATTCCAATTTCTCTTGCTTCTGTGATTCCATCTCATAGGAGGATCTCCAAACATTGTAGTGCCCTTAAGCGTGTTTCCCTATGGTTCGGGGATGTCATAGACATGATCTCTATCAATGATCAATAGCTGGTCTAGGATGCCCATGTTAAGCCCTATGCACTCCATAAATCACCATTGTGTCAAACCTTAAACGATATGTCTAATTCCCTTTGTTACACGATACAAGAATTGTCCAAGATCTGATCATTGGTGTCATGATACCTTGTTCAATCTCATTTCTAACAAGTACCATTTTACTCATTCCCATGAAATTCCATCCCCATTACCTAGTCATACATTGCGCAACTTATGGATGTAATTCACTGAGTGGGCCCAGTGTATCTTCCAGTCACACACGAGAACAAATCCTGACCTTGATGCATAGGCCACAACATGCTCCTTCAGATACCCAACATGCACCTTTGTGGTCACCCAATCACGAAAATGACGGTTGATTCAGTCAAAACAATCCTCTGGTAATAGGGATTAATATGATCTCACGGTCTAAGGATTAGGACCCTCCTTTTCTGAAAATTGCAACTAGAACTAAGTGACATGATTGTGTTGCAACAATCATCGGTGGAAATGTCCATCACATCATTCCAAATGATATGACTTCATTGTTAGTTGGGTTTCATAGCACCATTATCAGGAACCCTTGATCATCGGCTACCCAATGAACTAGTTGAATAGAGGCTACTAGGGACCTTGTTTGTTTATATAGCACACATGTATAAATTTTTCCACTTGATACAGCTAATGAGATATGACAATAAACCCCTTTATTATTTGCCTCTAGGGCATATCTCCTTCACACCTCTACACCAACCGTTTCACTCTTCGACTCTCCAAATGAGAACATCACCAACAAGGACCTCAATTACCTCATGGCAAGGGCCTCCAATGTATAACATTCTACGTATTCTTTACCTAAGACTTCTATGAATGTTGCATTAGATTATCCTACTAGTATTAAGGTTAAAGAAGAGATTTCTTTGGATCATTATATAACTAACTTTCATGGTGATCACAAGAAGCATTTTGATGCCCTCATGGGTCAACTTATCCATTTGGAAGACCTTCTTGAAGAAAAAGGTAGGATTGAAAGAGAGGATGCTACTGAAATAGCATCCTTGAAAATTGCACTAGAACAACAGGAAAAGCTTCGAGATTCCCTTGAGGAGAAGCTTGAATCCATAGAGGAGTCACATGATGGCATTGTTTCTAAACTAATAAAAGAACGCGAAAATGCTATTTCTAAAACAAGAAAGCTTAAAAAGGAAAAGGTTGAATTTGGGGTTGCTCATGGTAGACTAACCGAGGAACTAGAGAAACTTGACATTACCCATAAGGCTTTGAAGAGTGAACACTCTATTCTCAAAAAGTCTCATGATCATCTCCAAACTCGACTAACTAAATATGATGTCCCTAGCACCTCTACTCCTTTGTGTGATCATGCAGATATTCCTGAGTAAAATGCTAGGTTGAAGGATGACCTTGCCAAGTCATCTCTTCCCAAAGGTAAGGAAGTTCTTGATGATCTTTTGAGTAAGAAAAAGTCAAACAATGGGAAAGAGGGTCTTGGCTATGTCCCCAAGACAAATAAGAAGAAGAATAATAAGAAGGCAAAGCCTACTAAACCAAAGACAAGGACAAGTTTAGGAAATGACATCACGAAAGAAAAAACTGCTCATGGTGGTTTTGCAGGAATCACTAACCCCCATTTTTTTGTTCCATGATTATTATGGTGATGGCTATGCTAGATATGTTGGACCTTATGATGGTTATCTTGCTTGGTTTAGTTGGGTTCCCAAGACCCTTTTTGCTAACAAAAGTGGACCCATTGAAAAATGGGTACCTAGAACCAAGAATGGATTTCTTGTAGAGCTATGCTTCTGGTGGGTCAAAATGGGTGCTTAATAGTGGATGCACAAGTCATATGACTGCAAGCAAGGAGATCATCACAAAGATGAGACCTAATCATGATCAAATAACCATCTCCTATGGTGATAAGTCAAAATCAAAGGTATTCGGTCTTGGCAAGGTTGTGATCGCCCACAATATCTCTCTTGTGGACATCATGCTTGTTGAGACCCTTGGTTATAACATACTCTCATCTTGTGCCCTTGGTAAGATGGGCATTGCTTTTTTATTGATTATGATATTGTGGTACTCTTGCGTAGCAAGTCTCTTCAGGTCACTTTTGTTGGGTACGTCGAAAACGACTTGTATGTGGTCGACTTTTCGAGGAAAACATTGTAGGTACGATGTGCTTATTCGGAAAGGCTGATGTGGGTTGGCTATGGCATCGCCAACTAGCCCATGTCAATATGATAACTTTGCAAAGTCTCCACAAGGGTGGCAACATTCTTGGACTGAAAGACAATGTTTCTGTTTCCAAAGATCGTGTTTGCAGGGCTTGTGTTGAACAAAAAAATGCATGATTTTCCCCACCAAAGGAAGACCATTATTTCTTCTAAAAGGATCTTAGAGCTCCTTCATATGGATCTCTTTGTACCTCCATATCATGCTAGTCTCGGTGGGAAGAAGTACTATTTGTTAATTGTTGATGACTATTCAACATACATGTGGGTATATTTCTTCAAATTTAAGAGTGTGACTCAACAGACTATCATCGGCTTTGCCAATTAGGTTCAATGTCAACACAATGTTACCATATTGGCAAAAATAAGCCGACAAAGGCTCCAAGTTCAAGAACTACATCGTGAATGAGTGTCTAAGTGAAGAGGGGATAAGACATCAATATTCGGCTGCGAACACCCCTCAGCAAAATTGTGTAGCCGAGAGGAAGAACCATACATTGATGGATATGGCAAGGTCCATGTTGGTGAAGTTTAATTCTCCATACAATTTTTGGGCCGAGGGTATCTCCACCGCATGTCACTCATCAAATTGTCTCTACCTCCTCAAGATCTTGGACAAGACTCCTTATTAAATAGTTGGTGGTAACAAGCCAATTATCTCATATATCCGTGTGTTCGCTTATAAGTTTTTCTTTCTGATAAAAGGAGTTTGTTTGTCTAAAATTGAATCTAAGGCTTTAGAAGGTTTTTTGGTTATGGTATCGAATCACACACTTATATATTCTACAACAAGGCATTCAGAATTGTTTTAGAATCTTGTAGTGTGATGTTTGAGGAGAATGATGACTCCCATGTGGGGCATGTTGGTGTTTCCGATACAGATGTTGAAATACCCCAAGATGCCATAAGAAGAATGGGTGCGGGATTTTTCTGCCCCGTTGAGTAACCCCTTGTGGCGCATCGGGAAGGATAATGCTCTACTCAAGTGGAATCCTCATCTACACAAGGCCAATAAGCTCCATATGCTAAAGCTAATGATACACCTTTCCAATAACATGCTGAAGATCATCTATCTACTGATCAAGCTGGAAGTCCTAGGCAAGATAATCCACCCTCCCCAATGGTCAGATCATCTGGCCCTGCTACTCCTTCAAATTCCAGCGACATGCAAAATTCTGAAGAAATTCCTAGGCCAGTTAATTCAGCCTCCCCCTCGGCTGAATTATCCAGCCCTACAAGTCTAGAATTATAGCAACAATCTGAAGTTATTGTTGATAAATACCAAGGACAAGATTCTCATCGTAATTATATGCTGAACCATTTGTTGACCAAGGTCATGTTATTGGTCAAGACGAGGACCAAAATGTTTAAGAGATTCCTCCAAGGAACAATGAGGAGATCGAAACTTGTCGCAAAGCAAGTGCTGAAAGAAATCTAGAACTCAGAGGTCACACACTTGATAAAGTGGTGGGTGATCTAAGAAGAAGGGTGTCCACAAGAAGATATTTTTCAAGCTTTAGTGATCATCAAGCTCATATCTCTATGGTGGAACCTAAAAAGGTGTTTGAAGCACTTGAAGATCCGAATTTGGTATTGTCCATGCATAAAGAACTTAATAGCTTCGAGCGCAACGAGGTTTGGAAGTTAATAGAGAAGCCCAAAGAGTGTCGCAATGTTATCGGTACAAAGTGGATATTCAAGAACAAGCAAGATGAGAATAGAATTGTTGTAATAAATAAGGAAATACCAGTGTCATAGGTTTCTCTCAAGTGGAAAGCATTGACTTTGGCGAAACTTATGCTCCAGTGGCTCGCATTGAGTCTATTCATATCCTTCTTGCATATGTTGTGCATCATAATTTTATATTAGCGAAAATGGATGTAAAAAGTGCCTTTCATAATGGTCTAGTGCATGAATTGGTTTATGTTAAGCAACCCCCGGGCTTCGAGGACCCTAACTTTCCTAAACATGTCTACAAACTTGATAAGGCTCTCTATGGCCTTAGACAAGACCCACATGCATGGTATCAGCATCTTAAAGAGTTGTTGTTAGACCCTAGTTTTGAAGTTGGGTAGATTGACCCCACTCTTTTTACTAAGAAGGTTAAGGGGGAGCTTTTTGTTTGCCAATTATATGTAGATGACATTATCTTTGGCTCCACTAGCAAAGATTTTAACGATGAATTTTCGAAGCTTATGACTAACATGTTTGAGATGTTGATGATAGGAGAAATGATGTTCTTTCTTGGTTTCGAGATCAAGCAATTGAGAGAAGGGACTTTCACCAATCAAGCAAAGTACATTCAAGACATGCTCAAGAGGTTCAAGATGAAGGATATAAACGTGGTTGCTATACCAATGCAAACTAAATGCCATCTTGAATTCAATCCCAATTGTAAAGACATGGCTCAAAAGGTATACCGATCCATGATTGGTTCTTTGCTTTACCTTTGTGCATCTAGACCCGATATTGTGATGAGTGTAGGAGTATGTGCAAGATATCAAGCGGCTCCTAAAGAAAGGCACTTGGTAGCAGTCAAGAGAATCTTCCGATATTTAGTTCATACCCCAAACTATGGATTGTGGTATCCCAAAGGCTAAAATTTCTCTCTATGTGGGTACATGGATTCAGATAGGGCTGGTGATAAGGATGATAGAAAATCAACATCCAGTGCATGTCAATTTTTGGGCAGATCTTTGGTATGTTGGTCTTCTAAGAAGAAAATTGTATATCTCTCTCCACCACCGAAGCTGAATATGTGGCTGTTGCAAGTGCATGCACTCAATTGTTATAGATGAGGCAAACTTTAAGCAATATGGTGTAAATTGTGAAAAAGTGCCTCTTTTATGTGACAATGAAAATGCCATCAAAATTTCCTACAATCCGATGCAACATACAATAAAGAAGCACATTGAGATTCGTAATCATTTCATTAGAGATCATGTTGCCCGTGGAGATGCTGAGCTATCATATGTGAGAACGAAGGATCAACTTGTGGATATATTCACGAAGCCTCTTGATGAAGCAAGGTTTTGCTATTTGAGGAATGAGCTAAATAACATATATCGTAGCCTCTATTGTGTTTAGATGCGAGCATGGACATAGGGGAGTGTGTTCCTAATTGTTGGGCTAACCCTCCCCCAATGATGCCAAAAGTGAGAAAAATCATTACTCTTAATATCATTTAGTGATATGTGAGCTTAATTGATGAGTATTGGTCATGAACCCAAAATATATCTTCACGGTGTCATACCATACACTCCTACATGGTGGCTTCAGCCACCCCCCACTTCTTTGTGAAGAGTTGATTCTATGTGGAACTTATGGTTTTTATTGCTTATCTCTTGTTCTTAAGGAAAACACACCCAACATTAGCTTTTTATCTATTTTCCTCTTGCAATCTTGAGTGTGGAGTACCATCATAGTTTGGATGTCTAAAACCAAGCCTTTCCCACCTTGAGCCATCTATAATTCTTGCATGCAAGTCCTTGTTTTGATTCTTGAGCTTTGAGGGATTTGTTGGCACGAATCTTGTAAAAAACAGAAAAATTCAGTGAGGGGCGGATTATCCGCCCGAAGTTGGGGCGCATGGGTGGTTTGTCCCATATAGGGCAGGGCGACGGGGGAGAGGTCTCAAATAGAACAACTCACTCTACCCTGACCCTCTCCCATCCCCCCAACCGCCACCGACCACACCCTGCCTCCTCGGAGCAGCTCTAGCCGCCAGAACTACTGGCCCCTTGCTGGATCTGCTACTCCTCCTCCAGGGGACCTTATCCTCCAAGAAGAACCTCCAATGAGTGAGGGCAACTCCCTCACTTTTGATTTTTGTGTGGAAGTTCATTTTTGTTGTTGAGACTTGGATTAGATGTTGACCCTTGATTCCATTGCATGCTAATCACATTAGTTTTGCAACCAAATTAACCAATCTAGTTTTTAGGCCAAGATCTGAATCAAGTATAGAAAATAGCCAGGGGATAGATTATTCGCCCTTGGCATGGTCGGATAATCCAGCCTCAAAGGTTCACCCCTACAAATTTTTGATTCAGATGGTCTATGGCTAGTTTAGTTTGTTGTGTCTTCTCTACTACCTTTGGCATATCGTTTTGGAACTGCGTGTTCTTATCTCGTGTTATCCCCTTATTCCTTTTACAGGTGACTCTCGTGGTACTCCTAAGAACTATCATCGGAGACCTCGTCCTTGCTACTTTCACCATAATGAAGAAGGCATCCTTGTGGACGAAGTTGAGTTGAGGAGACAAGCAAGAGAGTCTAAAAGGATGGTTGAACGCGAGAAGGCGAAGAAGAGGTCAAGGGCTGCTTTGGATAAAAAGGGCAAACAACCAAGGGTCACCTATAAGGCCATGGATATCATTGAGTATTCTACTCTCCGGCAACGAGAATGGTTTGTGGATACCCCGCGTGATGGGGATATCAAAGACCCAAACATTTGGTGCACTCATCAGATCTAGATCTTCCAGGACATCTACTCATCCTTGAAGATTTGTCCCATGCACCCATTGGATTTAACCTATGTGAATTCCAAGCCCTAGTTTGCTGAGGCTATTGAAGTGACTAGGAAGATGAGGCTGTACCATCTTATGGAAATTCAATGTGATTATGAATTGCAACTTATTGAGCAATTCTTCTCCACCCTTGTGATATGTAGCGATGAGGCTCACACTATTAAGTGGATGTAAGGGACCACCTACTTTGATTCTAACTTCTTCATCTTTGGTCAGGTGCTCTCCTACACCTTCGGAAGCCGAGACCGTTTATTGGACACCGCATATGTGGCCCTAATCGTCCCAACAAGGATTCATTGCTATTAGCTTGTTATAGACATTTAGGTGTGGTTGTGGAGGTTGCCGGTCTCCTCCCGCTTTACTCTCAGCTAGTTCTCTTGTTCTGTGACTGCATCACCCTAGTGGAGGTAACAATGATGCTATCTGTGGTTCTCTTGTCAATTTGTTTGGTCTTGCTGTTGAGTGTGCTACCAGTGAAGACACCAATGCAGATTACTCCTTGGGTGTCATGGATTTCTTTTACCATTAGATGTATGACACAATGGTGAACAAGCACTCCATCCCCTATTCTCCATGCATTATGAAGCTCATCAAAACCTTGCTCCCCCATGAGGATTTGAGTGGCCCGCTTGATGGGCATTGTTGGGATAAACTTTCCTCGTATACCCACTATGACTTGCTGACCAGGGTGGTCGACTTTAGGTTAGAGCTTTGGTTCACGGGTGACCTAGTCAGGGAGAGAAGACGGAGTTCGATCCAGCTACGCGAAGGCCCAGAAGACTTACCGACTTAGGCATGTTTAGTTACTTGTAGTACAAGATGTACTTTGTAACCCACTCTTAGTCGTAGCCAGATAGGTCTCTCCTATAAACCCTAGGCAAGATATCTATATAAGCCGTCATAGGGACCAACCTTTAGGGAACCCATAATCTACAACCTCAACTCACACAGACGAACCTCTCTTGTAATTTGTACTTCTGGCTCTGCCGTATTACTGGATTGCTAGCACGAGTAGGATCAGTCCAAAGCTGGCGAATTCGAATCTGAGTAAAACTTGTGTGCTCACTGTCCTAGAATACCGTCGCCTCACACCCCTTTCTCCACACGCCTCGAGGACCCCCTCTCGGTGTACATGTCTTCAATCCGACGACAAGCATTACAAGGTAAAGAAGCCTTATATCAAGAAGAAGAATAAGAAGAAGAAGACTACCTGTGTCCCTACCGAGTCCGATGTTTTATGAGATATGCTCGGGCTAGTGGTGGCACTCGTGGGATGAGGCCCCCGGTCTCGACCATTGATAGAGAGGTAAAGCAGCTCAACTGGTTTCAGCACAACATCCTCTACATGGGTGTTGATACTCACAAGGGTTAATACAAGGCATAT
Organism: Avena insularis; assembly: GCA_023614405.1. Taxonomy (NCBI): domain Eukaryota; kingdom Viridiplantae; phylum Streptophyta; class Magnoliopsida; order Poales; family Poaceae; genus Avena; species Avena insularis. The sequence goes on from CM042688.1 coordinate 380,357,949, forward strand.
CGTCAACTCCATGACATGGCCCATACTCAACAGCTAATTCTTCACCATGTCTCTAGATCTCAAGAAAATCCCCCGCAATATGTCCGCTCCTAATCCGTAGGCTCAGTAGAACAACTATGGGATCAATTACGGTGAGATGGAGCGACACTTGTTTCCAGCCTCTGCGTCCTCCGGCTAATGACGGTGATGATGATGAGGAGGAGGATGAAGATGAGGATGATTACGAGGAGTATGATGACAGGGTTGAGCATTCCGAGTGATCTTTAGGGAGGCTAGCATCGATCTTTTCCCTTTTTTGACGTTTCTATGCCAAAGGGGGAGAAGTTGTTCTAGTAGGAACTTCGTGGTTTTTCATGGGTTGTGTATAAGAAGCATTTGTTTTTATTTGCGCCTTTTATGTTTGCTTGTACCCATTTATCTAGCATTGAATTATTTATTGTCTATTTTGTTTGTGTGACGTTGAGACATTTTGGTTTAGCGTCATGGATTCATCTATGGAATTATGGATATGGATCTATCTATGGAACTATCAATGTGGCTTTATCTACAGAAGTATCAATGTGGGCTTATCTATGGAATTATCTTTCTATGAGTGAGACTTCATTATGGTGGTATGATAAACATCTCACAATTCATTTGTTCCTTGTATCCAATTCATAAATGGATTTTGAACCTAAACATGTGCATTTGTATTCCAAGAGAGCGGCTAGTGCACGCGAGAACGCGCCGAGCGACCTGCCATGCGTATCTGACACGTGTCGATGCAGAATCATCCCGGGAAACTGATCGCGCAGATGTCGCTTGTTTTTTCTCTTTTCTGGGTTTTTCTCTTTCCTTTTTTTCTCTTTCTTCACTGTTGTCCGCTTTGCATGTTAGGTATACACTTTCTCTCACTTTCGTTTTTAGTATGTTTCTTTTTCATTATCGTTTATTTTTATTCTTCTCTTTTTCATTTTTCGTTTATTTTTATTACCTTTCTTTTCTCTTTATGGGCAATGGAGATTTTATGGGGTGTAATGGGAGGGGTATGGTTTGTACAATACAATGTATTGACTTTGCACGGATTACACTAACGCAGTGCATTTGTATATTCAGAGTAGTACACAGATGATTCAGCGTAGCATAATGTAATGACTTTGAACGGATTACAGTAACGCAGTGCATTTCTATATTAAAAGGAGTACACAGATGATTCAGCGCAGCAAAATGTATTGACTTTGAACGGGTTACACTAATGCAGTGCATTTGTATATTAAGAGCAGTACACAGATGTATTTCATAGCGCCTTGTATTTCGAAGTGTGTGTTGCGGGCTCCGTCCATGGCACGACGCCTTCGGCGCATCAAGCAATCATATAGATCTTGAAGCGCCGTGTATTTCGGAGCGCCTTGTATTTCGTAGCGCATTGTATTTGGGAGTGTGTGTTACGGGCTTCACTCGTGGCACGACGCCTTCGGCGCATCAAGCATTCACATAGATCTTGAAGCGCCATGTATTTCGGAGTGCCGTTTATTTCGGAGCGCCTTGTATTTCCTAGCGCCTTGTATGTCAGAGTGTGTGTTGCGGGTTCCGCCCATGGCACGGCGCCTTCGGTGCAACAAGCATTTGTATAGATCTTCAAGCGCCGTGTATTTTAGGGCGCCTTGTATTTCGGAGCGCATTGTATTTCGGAGTGTGTGTTGCAGGCTCCGCCCATGGCACGGCGCCTTCGGAGCATCAAACATTCATATATATCTTGAAGCACCGTGTATTTCGAAGCGCCGTGTATTTTGGAGCGCCTTGTATTTCAGAGTGTGTGTTGCGGGCTCCGCCCGTGGCACGGCGCCTTCGGTGCATCAAGCATTCGTATAGATCTTGAAGCTCCGTGTATTTTGGAGAGCCTTGTATTTCCTAGCGCCTTGTATTGGGAGTGTGTGTTGCCGGCTTCGGCCGTGGCACGGCGCCTTCGGCGCATCAAGCATTTGTATAGATCTTGAAGCGCCGTGTATTTCATAGCGCCTTGTATTTCGTAGCGCCTTGTATTTCAGAGTGTGTGTTGTAGGCTCCGCCCATGGCATGGCTCCTTGGGCGCATCAATCATTCATATAGATCTTGAAGCGCCATGTATTTCGGAGCGCCATGTATTTCGTAGCGCCTTGTATTTCGTAGCGCCATTTATTTTGGATTGTGTGTTGCGGGCACCGCCCATGGCACGGCGCCTTCGGCGCATCAAGCATTCATATAGATCTTGAGGCACCGTGTATTTCTGAGCGCCCTGTATTTCGGAGCGCCTTGTATTTCGTAGCGCCTTGTATTTACGAGTGTGTGTTGCAGACTCCGCCCATGGCACGGCGCCTTCGGCGCATCAAGCATTCATATAAATCTTGAAGCGCAGTGTATTTCGGAGCGCCTTGTATTTCGGAGAGGTTTGTATTTTGTAGCGCTGTGTGCTTTGGAGAAAATATTTATTCGTAGGGCAGTGCACGTAGGTTAACAGAGCAGTTTACCGGCTATCATATCTACAATTATAGAGCAGTACGCACATTCCTACAAAGCAGTGCATTCTGCATTGTCTGCATATCTTTTAGTTTGGATGTTAACCGATGGATCAGCTAGCATAGGACGTTACGGCCTCATTCAATATATTCTTTCTTCCACGAAAAGAAACAAACCCTTCTTCTTCTGTCTGGAGCAAAAGAAAACAATATATTGAATAGGGATGGATTTTACTAGATCTGGTTCCTCGATCTGTCACGTGGGGGAGGACCTAGATTTGGTGCAGGAGATTGTTTTAAGGTTAGCGTCTACGAAATCTTTAATCCGTTGCAGTATCCTCAACAAAGCTTGGTATATTGCACTCAAAGAGTCTGGAGTTCTTTCGAGATATATGAAGAAAAATGCGCCATCATGCCTAGGATTTCTTGTTGATTATCATTGGATGCCTGAGGTTGGTAATAGGCTACATGAGCTTGAATATTCATCTAAAGATGAAACATCTCTAGCTATTTCTTCGAACTTAGATTCAACATATCTTCTAAGGGAATTGGTCGTCTACTGTCAAAACAGAGGAGTCCTCATTCAGGTCTTTCCACATGGTTTTAGAGATCCTGGGTACTATGTTAATTATCCTTCCAGGTCTCCAAATTTGTTCACTTTCCTTGCCTCACCTGTTACACAAATGCCATCAATGTCGAAGAGTGATACAGATCATTCATATGGGCAATTCTGTTTTGTTCCAAGTGCTTGCAAGGTTTCTTATCATGGTGTTACTGCTAATACAACATCTGGCATATTTGTGCATGTTTGTATTGAGCAAAATGGTCAATGGGAGATGCATATTTCTGATCCAATTCCTGTGCCAACACCAACCACGTACCTTAGTCAGCCTAAAGGAATCCCGATAGGCAAATACCTATGTATGGCATATGTTGTAGGCCTTCTTCTGTGTTACAACATATCCACAGATTTAACTTCTGTGATACAATTCTCTGAATCAGTCAGGCTGACAACAAAGGATCAGAGGAATTATTGTATTTGAGAGGATAGATTAGGAAGCATGTTACTAGCTGCGTTTTCTGGTGATGGTATACTGACAACTTGGCTCCTTGACTAAAACAATGGTTAAAATAAGTGGATCATCCAGACAATGTTAGATCTGCCTGTTGCATGCAGAACTGCTTTTGGCTGGGAGATTGAAGACTACTAGAAGGAAAGACTTGGTAGTATATCTGAGAATTGCAATCTCCCAGTTTTTGGTCTGTTGCGTGTTATAACAATGTCAGTTGATGGTCGCTATGTTCTGATGCTTGATTTTGATGTGAAGCTTGTTACGCGGACATCTTTGAAGAAGACTGTATCAGTTTTATCTAAGTTATCTACACCATTAGTTGTCCATAGTGCCTTTGCAATGTCTGAAACCTGGCCACCTGCTCTATAGTGATTGACCTAAATGCAATCAAAATTAAATATTTCTTTGTAATGTGAGTACACTAAGCCTTTTGTTGCTTCTTGTGATCTTCTAGCACTGTATGCTGTGTCCAATTATGTACTATGTTCCTTTTTGTAATCTTATTGCACTGGATGCTAAATTTGGCGTCCTAGTACTGCCATGGTAATTTCTAAATGATGCAGCGCAAGTATCAGCAAGAGAAATGCATGTATGAATATATGAGTAGTGTACATAGATTGCACAATCGTTTTGGCTACTAAACTAAAGGCAGTGCAACTAGTTTGAGTACAAGGCAGTACACACGGTGGTTAAATAGCGTAGTGTTTCATAGTAAACTAATTTGGCTGCATCATCTCACAGATCAGTGCATATATGAAAATAATGGAAGTGCAGGTAGAGTACATGGTCGTAGCACATTAGGAATTTCTACGTACATCAGTGCATGTGGGTGAGGAAGCGCAGTGCTTCGAACAGAAACCATTGTACCTACAGCATTACATATAGCAGTGCAATTGTCGAACTAAGGGCAGTCCAAGTAGTCTGAGTACAGGGCAGTGCACGCCGGATAAATATGGAAGTTCTTTGAAAGTACATAGGTGTATCTGTGTAGAAAGTAGTTTTCTTTATTACTATACATGCGGTGCACTTAGAGTGTAGGGTTGTCCCGCATTCGTTAGGGCTAGTACAATGATGCCGGAATTTCTAGGTACGGCTGTACATGTGGCTGAGGAAGCGCAGTGCTTCGAACAGAAACCAGTGTACCTGCAGCATTACATAGAGCAGTGCAATTAGCGAACTAAGGGCAGTGCAAGTAGTCTGAGTACATGGCAGTGAACGCAGGATAAATAGGGCAGTTCTTCGAAAGTACATAGGTGTATCTGTGTACAAAGCAGTTTTCTTTATTACTATACGGGAAATGCACTTAGAGTGCAGGGTCGTTCCACATTCGTTAGGATCTAGTTCAGTGACGCCTGAATTTCTAGGTAAGGCAGTGCATGTGGGTGAGGAAGCGCGGTGCTTCGAATAGAAACCAGTGTACCTGCAGCATTACATAGAGTAGTGCATATGTCGAACTAAAGGCAGTGCAAGTAGTCTGAGTACAGGGCAGTGCACGCAGGATAAATATGGCAGTTCTTCAAAAGTACATAGGTGTATCTGTGTAAATGACTATACGGGCAGTGCACTTAGAGTGCAGGGTCTTCCCGCATTCGTTCGAGCTAATACTGACGCCGAATTTCTAGTTCTGGCGTGCATGTGGCTGAGAAGCGCGATGCTTGACGAAACTAGTGTACCTGCAGCATTACATAGAGTAGTGCAATTGTCGAACTAAAGGCAGTACAAGTAGTCCGAGTACAGGGTAGTGCACACAGGATAAATATGGCAGTTCTTCAAAAGTACATAGGTGTATCTGTGTAGATGACTATATGGGCAATGCACTTAGAGTGCAGGGTCGTTCCGCATTCGTTAGGGGCTAGTTCAGTGACGCCTGAATTTCTAGGTAAGGCAGTGCATGTGGGTGAGGAAGCGCAGTGCTTCGAACAGAACCAGTGTACCTGCAGCATTACATAGAGCAGTGCAATTCTCGAACTACGGGCAGTGCAAGTAATCTGAGTACAAGGAAGTGAACGCAGGATAAATAGAGAAGTTCTTCGAAAGTACATAGGTGTATCTGTGTAGATGACTATACGGGTTGTCCACTTAGAGTGCAGGGTCTTCCCGCATTCGTTTTGGGCTAGAAAAGTGATGCCGAAATTTCTAGTTACGGCAGTGCATGTGGCTGAGGAAGCGTAGTGCTTCGAACACAAACCAGTGTACCTACAGCATTACATAGAGCAATGCAATTGTCAAACTAAAGGCAGTGCAAGTAGTCTGCGTATAGGCAAGTGCACGCAGGATAAATATGGCAGTTCTTTGAAAGTAGATAGGTGTATCTATGTAGATGACTATACAGGCAGTGCACTTAGAGTGCAGGGTCTTCCCGCATTCGTTTCGGGATAGTAATGTGACGCTAGAATTTCGAGTTACGACAGTACATGTGGCCGAGGAAGCGGAGTTCTTCGAACAGAAACCAGTGTACCTACAGCATTACATAGAGCAGTGCAATTGTCGAACTAAGGGCAGTGCAAGTAGTCTGAGTACAGGGCAGTGCACGCAAGATAAATAGGGCAGTTCTTCCAAAGTACATAGGTGTATCTGTCTAGATGACTATACGGGCAGTGCACTTAGAGTGCAGGGTCTTTCCGTATTCGTTTCGGGATAGTAATGTGACGCCGGAATTTCTAGTTACGGCAGTGCATGTGGCTGAGGAAGCGTAGTGCTTCGAACAGAAACTAGTGTACCTGCAACATTACATAGAGAAGTGCAATTTTCGAACTAAGGGCAGTGCAAGTAGTCTGAGTACAAGGCAGTGCACACAGGATAAATAGGGCAGTTCTTCGAAAGTACATAGGTGTATCTCTGTACAAAGTAGTTTTGTTTATTACTATATGGGCAATGCACTTAGAGTGCAGGGTCGTTCCGCATTCGTTAGGGGCTAGTTCAGTGACTCCTGAATTTCTAGGTAAGGCAGTGCATGTGGGTGAGGAAGCGCAGTGTTTCGAATAGAAACCAGTGTACCTGCAATATTACATAGAGCATTCCATATGTCGAACTAAAGGCAGTGCAAGTTGTTTGAGTACAAGGCAGTGCACACTGGATAAATATGGCAGTTATTCGAAAGTACATTGGTGTATCGTGTAGATGACTATACGGGCAGTGCACTTAGAGTGCAGGGTCTTCCCGCATTCGTTTCGGGCTAGTAAAGTGATGCCGGAATTTCTAGTTACGGTAGTGCATGTGGCTGAGTAAGCGCAGTGCTTCGAACAGAAACCAGTGTACCTGCAGCATTACATAGAGAAATGCAATTGTCAAAGTAAAGGCAGTGCAAGTAATCTGAGTACAGGGCAGTGCACGCTGGATAAATATGGCAGTTTTTCGAAAGTACATAGGTGTATCTGTGTATATGACTATACAGGCAGTGCACTTAGAGTGTAGAGTCTTCCCGCATTCATTTCGGGATAGTAAAGTGAAGCCGGAATTTCTAGTTACGGCAGTGCATGTGGCTGAGGAAGCGTAGTGCTTCGAACAGAAACCAGTGTACCTGCAGCATTACATAGAGCAGTGCAATTGTCGAACTAAGGGCAGTGCAAGTAGTTTGAGTATAGAGCAGTGCACGTAGGATAAATAGGGCAGTTCTTCGAAAGTACATAGGTGTATCTGTGTAGATGACTATACGGGCAGCGCACTTAGAGTGCAGGGTCTTCCCGCATTCGTTTTTAGCTAGTAAAGTGATGCCGGAATTTCTAGTTATGGCAGTGCATGTGGCTGAGGAAGCGCATTGCTTCGACCAGAAACCTGTGTACCCGCAGCATTACATAGAGCAGCGCAATTGTCGAACTAAGGGCAGTGCAAGTAGTCTGTGTGCAGGGCAGTGCACGCAGGATAAATAGGGTAGTTCTTTGAAAGTATATAGGTGTATATGTGTACAAAGCAGTTTTCTTTATTACTATACGGGCAATGCACTTAGAGTGCAGGGTCGTTCCTCATTCTTTAGGGGCTAGTTCAGTGACGCCTGAATTTCTAGGTAACGCAGTGCATGTGGGTGAGGAAGCGCAGTGCTTCAAACAGAAACCAGTGTACCTGCAGCATTATATAGAGCAGTGCATATGTCGAACTAAAGGTAGTGCCAATAGTCTGAGTACAGGGCAGTGCACGCAGGATAAATATGTCAGTTCTTCGAAAGTACATAGGTGTATCTGTGTAGATGACTATACGGGTAGTCCACTTAGAGTGCAGGGTCTTCCCGCATTCGTTTCGGGCTAGTAAAGTGACGCCGAAATTTCAAGTTACGACAGTGCATGTGGCTGAGGAAGCGTAGTGCTTCGAACAGAAACCAGTGTACCTACAGCATTACATAGAGAAATACAATTGTCGAACTAAAGGCGGTGCAAGTAGTCTGTGTACAGGCAAGTGCACGCAGGATAAATATGGCAGTTCTTCGAAAGTACATAGGTGTATCTATGTAGATGACTATACAGGCAGTGCACTTAGAGTGTAGGGTCTTCCGGCATTCGTTTCGGGCTAGTACAGTGACGCCGGAATTTCTAGTTATGGCCATGCATGTGGCTGAGGAAGCGTAGTGCTTCAAGCGAAACTGTGGTACCTACAGATTACATAGAGAAGTGCAATTTTTGAACTACTAAGGGCGTAAGTAGTCCGAGTCTGAGGCGTTTTACACTGGATAAATACGGTAGTTCTTCGAAAGTACATAGGTGTATCTCTGTACAAAGCAGTTTTCTTTATTACTATATGGGTAATGCACTTAGAGTGAAGGGTCGTTCCACATTTGTTAGGGGCTAGTTCAGTGATGCCTGAATTTCTAGGTAGAGCAGTGCATGTGGGTGAGGAAGCGCAGTGTTTCGAATAGAAACCAGTGTACCTCCAATATTACATAGAGCATTGTATATGTCGAACTAAAGGCAGTGCAAGTTGTCTGAGTACAGGGCAGTGCACGCCGGATAAATATGGCAGTTATTCGAAAGTACATTGGTGTATCGTGTAGATGACTATACAGGCAGTGCACTTAGAGTGCAGGGTCTTCCCGCATTCGTTTCGGGATAGTAAAGTGACGCCGGAATTTCTAGTTACGGCAGTGCATGTGGCTGAGAAAGCACAGTGCTTCGAACAGAAACCAGTGTACCTGCAGCATTACATAGAGCAGTGCAATTGTCGAACTAAGGGCAGTGCAAGTAGTTTGAGTATAGAGCAGTGCACGTAGGATAAATAGGGGAGTTCTTCGAAATTACATAGGTGTATCTGTGTAGATGACTATACGGGCAGTGCACTTAGAGTGCAGGGGCTTCCCGCATTCATTTTGAGCTAGTAAAGTGATGCCAGAATTTCTAGTTATGGCAGTGCATGTGGCTGAGGAAGCGCATTGCTTCGAACAGAAACTTGTGTACCCATAGCATTACATAGAGCAGTACAATTTTCGAACTAAGGACAGTGCAAGTAGTCTGAGTGCAGGGCAGTGCGCGCAGGATAAATAGGGTAGTTCTTTGAAAGTATATAGGTGTATCTGTGTACAAAACAGTTTTCTTTATTACTATACTGGCAATGCACTTAGAGTGGAGGGTTGTTCCTCATTCCTTAGGGGCTAGTCCACTGACGCCTGAATTTCTAGGTAAGGCAGTGCATGTTCGTGAGGAAGGGCAGTGCTTCAAACAGAAACCAGTGTACCTGCAGCATTATATAGAGCAGTGCATATGTCGAACTAAAGGTAGTGCAAATAGTCTGAGTACAGGGCAGTGCACGGAGGATAAATATGGCAGTTCTTCGAAAGTACATAGGTGTATCTGTGTAGACGACTATACGGGCAGTCCACTTGGAGTGCAGCGTCTTCCCGCATTCGTTTCGGGCTAGTAAAGTGACGCCGGAATTTCTATTTACGGCAATGCATGTGGCTGAGGAAGCGTAGTGCTTCGAATAGAAACTACTGTACCTGCAGCATTACATAGAGAAATGCAATTTAAAGGCGGTGCAAGTAGTCTGAGTACAGGGCAGTGCACGCAGGATAAATATGTCAGTTCTTCGAAAGTACATAGGTGTATCTGTGTAGATGACTATACGGGTAGTCCACTTAGAGTGCAGGGTCTTCCCGCATTCGTTTCGGGCTAGTAAAGTGACGCCGAAATTTCAAGTTACGACAGTGCATGTGGCTGAGGAAGCGTAGTGCTTCGAACAGAAACCAGTGTACCTGCAGCATTACATAGAGAAATACAATTGTCGAACTAAAGGCGGTGCAAGTAGTCTGTGTACAGGCAAGTGCACGCAGGATAAATATGGCAGTTCTTCGAAAGTACATAGGTGTATCTATGTAGATGACTATACAGGCAGTGCACTTAGAGTGTAGGGTCTTCCGGCATTCGTTTCGGGCTAGTACAGTGACGCCGGAATTTCTAGTTATGGCCATGCATGTGGCTGAGGAAGCGTAGTGCTTCAAACAGAAACCAGGGTACCTACAGCATTACATAGAGAAGTGCAATTTTTGAACTAAGGGCAGTGCAAGTAGTCTGAGTACAGGGCAGTTTACACTGGATAAATACGGTAGTTCTTCGAAAGTACATAGGTGTATCTCTGTACAAAGCAGTTTTCTTTATTACTATATGGGTAATGCACTTAGAGTGAAGGGTCGTTCCACATTTGTTAGGGGCTAGTTCAGTGATGCCTGAATTTCTAGGTAGAGCAGTGCATGTGGGTGAGGAAGCGCAGTGTTTCGAATAGAAACCAGTGTACCTCCAATATTACATAGAGCATTGTATATGTCGAACTAAAGGCAGTGCAAGTTGTCTGAGTACAGGGCAGTGCACGCCGGATAAATATGGCAGTTATTCGAAAGTACATTGGTGTATCGTGTAGATGACTATACAGGCAGTGCACTTAGAGTGCAGGGTCTTCCCGCATTCGTTTCGGGATAGTAAAGTGACGCCGGAATTTCTAGTTACGGCAGTGCATGTGGCTGAGAAAGCAAAGGTGCTTGACGAAACCGAGGTACTGCAGCATTACATAGAGCAGTGCAATTGTCGAACTAAGGGCAGTGCAAGTAGTTTGAGTATAGAGCAGTGCACGTAGGATAAATAGGGGAGTTCTTCGAAATTACATAGGTGTATCTGTGTAGATGACTATACGGGCAGTGCACTTAGAGTGCAGGGGCTTCCCGCATTCATTTTGAGCTAGTAAAGTGATGCCAGAATTTCTAGTTATGGCAGTGCATGTGGCTGAGGAAGCGCATTGCTTCGAACAGAAACTTGTGTACCCATAGCATTACATAGAGCGACAATTTTGAACTAAGGACAGTGCAAGTAGTCTCGAAAGTGCGAGGCGGCTGCAGGATAAATAGGTAGTTCTTTGAAAGTATATAGGTGTATCTGTGTACAAAACAGTTTTCTTTATTACTATACTGGCAATGCACTTAGAGTGGAGGGTTGTTCCTCATTCCTTAGGGGCTAGTCCACTGACGCCTGAATTTCTAGGTAAGGCAGTGCATGTTCGTGAGGAAGGGCAGTGCTTCAAACAGAAACCAGTGTACCTGCAGCATTATATAGAGCAGTGCATATGTCGAACTAAAGGTAGTGCAAATAGTCTGAGTACAGGGCAGTGCACGGAGGATAAATATGGCAGTTCTTCGAAAGTACATAGGTGTATCTGTGTAGACGACTATACGGGCAGTCCACTTGGAGTGCAGCGTCTTCCCGCATTCGTTTCGGGCTAGTAAAGTGACGCCGGAATTTCTATTTACGGCAATGCATGTGGCTGAGGAAGCGTAGTGCTTCGAATAGAAACTACTGTACCTGCAGCATTACATAGAGAAATGCAATTTAAAGGCGGTGCAAGTAGTCTGAGTACAGACAAGTGCACGCAGGATAAATATGGCAGTTCTTCGAAAGTACACAGGTGTATCTATGTAGATGACTATACAGGAAGTGTACTTAGAGTGTAGGGTCTTCCGGCATTCGTTTTGGGCTAGTATAGTGACGCCGGAATTTCTAGTTACGGCAGTGCATGTGGCTGAGGAAGCGCACTGCTTCGAACAGAAACCAGTGTACCTGCAGCATTACATAGAGCAGTGCAATTATCGAACTAAGGGTGGTGCAAGTAGTCTGAGTACAGGGTAGTGCACGGAAGGATAAATAGGGAAGTTCTTCGAAAGTACATAGGTGTATCTGTCTAGATGACTATACGAGCAGTGCACTTAGAGTGCAGGGTCTTCCCGCATTCGTTTCGGGCTAGTAAAGTGACGCTGGAATATCTAGTATGGCAGTGCATGTGGCTGAGGAAGCATAGTGCTTCGAACTGAAACCAGTGTACCTGCAGCATTACGTAGAGCAGTGCAATTGTCGAACTAAGGGCAGTGCAAGTAGTCTGAGTACAGGGCAGTGCACGTAGGATAAATAGGGCAGTTCTTCGAAAGTACATAGGTGTATCTGTGTACAAAGCAGTTTTCTTTATTACTATACGGGCAGTGCACTTAGAGTGTAGGGTCGTTCCGCATTCGTTAGGGGCTAGTTTAGTGACGCCTGAATTTCAAGTTACGGCAGTGCATGTGGCTGAGGAAGCGCAGTGCTTCGAACAGAAACCAGTGTACCTGAAGCATTACATAGAGAAATGCAATTGTCGAACTAAAGGCGGTGCAAGTAGTCTGAGTACAGGGCAGTGCACGGAGGATAAATATCGAAGTTCCTCGAAAGTACATAGGTGTATCTATGTAGATGACTATACAGGCAGTACACTTAGAGTGTAGGGTCTTCTCACATTCGTTTTGGGCCTAAAGGACGTGGCGAATTTCAAATTCTGGCGGTGCATGTGGTGAAGAAGCGCGATGCTTGATGAGAAACCGGTGTACCTGCAACATTACATAGAGCAGTGCAATTGTCGAACTAAGGGCAGTGCAAGTAGTCTGAGTACAGGGCAGTGCACGCAGGATAAATAGGGAAGTTCTTCGAAAGTACATAGGTGTATCTGTCTAGATGACTATACGGGCAGTGCACTTAGAGTGCAGGGTCTTCCCGCATTCGTTTCGGGATAGTAAAGTGACGCTGGAATTTCTAGTACGGCAGTGCATGTGGCTAAGGCGGCGCAGTGCTTCGAACTGAAACCAGTGTACCTGCAGCATTACATAGAGCAGTGCAATTGTCGAACTCAGAGCAGTGCAAGTAGTCTGAGTACAGGGCAGTGCACGCAGGATAAATAGGGCAGTTCTTCGAAAGTACTTAGGTCTACATGTGTACAAAGCAGTTTTCTTTATTACTATATGGGCAGTGCACTTAGAGTGTAGGGTCGTTCCGCATTCGTTAGGGGCTAGTTTAGTGACGCCTGAATTTCTAGTTACGGCAGTGCATGTGGCTGAGGAAGCATGTTAACTTGATGAAACCAGTGTACCAAGCATTACATAGAGAAATGCAATTGTCGAACTAAAAGGCGGTGCAAGTAGTCTGAGTCTGAGGCGTTACGGAGGATAAATATCGAAGTTCCTCGAAAGTACATAGGTGTATCTATGTAGATGACTATACAGGTAGTACACTTAGAGTGTAGGGTCTTCTCACATTCGTTTCGGGCTAGTACAGTGACGCCGGAATTTCAAGTTACGGCAGTGCATGTGGCTGAAGAAGCGCAGTGCTTCGAACAGAAACCGGTGTACCTGCAACATTACATAGAGCAGTGCAATTGTCGAACTAAGGGCAGTGCAAGTAGTCTGAGTACAGGGCAGTGCATGCAGGATAAATAGGGAAGTTCTTCGAAAGTACATAGGTGTATCTGTCTAGATGACTATACGGGCAGTGCACTTAGAGTGTAGGGTCTTCCCGCATTCGTTTCGGGCTAGTAAAGTGACGCTGGAAATTCTAGTACGGCAGTGCATGTGGCTGAAAGCCTTGATGCTTGAACTGAAACCAGTACTGCAGCATTACATAGAGCGAGGCAATTATCGAACTCAGGCGGTGCAAGTAGTCGATGCAGGCAAAGTGCACGCAGGATAAATAGGGCAGTTCTTCGAAAGTACATAGGTCTATCTATGTACAAAGCAGTTTTCTTTATTACTATACGGGCAGTGCACTTAGAGTGTAGGGTCGTTCCGCATTTGTTAGGGGCTAGTTTAGTGATGCCTGAATTTCTAGGTAAGGCAGTGCATGTGGGTGAGGAAGCGCAGTGCTTCGAATAGAAACCAGTATACCTACAACATTACATAGAGCAGTGCAATTGTCGAACTAAAGGCAGTGCAAGTAGTTTGAGTACAGGGCAGTGCATGCAGGATAAATATGGTAGTTCCTCGAAAGTACATAGGTGTATCGTGTAGATGACTATACGAGTAGTGCACTTAGAGTGTAGGGTCTTCCCGCATTCGTTTCGAGCTAGTAAAGTGACGCCGGAATTTCTAGTTAAGGCAGTGCATGTGGCTGAGGAAGCCCGGTGCTTCGAACAGAAACCAGTGTACCTGCAGCATTACAGAGAGCAATGCAATTGTCGAACTAAAGGCAGTGCAAGTAGTCTGAGTATAGGGCAGTGCACGCAGGATAAATATGGAAGTTCTTTGAAAGTACATAGGTGTATCTGTGTAGATGACTATACAGGAAGTGCACTTAGAGTGCAGGGTCTTCCTGCATTCGTTTCGGGATAGTAACGTGATGCCAGAATTTCTAGTTACGGTAGTGCATCTGGCTGAGGAAGCGCAGTGCTTCAAACAGAAACCAGTGTACCTGCAACATTAGATAGAGCAGTGCATATGTCGAACTAAAGGCACTGCAAGTAGTCTGAGTATAGGGCCGTGCACGCAGGATAAATATGGCAGTTCTTCGAAAGTACATAGGTCTATCTGTGTATATGACTATTCGGGCAGTGCACTTAGTCTGAGTGTAGGGTCTTCCCTCATTCATTTAAGGCTAGTAAAGTGACGCTGGAATTTCTAGTACGGCAATGCATGTGGCTGAGGCAGTGCAGTGCTTCGAACTGAAACCAGTGTACCTGCATCATTGCATAGAGCAGTGCAATTGTCGAACTAAGGGCAGTGCAAGTAGTCTTAGTACAGGGCAGTGCACGCAGGATAAATAGGGCAGTTCTTTGAAAGTATATAGGTGTATGTATGTACAAAGCAGTTTTCTTTATTACTATACGGGCAGTCCACTTAGAGTGCAGGGTCTTCTCGCATTCGTTAGGGGCTAGTTAAGTGACGCCGGAATTTCTAGTTATGGCAGTGCATGTGGCTGAGGAAGCGCAGTGCTTCGAACAGAAACCAGTGTACCTGCAGCATTACATAGAGAAATGCAATTGTAGAACTAAAGGCAGTGCAAGTAGTCTGAGTACAGGGCAGTACACGCAGGATAAATATGGCAGTTCTTCGAAAGTACATAGGTGTATCTATGTAGATGACTATACAGGTAGTGCACTTAGAGTGCAGGGTCTTCCCGCATTCGTTTCGGGCTAGTACAGTGACGCTGGAATTTCTAGTTATGGCAGTGCATGTGGCCGAGGAAGCGCAGTGCTTCAAATAGAAACCAGTGTACCTGCAGCATTACATAGAGCAGCGCAATTGTCGAACTAAGGGCAGTGCAAGTAGTCTGAGTTCAGGGTAGTGCACGCAAGGATAAATAGGGCAGTTCTTCGAAAGTACATAGGTGTATCTATGTACAAAGCAGTTTTCTTTATTACTATACGGGTAGTGCACTTAGAGTGCAGGGTCGTTCCGCATTCGTTAGGGGCTAGTTTAGTGACGCCTGAATTTCTAGGTAAGGCAGTGCATGTGGGTGAGGAAGCGTATTGCTTCGAACAGAAACCAGTGTACCTGCAACATTACATAGAGCAGTGCATATGTCGAACTAAAGGCAGTGCAAGTAGTCTGAGTACAGGGCAGTGCACGCAGGATAAATATGGCAGTTCTTCGAAAGTGCATAGGTGTATCTGTGTAGATGACAGTACGGGCAGTGCACTTAGAGTGCAGGGTCTTCCCGCATTCGTTTCGGGATAATAAAGTGACGCCGGAATTTCTAGTTACGGCAGTGCATGTGGCCGAGGAAGCGCAGTGCTTCGAAAAGAAACCAGTGTACCTGCAGCATTACATAGAGCAGTGCAATTGTCGAACTAAGGGCAGTGCAAGTAGTCTGAGTACAGGGTAGTGCACGGAAGGATAAATATGGCAGTTCTTCGAAAGTACATAGGTGTATCTGTGTACAAAGCAGTTTTCTTTATTACTATACGGGTAGTGCACTTAGAGTGCAGGGTCGTTCCGCATTCGTTAGGGGTTAGTTTAGTGATGCTTGAATTTCTAGGTAAGGTAGTGCATCTGGGTGAGGAAGCGCAGTGCTTCGAACAGAAACCAGTGTACCTGCAACATTAGATAGAGCAGTGCATATGTCGAACTAAAGGCAGTGCAAGTAGTCTGAGTACAGGGCAGTGCACGCCGGGTAAATATGGCAGTTCTTCGAAAGTACATAGGTGTATCTGTGTAGATGACTATACGGGCAGTCCACTTAGAGTGCAGGGTCTTCCCGCATTCGTTTCGGGCTAGTACAGTGACGCCGAAATTTCTAGTTACGGTAGTGCATGTGGCTGAGGAAGTGCAGTGCTTCGAACAAAAACCAGTGTACGTGCAGCATTACATAGAGTAGTGCAATTGTCGAACTAAAGGCAATGCACGCAGGATAAAGATGGCAGTTTCTTCGAAAGTACATAGGTGTATCTGTGTAGAAAGCAGTTTTCTATATGACTATATGAGCAGTGCACATAGAGAGCAGGGTCGTCCCGCATTCGTTAGGTGCTAGTTCACTGACGCCTGAATTTCTAAGTAAGGCAGTGCATGTGGGTGAGGAAGCGCAGTGCTTCGAACAGAAACCAGTGTACCTGCAACATTACATAGAGCAGTCCAATTGTCAAACTAAAGGCAGTGCAAACAGTTAGAGTACAAGGCAGTGCGCGAGGGTTAAATAGCGTAGTGCTTCATAGTAAACTAATTTGGCTGCATCATCTCATAGAGCAGTGCATATATTTAAATAATGGCAGTGAAGGTAGAGTACACGATCGTAGCACATTAGTTTGTGCTGGTAGAACACCACGGTTAATTGGTTGCACAGGCAGTGCATTTAGTGTAGAAGCGTAATGCTTCTAAACTAAACCAGTGTACACTTGTAGTGCACTGTAACTTTTTGGTAATCCAGTGCACTCAGGATAAATAGGGCAGTTCTTCGAAAGTACAGAGGTGTATCTGCAGGACAAGCGAAAGCAGTTTTCTATATGACTGCGAGTAATTTCTTTATAAGGTAGTGCACGCGGGCTAACAAGTATAGTGCTTCGAAATTAAACTATTCTGCGCGCAGCATTACAGAGAGCATGGCATATATGAATATAATGGTAGCGTAGTTATAATACACAGTCATAGCACATTAGTTTGTTGTTTATAATGCGGTCAATGTATTACAGACTAATATTCTTGATTTGTACATAATATAGTCCAATCTTCATCACCTTGATGTGATATTTCGTTCATACTGTATAAGACACTCTTAATTAAAAATTTATCTTATGAAGTGCACCAAAACATCACAGCAGCAACAGACTGCGGAATAAATTGTGATGTGCTGACAATATGCTGCACCCTGTAGAGACAAAGGTAGAAAACAAATATATTAGTTTAAGCATATGAGTTATATTTTTTGAGTGTTCATTCATTTATTCTTACCAGCTAAAACTCGCACCTCGGTATTCAAGGTCTGGGTTTGCAGGCATGCAGATATCCCTCTCGTACAAAGGATTTCTTATACAGTGTGACCGAAATAATATACCTATTTTTAGATATGGTAGCAGTGTTAGGTGTTTGAATCATACACCAAGATTAGTAGAAATCTATAGCATATTAACTTCTGTATATTGCTACTGTGTAGTAAACTTATACATAAAGTAGTACCTTGGGTGTGTAAAACGACTTGGGCATGGCATATGCAGTTGACGATATTGATTTGCTCTTGAATAGGTAGATCCCTTCGTATATGTAATTCTCTGGTTGGCTTCACCTCTAGTTGAACAATTGGATTTGTATCTAATATTTCTTGCTCCTATGATTCCATCTACTCACGTGTATTTTTTCATCGACCCGTGTAGCATGCTGCAAAATGGCGGCTTCTGAGCTGTGTGAGACTTGGTGTGGTCGTTGTATGTCTTTATATACAATTCCTTGGTTGTTCTAGGGTTTCCGTTTGGTGGGCCTTATTGCGCTAAATTATCAGTGTAGATGTTGCAGTTCTTGGAAAACCTGGTTTGTACATGTACCGCTCGAGTTTTATATTTTTTAATTGTACGGCTATACACTTATAGCAGATAATCATTATTTTATCTACTATAATTTTTTCCATTGTAATTACAATATGTTCATATTTAATATGTATATTGTGCACTGATCAAATCCATAGGAATACAACATCTATTGTTGATATTCTGGAAATTTGATTCCACATAGAATTTATAACAGTTAGTGCGTAGTTAAAGCACCGGTAATAGTATTATGAGATAACAGCAGGACACAAACATTTTGTTTCAGTACATTGCAAATTCTTAACAGACATAGGAGATAAACAAGTACATATTCTTAACGGACATAAGAAATAAGCAAATTATCAATCAGAGTTTGATTCCGACGAATGAATAATGATGTTCATGACAAACATCATTTCAAGGTTAAGCTGTGAATCTTTTTTCCCTGTAATCAGTATTACTTGTCCAACACTAAGATTTTTAGTTTCAATGAAGTTCTTCCATGCGTCTTTGCTGAATGAGAAGCGGCCATATTTTGTTGTTTTGTACGCCATAGTGTTGACATTACCACTTGCTCCTAATACTCCAACAAGACCTTCTTTAGCAATTTCAAGTGTAGAAATGAACTTCAATGGTAGTTTCTGAGTTGCAATAGAAGGAAGCCGTTTTTTAGGAATAACATTATGAAGGTATTAAACCAATGTGAAATCAATAAACAAATAAATAAAGTTAAATTTAGAAACATACCATATTGTGTTATTTAATGTTTGTTCTTGTCAAACGAGTCACAAATGGCAACCCTACAAATGAATTGGCTGAGGGGAAGATATCGAATAAGTAATTTTCCTTAGAATCTGTAAGGTTGCATGTCTTGGAAAAAATTGTAGAATTAAGCACTTGGACATTGCTGTTTTTAGCATCACTACTGCTATTCTCTTCTTCAGAATCAAAATATATCACAGTGATCTTTGAACCTAGAGCTCCCAATGAAAAGAATAGGTTTGCCCCTGCGTCGGTCCTGTTCTCTGTGACAATTCTTGTCCAACCTGGACCTGTAATGCGAGTAATTGTGCGTTCTTTGTGGACTTCAACATAATATGTTTTTTCCAAGAGTTTGGAATTCCACTCCAAGTCCAGTTATGTTATTGAATTGCAACCTTAGATTGCATGGTATAGTCTGTGGAATGATATAGTGAAGGAGAGGACTATTATGTTAACAAATATTAAGAAATGGATTTATATATCTTGAAACATAGTGTATGCATACCAGTGAATGCTCGACCCGGCCTTCTACGAGACGAACAATGAATTCTGAGCCTGAATGTCCTAAATTTTTACCATAGTGACTGAAACAAACTTGACATAGCGCCATTTGTTCTGCAATACAAATAGTTATGTGTTATTAAATGTCTATACATATATCAAATAATTTATAATTTGTGGCTAGAATTTTTCTTATATTTTGTAATGATGATCCTTCTAATAATCTGATTCTGTACATATGGTTCAAGCTGTTTATGTGCCTAGTAGATGTGATAGTTTTTCGTTTAGACTAGAACTAATAAAGTAAGGGTAATCTAATAATTAAACTACGATTGATGTTTGTCAAATTAAAAAATGGACATTCTTATCATACCATTAATAAAAGTATAAGAACTTTAGTGTTAGTTCAAGATCATATAGATATATCGTGTTCTATCTTTAACTCATACTAATGGACTCATATTTGTGAAAATCTGGACAGTATAAATCTAAGTACATTGATTTAGATCTGGAGGAATATAAGCACGCAAACATTTTTGCTAATGTTTGTACAATGTAAATGATTTGCTAGAAAATTAAACGATCTTTCGTTGAAGGCGGCGGCAGAAGTTCGGCTAGGAGTTGATTTCTTGGCGGCGGCAGAAATGGGAACGAGCATTAGAGGAAGTTGGAAAAGGAGTACTTAAATGGATCGGTTGTGTTGCTTCGTTTTATAGAAAGAGACTATAATACTAATTATTTCATGAAACCCTTCGTGTACTTCCGTTTTATGCAGTTATCGGTAAATAGGATAGGCAGTGCAGAGAGACTAAATGTAGTGTGCCTGGTGCGGTCAGTTCACTGTCGCCATTCAATATATTGAACCATTTGCACAACAATTTGATGGATGACATCGATGCAGTGCATACATGATTAACAAGCAGTGCGTGGTACTGTAAATTTTAGGTGTAGTTCATTGCACGGTTATTGCTCTGCCTTGGCACCTTATTTTGCACCATACGCACGGTACCTTAACGAACCATAGGAATGCAGTGCATACTTATTTGTCAGGTGCATTGTATTGCAGATGTAGGTGTAGTGCGCTGCAGGTGCAGTGTGTTGCACGGTCAGTGCACTGTCATGGGACCTTATCTTACAGCGATCGCAATGCAGCTTTAAGAAGCATAGCACCGTAGTGCATAGTTATTTCGGAGGCAGTGGGTGTTAGTATTTTTTACAGGTGCAGTGTGTGGTACTGTAAATTTTAGGTGCAGTGCACATTGCATGGTTATTGCTCTGCCTTGGTACCTCATTTTGCACCATACGCACGGTACCTTTACGAACATAGGAACGCAGTGCATACTTATTTGTTAGGTGTAGTGTATTGCAGGTACAGGTGTAGTGCACTGCAGGTGAAGTGCATTGCATAGTTAGTGCACTACCACGGATCCTTATCTTTTACCGTTTGCAAAGCAGCTTTAAGAAGCATAGGACCGCAGTGCATACTTATTTTAGAGGCAGTGCGTGTCACTATTTGTTACAGGTGCAGTGCATTGCATGGTTAGTGCTCTGCCGTGGCACCTTATTTTGCACCATAGGAACGCAGTGTACTACTGGCTTTATAGGCTGTGCATGTCACTGTGCATTGTATTTTGTGTGCACTGCATGATCAATGCATTGCCATGGCACCTTATGCTGAACCTTTCTCACAACAACTTTATGGACCATAATAACGCAGTGCATACGTGCTGCACAGGCAGTTTCAATTCAATGTGCATTGGGTGAGCAATGCATTGCACGGTCAGTGTACTGCCTCGGCACGTTAACTAGCACCGTATGCACAGTAATTTTATGGACCATAGTAAGGCAGTGCATACTTGTTTCACAGGCAGTTCGTTTCTGTTTGCATTGTAGGTGCAGTGCAATGCATGGTCAGTGCAGTGTCGTGGCACCTTACCTTGCACCGTGCGCACATGTGTTTTATGAAAATAGGAAAGCAGTGCATACGCTGTACACACGCAGAGCCTGTCCATGTACCATCATAGTGCATATATTAGTTGCCTGTATTATTAGCATATTGATACATACAAACATCTTAAATATAAGAAATATTTTATTTACATAGATTTACTGAACAACCTAGTGTATTAATATTATTACAAGTATCAATCTAATGATCAGCTTCAGTCGGAGATGTCCTTCTCATTGACAGTAGGACTGAATGCTCTCAATACTTCAGGAAGTTCATCACGTAGATCGTTTTCTATCCCGTATATCATGTTGTAGTTAAATTCTTCTCTCATTGCGTAAAGGGAGAACTGTTTAACAATCAGGAAATGGGTATGTTATGAACTTATGTTGCCAACAGAAAAAATACGAAGCAGATTATATTGTAACATAAACAACGCGACTTACCTCTTCTTGGTTGCATTTTATCGTGTCTGCATTGTACCACTGTATACTTCTTAGGATCGAGTAAGCACACTCATTCTCTGTTTGCTTTGGACACCTAGGGAACTTTGCTCCGTTGAACTTCTCTGTGAATTCTGGAAAATTGTGACTAGGATATGTCGCTTTCAGAAGTTCATCTATTCTTTTAAGTTGTTTTCATGAAATGCAACATTTATTGATCAGTATTCTAAATAGTGCAGTTGGAAGATTAATATGAAAGTAATGTTCTAACCATGATTGGTCCAATGTTTTTGTGATATTCTTCTCTTGTTTTAAACAAGTAATCCTTGGTGTATTTCCTTGAGTCAATTATGTTAAGGCGACCTCCACTGATATACATGTTGAGGGAGTAAACTATAAAGTGAGAGTTGTAGACAACATGTATTTCAATCTGCAATAAATACATAACAGTAAGTTCATTAACAGAAAATTTTATTTCATTAATAGTAAGCTCTCGATTTTTTTGTATAATCCTCTTCAAAATTGATGTTTTGAAAATTTAGAAAAACTTACCAGCAATGATTTGAATTGCTTCATACGTTGTTCTATGCAGATCCCATTTTCTTTCTCGAATTGTGTCATCATAGAGATTGAAAGGTTGCATATGAATCTTTTGCCTCCATCAACAAAGCCTTTGCAGGAATTGCTTATCATAAATATGTCTATGTAATACTGAACCAATTGATTGTCAGCCATCCCTCCTTGTTAAAGATTGTTTTTCAGATCTCGGCCTGTCCATTCTTCTTCTATAATTATTCCAAATTCTATTTTTCGTATCTGAATTATGATTTTGCTGTAACATATCAGAGAAGTTTGTTGTCATTACTCCAAATTATTATGGTAAAGCAAGTAATGATACTTATTTTCCAGAATTATAATTTGTTTTGAACCTTTTATTATAAAATTGAACAAATCTTGATGCATTTAAGCTTTTAGCCTTGGAACATGAAAAGTTAGCATACTATCTATTACTTTTATATGTGCATGTTTTAAACGAAAACGCTAGAAAAGGGGCGCCCTCGCGAGAGTGTTTTAAATGAAAGATCTGAAATATGTCTTTTTTTACACAACATTAGTATGTAAACACAACTCTATATTATGTCTTATTCAGCATATTTATCTTGAAAACTTTTATCCAAGATAGCCCTTCGAGCAGCGGCTGCGTGCTTCTTGTATTTGAAAGGGACTTGAAAACTGGAAAGGTATTTTGACCTTGCCAAGCCGGCCTTGATGGTATGCTCGATGTTTCTGGTAGTGCTGTAATAGATTCAGATTGCGACATTTCCACCACAGTTGTTTCATCACTGTTTTTTTGTTTTTGGTTATTCTTCCGGATGTTCCAGCCTTTTCTGGAGACATTGTTGATATTATAGCCAAGGTTTTGGGCTTTCTGCTCTTGTTGCTCTTTTTTTCCCACGGTCCTGACTAGATTCATTTTCAATGTCATTAGCCAATCTGAGTACTTCCATGTCTGTGAAATGGAGTTGAGCTGCACTCCTTTCGTCAATCAGAAATCTCTTTGTTTCTTTAGCCACCGACTCAAGAGACTGCATGACAGTGCTTTGTTTTGCATCTGTACTCAAATCAAGTTCAGGAATTCCTACAAAACAAAATCAAAAGACTGTTGTTAGTCTGCATACATCATGATTCTAACTGTATAAATTGAACTTCTAATTGTTATTATATTATTGTTACATTATAACGCATCGTACCTTCGATATTTGTAGTCAATCCACTCAACAATATATAGGTGTTTTCCATTTGGTTGAACATTCTATAGAACCACAGGTTGCGAATATTAGGCATGTCTTCTACTGTAAATTCCGTGTAAGAATCTATTACTGTGGTTTCCATCGCTTGTAGCATCATGAAGGTACCGTCTTCACTAGGAATTGAATAAAATGTAATAATAAATTATCAATTAATTCTAAAACATAAATTGATATATCTAAATTTAAAAACAAGGGGAGCAGTTAGTGCTTAGACATTGATATGTTTTGGCATATCACCAAACTCAATGTCGAAGCTTATTAATTCTTTATGCTCTTGTCTGAACCCTTGTTTCCATAAATGTTTAACATTGTTTACGACTTTGATAGGTATTTTTTGCAAACTTTCATCGTCTGGATTTCTTCCTAAGTCCAGTATTCTCATCTTCTTTGATATGAAATCAATTATAAATAAGAACTAGTGACTTCTCAATCGATTCTCATATGCATACGTCGCATCTGGGATAGTAATCATTACCTATAAAAATAATAGGAATCATTACTAATTATGTAATATGTAAACAATTTAATGTAAAATTTCTAAAATATATTACTTGACGATTATTCACTATTCTTTGAAAAAATTCAACTTACGAAATTATATGCGGGTAACATGTCTTCTGCTTGATCCGAAAATAGATTCCTAGTTCTTTATGGAATTTGTGTGATATCAGCAGTCAAAAACACCTGTAACAAGCTTATATTATTTAGTATCGTCGAAACAATTGAAAAAAAGTTTTTTTATTTTTTGCATGAACAACAAGGTTATGTTGAAATATATGTAAACCTATTTAT
The DNA here is from genome assembly GCA_023614405.1 of Avena insularis. Lineage (NCBI taxonomy): Eukaryota > Viridiplantae > Streptophyta > Magnoliopsida > Poales > Poaceae > Avena > Avena insularis. The sequence goes on from CM042688.1 coordinate 380,381,964, forward strand.
TAACATTATATATGATACTACTAGTTTGTGAGCTTACCCTTATGTTAGGACCAAAACATTTCGTTCCTTGTTCTAGTTTAGAACTTGCAAGATAATGTACAGCTAAATCGAGAACATTTTTTTCTATTGTTCCTCCATCACGGAATGAATCTGCAATTTCTCCTGCATTTACTATCTTTCCTCCTTTTATTTTTATCAAAATGTATGACCTGCATGAATTATTGTGAGTAAGTTAGTTTGATAAAAAATTTCATTATATTATAGCAATACTAATATATATTATATTACTATATATAATTGTTTCTTAAAAAAATTGCCTTTGCGATTGTTTTGCAGTGTGGAATCTCAACATCATACTGTGAAACTTTTGACTAGTAATTTACCAGTCTTCGTGTGCTTCCTTCTCTGCAACTTTGTGATAAACTATGTTATTTCATTTACGTAGGATTAGAATTATTTTTTTATTATTGTTTTTTTGTGTAAAAATCACCTTGGTTGAAAGGCGCCCCATCGCCAACAGCTACTATAGCACCAGGTTGCTCATACTGCTGTTTGCCTGTTCCATGAGTAGAAACAAATTTATATAATCATGGTTATTTCAAATAACAATCTTGATAGCCATTTATTATTGTATTTTTTTAAATTTTCAGTTATTCACAAGCAATTTTTTTTTGGCAAAATATCTTTTCACTATAACTATACTTACCTTCTTAGAGATTACAGCCATGTAAATCTATAGAAGGATTGCCGTCAGTAAACCAGCTATCTACTTCGGCATCAAGGTTTGGGTTTGCTATGTTCTTACCGTCATCTATGCAGCTTTTCTGGTTAAATTATACATTTAAAAGTGATCAGATAATATAATATAATGTTTTTAAATATACGTAGAAATAAAAAGAATAAATATCGTTGGTAAGATCTAAAAGATAGATAACCTGTTGGTATGGCATGGTTTCATTAAATTGAACTTCCTACCAATTCAATTGATCCATATTATCAATGGCGTTGAAATCTTTCATGTCATTGATAATTATCATTTCTTCATGTGGCATTGAGATATTTTCAAAAGAAGATGCTTCTGGATCTGTTTGATGTTCCGGTGTGGGAGTCTTTTCATTGTCATATGGCAGTCTATCATCAGAAATCCTCAGTGCTTCATCTTGTATAATATAATTATCCATGTTGCATAATTCATCTTCTTGTTCTTCATTGCGTCTTTTCTGCTCAGCTAGATTACCATCCGTGTTGTCGTCAATCTTTTGCTCGACATACGTAACAGGTGTTACAACCGCATATGACGCAGTTTTTGTAGGTGCTGGTATTTGCAATGTCTTAATAACAATTTGTGCATGCGTCAACTCGTCCAAATCATCACCCTTCGTTGAATACTCATCATCAATTGATGTTTGGTTTTCTCCTTGTTCTGCCGGCTGCTCAGTTTCTGTTTCATCGACTTCAACATCCTGCTCCTGGTCTCGTGTGTTCCCTGAATCAATTTGTACCTCAGTCATGAATTCATGAACTTCATCTTTAGCGTGTTGAAGTTGTCTATCATCATTGTCATCTTCAATCTGAATATCAGTAATCCCCTCCGTTAAAACATTATGACATGCATTTGTATCTGCTTTACCATTACAAGCATTGTTTTCTGTCGGAATCTCAGATGTAATTATTGTACCACTGGTATCATTCATTCTCTGGTTGCTGTCTTCTTTTATTCCTTCGTCAACAAATGATTCTAACTGCTCACTGATAAGTTCAGCAACTTCTGTGCCAGGTGTAATCGACGATGGTATTGTGGTGTCTTCAGCATATGAGGTGGAACGATCACCAGTGTTTTGCTCGATAGACCCAATAGGTGTTGTAACTACATATGCTGTAGTGTTTGCAGTTACTGGTATTTGAGTTGTTTCCATAACATTTGATGCATCCGATAGTTCTTCCAGATGATCACTTGTCATTGAATACTCAGCGTTGATATAGGTTTGGTTTTCTACTTGTCCTGCATGCTGCTCTTTTCCTGTTTCATCGTGTTCCACATTCTGATCCTGGTTCCTTGTGGTTGTAACATTTGTATCTGTTGTACTAGAACAAGGGATGTTATCTGCCGCAATCTCATGTGTAATATGAGTTTGGCTGGCATCATTCATTCTCTGGTCGCTATATTCTTTTTTTCCATCGTCCACAACTTCTATAGCTCCTTTACTTAATTCTGTTGTCTCATCATTGATCAGTTCGTTAACGTATGTGCCAGGTGTACTCAATGATGGTATGGTGGTGTCTTCAACATGTATGGTGGGATGCTCCTCACTTGAATCAACTATTTTTTTGTACTCTGCTACCACCTCTGTATTCTTTGTGTAACCTGACGTATGGCAATGTGTAAATACCTGATTCATAATGCCTAGCTTAAAGTTGTTGTGAACTATGTTGTCTACATCATTATTTGGTACTTGAGCTTCAACCAGTCCTTGAGCTACATGTATTTTCATTGACTGGTCTTTGTCTGATTTACCATCATCTGCTTCTGGTTTAGATGAAGAGGGTTCATTAGATTCATTTAGCACCACCTTCTCTGGTTGATCTACTTGGTCCATGTTTGCCAGCACTTGTTCATACTCTGCATTGTGTATGATGATGTTTGAAATGGACATTTCATTCTCCTTGGCCATAATACTGTTCTTTTCTATGAGGTCAAGCTTGACAATCCTTAATCTAGCCAGAGATACTTCCAGATACTCCTTTCTTGACCGAAAAATCTCATTGAGCTTATCAATTTCCTCTTGGTTAGATGCTTCATCATCTATGTTTTGTATCAACAGAGTGATGTTACCAATTATATTGATGGTTTTGGTTAAATCGGTATTTGCAGTTTCAGAACCTGCGGCAGCATCTGAGATTTGACAAACCGTTAGGCAAGTAGTGTTGACACATCTAATTAAGTCTGAAAGTTGATAATCACTTCTTGCTTGCAGTATAAAATAAATAAATAAACACAGTCAAACGATATGTTCTTTATCATAGGTGTTTGGTTGCATTAGTTTAGATTTTTTGTTAATAGTGATTAATTTTTTTTGACTAGAATAATTAACATAGTTTAAAATTATTTGACTCAAACCAGAAAAATTCTTAGATGAAGATATATACATGATTTTTATAATAAGCTTCTAGTGTCACTATTCCAGTCATCTGATCTGATTTCCTCCAAATCTTTCAATTTGAGGTGACCAACTCTTGGTGCAAGGTTAGTCGAGTTTGCTTTGATGTGTGCATGAGTGTCCAAATAATAGATCAGAGGCAATGTTGCTGGACCCTCAGCTGTGTTTTTATTTCCTTTCTTATCTTGGTATTTTCTCAGCCCCCTCCTTAGCTCATCAAGGATAACTTTACAGAGGTTCATCTGTTTAATTTTCTTGATATCGAGATCCATGATCATACCTACCTCCCGTCCTATACGTGTGTTACTCATTGCGCATGTTGTTTTGATGAAGAACACAAGAAATGTAAGCTTCATTGCTAGATCTAATGTTCTACCATTGTTCACATGATCATAAAGCTTACTCGGTATAATGTTATCTTATTCACTCAAACTGATCTGCTGTTTCAGCCACCGCAAAGCTTTTTTATCCTAGTCACTTGAAGGTTGTGGAGCTTCAAACATATCCTTGTTTGGGAAACCATACATTGCTTGCATCACATCTTCTGTTATTTCAAGCTCTTCCCCTTGTTCAAGAACAATTGTTAGAGATCCAGTATGAATTTACTATATAGCCATAGCATCATTTTCTTGGAAATGTTGCCGTTCAATTTGAAATCAAGTATGAAATCACAGCCATGATTCCTCAAAAATATCTTTTGTTCATTTGTTACATAGTTTTCGAGAAAGTTGTGTAATTCTGAAAGTGACCCTTTCACTATGATCTCACCATCCTTCATGTCTGCTAGTTCTTTGTGAACTGTGTCACTTTTTGCTTCTTGAAACTAGGTTTATCTACCAAAGCTTGAGCACCATGAAGGTTATCTTCAGTACCAGACCCAGCTTCTATGTTTTTGTCCACACTATTGTGTTTCCTCTTGGTTAATCGTTGTGTTCCGTGAGATGAACAAATACTCAACTGCAGAAGTTTATGTTGAAACAATTAAATCATGCATTATAATTTATATTTTACACTATGATGTTATTCAAAAAATTATTAATAGATCAACAGTTAAACACACTTGTAATTTAAATTACTAGAATCAAGTGAATAAATAAAAAGATGTATAGTTAGCAAAGAGCTCATGAATCAAGAAGAATCAACTAGTACGAAAGCAACACACATCAACAAATTTCCTAGCAGTGCATTTCAGTTACTAAATTGGTGCAGCAAAGGTGCAAACTTTCCCACCAAAATTTGAACTGTTAATCTGTGTACTCGGTAGAGGAGAAGTTCATTGAAGTTATAATTGGCAGTTCTTATCTGAAAACTATGTCATTGTTTCGAATCTCAATCCAGTTGTTGAGAAACATGTTACTTCATTACGGACATTCAAAATAATAAATCGAAAGAAACCCTAGATTTGTTTGATTAGTGGTTTCTTGCTCGTGGTTTGTTATTCTCAAAATTGGTCCAACCATGTGTGCTGGCCTTTTTTAAATATACGCTTCACTCTAAACTATGGCCAGAAATAATCAAAATACCTGCATTGAACCTTCGTGACTGCAATTTTCGTCAGCCATGAAATCAATGAATAACTGTATTGGGGATGAAAATTCTAGGAATCTTCTGTGGGCAATTTTGATCTGTGTTATATCTATCCCTTTTCCCCCCTGAAAAAACCGTAATAAAACTTCAATTAGTGCTTGTAAAATCGTGTCCCAACTACTTTGTGGAATTTCGGACAACACCAAGACGAATCTGTGATGAGAAGGGAGAACCTGTGATACCTGTCTTGTTGCCATACCGCCAGTCGATAATCTGGAGTAGCACTAGTCCTTAGCACTGGTGAAGCTTTTCGCTGCCAAGGCGTTGCCGCTGTTGCTTGCCCCTGTGCAGTTACGGTGGAGGAAGAGAGAGAAAGTGGAGCAGTGATGGAGAAGGACACAACGGGAAGAAGAGGAAAAAAGAGTAATAGTCGAATCATAGCCGTCTGTTGGGATGTATTGCTATATGCACACGTGTTAACCATCAAGGGGTTGATGCCACGTACTTTACAGATGAGCCCAACGAAGAAGCACTGCCTCTAGATGTGTAGGTGCACTGCTTGGATATAAGTAATAAAGTATATTCTCACTCTTGACAAATGCAACATATAGTTCATCAGGATCTATGGAAATTTTGCGCTATGTAACAATGGCACCTATATCAATTAATTTTATCGAGTTTCACCAAAGTGCAATAGTAGTACTAGCGGCAGTGCAAACAAACTACATCGAAACAACTGTGTTAAAACGTAATAGGCAGGGAAATTTGTTTCACAAGGAAGTGCACCCACATTGAATGGTTGAAGAATTACTAGCCACCTGGAAATTGTATTTCACCACAGTCGCTTTTTTGTGTTATTACGTTATGTGACTTGTGTTGTAGGACACCTGAGTTTTGTTATTATCTTTATTAGTTATACAAAAATACCAGGAAACAATACATTTAAAAATGGTCGTGCAATGTTTCATGATTGCCAGCAATATAGATAGATTCTACCTGATCAAAAATTGTCAAGATTGAACGCAGAGCTATTGTACTATGAGGAGCAGTGCAAACAAAATTAAGCGAAATTTAATCTTATAAATTCCACTACATTGTTTTGTGTCTGACAGAAATATAATCAGAACTATATCTTTTAGTCCATATTACAAGCAGGAGGATATAAATGAAACTGGCATCGCATAAAGCCATAAGAGAACCAACTATATTAGAATATAAAAAAACATTGAAATTCATGCTCGGACGGAAGTTCAGCTAACCTAATTGTCGGACAAAACAATATATTGCACTTGAATATTGTAGCAATATTCAACTCAGTGCAATAGAACGTTCATAAGCAGCGCAAATAACTATACGCTAACAAAGTTAAAGATTATAATAAGAGAAGTGCATTGTTTGTTAACAAGACAGTAATATGGTGCGGTAGAAAAGAATGCCTTTTAGCAGCTTACGTACGCAAAATGGACACTATGCACTCCGTGAGCACAGTTACATTTCTATAGGCAGTTGGATAGAATAACCACGATTAGTGCAAATAACGATTAGAGAAGAAATCATTAAACAATGCAAAAAAAAAACAATGCAGTACTCGGTCACAAGGCAGTGCACATCTATAAGAGCATTGCACTATATGTTTGAAAAAAGTAGTATTTTTCAGTCTAGAAATTTATTAATCAGCTCATCCGATGTATTATAGACCCTTTGCACTGCGTGAGCACGGTAATATATATGGTTACATCAAGAGTATAGGCAGTCCTATATTTTTTCACAAGGCAATGCTTAGGTTCAATAACATTGTAGTATGCGTTAAGAAAGCAGTAATATGTTATAGTTATTAATAAGTTTATCATACGCACTATACAACCTGATCATTGGTTTAGCGTAGTCAGCTACGTCTATAGGAAGCAACTTTATGAAAAAATAAAATAAGTAGTGCAATTATTGGTACGAGGCAGTGCACATATACAAAAGCAGTGCGCTATGAATTGACAAGGCAGTACTACGTTATCATCAAAAAATGTATTAAGCAGCCCATCCAACACAGTATGGACCCTGTGCACTGCCCGAGGTAAGTCATATATCGCTACGTCCATAGTATAGGCACTGCAATATACCTTTCACAGGCAGTGCAAACACCGACTAGAGAATAAACTATACTACAATGTAAAGAGCAGTGCATTATTTGTTCACAAGGCAGTGCACATGCACAAGAGCAGACAAGAGTATAACACTATGTGTTAAGAAATCACCCTTTTCCCAGCTTTAGCATAATCATCTACATCTATAGTTACGGCTATAGTCTCGGTAGTGCGATATAATTGCCACAGGCAGTGTAAAGAATGAATAGAGAAGTATATGTTTACAAGGAACTGTACAGGTATAGACTTGAATAATATCTTTGTTATCGTAATGATTTCAAGCCACATGATAAACACAAACGTAAGATGAAATTTGTCTGATAGTAATATTCATATACACATGCATGGAAATAATATTGTACTGCAAATAAGCATTCGAATTAATACATTCCACGAACTTATGCTTAGAATAGGATACTATTGATCAACTTTTTTTCTTTCATTGTAGAATCTATGAGGAAATTGTATGACCCTTTTCTACAGAAATTTCTAGATCGGCACCTTGTTCTTCTCCTGTGGATGGTTCAACCACACCAGGATCATCTTCTGAATCTTGATTTTTTGAACCAGGCTCTTCCTGATCCTTTTCCTCATCGTCTTCTTATTCTTCTACTTGAGGTCCTTGTTGATTTTCTACTACTTCCGCTTCGGGCTCCACCGCTTCTTTGGCGACTCCTTCCTCCTGGATGATCTCCTCCATTTGTGGTACTACTGGTGCGGGCAACTCAGATCTATGCGTGTAGCATCTCTTGGTTGATCGGAAAGGTGTAAAGCTGGCGGAGTTTGATCCGTTTGGGTTTGGTGACAAGGGCGAAGGTGGGTGGCATTTTTGGCAACGACAAAACATTCTGGATAGGTGTAGTTGCAGCTGGATAATGCTGAGGGCTATAAATAGAAATCCAGCATTGCTAAATTTCCTGCATGGCGGGATAAATACATGTTAGTGGCGGAAAAGATTGATGAACTAATCGAGAAAGACGGCGGGAAAAATTGATGAACTTATGCTCTCCGTGACAGCCAAGAAAAGGAAGCATATGGCTAATCAAGTATATCTAATGGTGTTTAATCCATAAGATTCAAACAGAATATCAAATGTCTTTTACTATAAACTCTTTCATTTTGAAAGCCGTTGAGTAGTTCATGGTTTGAATAGCATTCAGTTCTGCATGTCGAACTCAGGTAGGTTAGTTATATACAAAACTCTTATTTTAAACAGGTAAGTGTAGATAGTGCATATATATTTGCATCCGGCATGGCGGTGACTATGTAATAAACGGGGATAAGTTGTTTTTCTTTACCACAGTGAACTGCATTGCATGGAAAACAGAAACTCTACTGCTACATAATAAACAAATTATTTCATCGTTTTGTATAACACCATAGTATACAACATCGTTGTTTATTTTCATCTCGACTTAGGTGCTAAATCTCTAAGTTCTTCCGGTAGTTCATATTTTGCTTCGTTGGCCTCGGAGAACAGTGCCCAGAACAGATACTCCTTCATGACTAAGCTCGCGTCCATCTGGTCGAATGGTTCAAACGAATCAAGATAATATTTTGTTAATGTCAATAAAATTTGTATTTGGTAAAACTTTTGATTCAAAACTGGCCTTACTTACATCTTTAAGATCACGTACAAGTTCAATGTTGTTGTAGTTCTCAATGCTCTTTAGAATCCAAAAACCATTCATTTCTTCAACTCCTCCTTTGTGTACTTTCACATGTTTTGATCTAGATACAATATTTCTCCACTTTGGAAGCTTGTTCTTCAAGTGGATTTGTCAATTAGCTTGTCAAATCTCTTTAGCTGAAAAAATGAGTATGTAGAGAATAGTTAGTGACATAATTTTGTCCAAATTATGCAGATTGTCTTTAGTTGTATTATAAAGTTATAAATGTAAAAAAACACACCATTTTTTCTCCAATTTGGTTGTGGGAAGCTCTTTTAGACAATCCTTTTCTCTGTGTTCTATAATCCCCTGTGTCAATAACTTCAACGCGACCACCTTGGGGGTAGTTGTTTAGGATGTAAGTAGACACGTGATTATCAAATGACACAGGCATAAATATCTGTGATGCACAAGGAAAACAGTCCGATTTATTATATGTTATAAATTAAAATACGGAATATTTGTTTATGTTATTAATGGGTTATGTATTAAAAAACATACCATCTTAGCTTTGCTCAAGTCTGCATTTCTAATTATAAGTTTGAACTGTTCAATCTTGGAGATGGTTTCATAATGATAAATTTCATCTTCTCCTCCAGCATTTTTGAAATTCTCCTTTTTCCGAATGTCACATAAACGAGCAACCCTAGTGGCAGTACTATCCTTCGATTCCTAAACAGACATTTGTAGTCCGGGATACTGTGCCAGCTTGAAATTATGAAGTCCGTCATGTCATCATCTAGCTTGCCATTTCCATTGTAACATGCTGCAAGCCTTGCTGCATTTCCAATATTTTGATATTTCCAGGCCTTGTTCCAGAGTTGACAAATATTTCACCATAACTAGCCTGAGATTGTCCACAAACAAACGAAAAAAAGGATCAAATATAAAAACTGGGATCCATGCTTGTGTGATAACATACATATATATTTTACTAGAGGAATCCACAAAGCATAGTTTGGTGCTTACTCTTCATTCTTCTCCAGAAAATCCTTGCTTAGTACCAATCTACGAGCAACTGTGGCATATCCCTTGTATTTAAACGTGGGGGGAACATACACAGGCAACTTAAGTTTTAAGATGCTTTCCAGAGGCCTCTTGTAAGATTTGATATTATCTGGGGAATTATGACCAAGAGCCTTGCTCCTTGTAATAGGTGTTCTTAATCCTTGCTCTGGCAACAAAAATGTTTTAGTTGCATCTTCTCCCCGGTATTGTGATCCGATACATGAGGTGTCTGCATTGTCAACCTGTGTTCTAACATCAGTTGTGTCATGCGGATGTCCTTTCTGAATTTCTTTTTCAACAACAACAACCTCATCGTTAGAGGAACCTTCTCTGCGAGCAATTTCTGGTAACAACATGGTCACACCTGCAGCAATATTCGTAAAAACTGTGTTATTTCCTCTGTACCTGTTATTAATGTAAAAAACATCGTTTAATGTAAAAACCAAGCATCTTGACATAATGTGACAGTACCATTGTTGAACTGCGTGGTTAACATGTCTTCCTCGGCTCCTACTACGTCTTTGTTCCATCCTTGTGCTTGTTTAGAAGAGTTTCCTCCTGCATCATTATTACAAGTAGTTTTCCTGTCAAGCCCACTAGTAATTTTTCCATTAACAGCATATCTACAGAATACAACAATACCATTGCTTAGCTGTACCGTTGATCTCTGTTGGTCAGTTTCAAATTGCTTAGAATTGTCTACTCCTTCTCCCGTAGTATGCATTGTAACTGATGTCGGTGTCGCCATGCACACAGAAAAACTCTGAATAGCACATTAAATATATCAGTAAAAAATATAAAAAATTGACAAATTGTTACATTACACTTCTATTTCATAGATTCTTATTTGTATGTGCTCATGTGATGGAAGTTGCTAAATACATGTATAAAATATACGAACCTGTTCATCCAAGGCTATTGCGGTGACAATGTCGTACTCCTCTTCTGGTGCTGCTATAATTTTTATTTTGTCCATGTACATGATTCCTCTATCATCAAAATTCTAGGGCGTGTTATTATCACCTGAATCCATTTTATCCATTGTTACAACTGCTGACTTGCCTGTAGCAGAGCATTTGTTCCCAACATTATGCTCATGAGTTGCTGCCTCGGCTGTATGCTTTGATTGATTGATTCGACTGGTGCCTGAAATGTTTGCAACGTTGGTGAGGTCATTCTCGTATCTGTCAAAACATCTCAGCACGTTAGTTGCACACTGATTGGATGCTCGAAAGCAGTTAGCCATTGCTTCCAGTTTACTTCTTTTCATGTCCCTATGCTTCTTGGTAAGTTCTTCATATATTGTTGCAGCATTTGTATCATCAGTGATGATTTCACCATCTGGTTCTTTCTCTAGCAGTATATCTATATATTGGTCCATGCATTGATCTAGCCTCTGGGACTTTTTTCCTGAACCCTCTAATTCTTTGTTAGAAGTTGAGGTTATGTTGTTATAATTAGTTTCTGCCACATGAGGTTTCAAATAATAGCTCCTTTCATCACAGCTTTTCCACTACAAACAGTAAACAAATATTATTTTCATGGATTGTGAATAACTGTCAGAAGAGGTAATTTTAAAATATTTGATTTGCTATAATAATTCTTTAAATAAAACAAGATGAGGTCAAGTAGAATACTTACATTCAGTCGTCCCCACCTCTCTTTGTCAATGACATCCGCTTTCAATACAGCAAGCAGATCTGATTTGTCCAGGTATTTGACTCTTGGTGTTTCTTTTGTCATAAGTGATTTTCTACACTTGAGTGAATCTAGGTATATTATTAGAGGAAGAACTATGCAACCTTCGGCAACACTTTGATTCGTATCATCAATATGAAACTTTAGTGCCACCCTCTTGATCTCGTCAATTACAAGCTGGCAAAAGTCCATTTTTTCCAGAGTTCTAAATATCAAGGCTTTCCACTACCCCAACTTCTCGGCTGATGTGGTTGTTTAAACCTGGACATATCAGATTTGTGCAGAGTACAAGTATTATGCATTTCATTGTAAACTTGTTTGTTGCACCCTTTTTGATATGATGGATCAGGTGTTGCACCGTTGCAGTGTCCCTATCTCCCAAACCAAGTTTCTTCTTAAGCCACCGTAAAGCAAAGGTATCACCAGCTTCTGAAGGACGAGGCGCCTTTATACTGCCGTTGTGTAGACCAAGGATAGAATGCGATGCATCTGCTATTAGAGCTATCATCCTACCACCGGCAAACTCCATTTTCAGAGTTTCTACATCAATCTTCTTGTATAGCTTAACGATCAGGGGTCTACTAATGTTTGAATCCAGCTTGTATTCCAGGATGAAACCCCAGCCAATCTTCACCAGCTCTACTTTCTGGAGATCGTTCAGATTGTATTTAATCAATCTGTTGAGCTCTTTGAGAGAGCACCTTACTGTGTAATTTGATCCAGTCTTACTACGGGGCTTCTTCCATTCCCTCGTATATTTTTCAATTGCCATCACTTGATTATTGGATATATCCTGGCATTGTAACTTATTTCTAAATTTCTTAGTGCAGACTGTAGTCTCGATTAAGGAATATGACATGCATTAACACTACGTAAGCTTACCATGTCACCATTATTCTGGTTGCTCGGACTGTCATATTGTTCTCCACCAATCTTTCGTTTATTCTTACGTACCCCGACTTTAACGTTTCAACCTATTTTGCGTTTATTTTTCATCTCTAGCTTTCTTTTGTAATTCTCAATCTTTCTATTGAGTTCATTTTCTGACACATCAAACTCATCGTCAGTCTGTGCCACACCGTTGGAAGATTCTCCATCGCTAGCACTACAAGAGCTCATTTTTCCCTGGTGGAAAAAACGTGCCAATCTTATTACACGTTTTAATTTTTGAAACAAGCACCTGAAGCACTTCAATTCAATATGCTTAATTTAAACTTTAAATTGTAACTACACCTAGATGTACAGTGTAATATCAAGTTGTAGAATAGGACACGTGTAGGTTCAAGTAGTTATAAAATTATGCATGCAATAAAAACTGAGAAAAAAATTATACTAACTAGAATGCATTAATAATCATTCATTGAATATCGGAATTGACTTGAAGTAACAGTAATATATAATTTATTGAAGCTGATCCTACTTGTGAAAAATATTGTGTATGTTGTCCGAGTGCATAATAAATATATTTTCTATTTACCTGACGATTTATGCAACATGATTTCTCATAAAAAATATAATGTAGTAATGAAATATTAGATATAGAAAGCTAGGGTTTCGATATTTAAATTTTACTAATCTATTCCCTCCGTCCTAAAAAGGATGTCACAAGTTAGTTTGAATTTCGATGTATCTATATACTAAATAGTGTCTACGATTGTATTTCGCTGAAACAAGCTTGAAAAACTAATTTAGACTATAATAGTCTTTCCTTTTATCGCAGACTTGATCTCAGTACCAAGGTTTCCATAGTATGGATGACGAATCGACGATTATACAAGGAAATCTTTGCTATCAAATAAGAGGGGTAAGTTCTTCGCAATTGAGTAGTAGCAGGGATGATCTCGAATACTTATCCATGGGGATGTTTTGTTAATTGCTATAGAGAATCCTTACCTCGAAAAGAGGACGGGGCCGCTAGTTCCTTCTACTGCAGATTTTCCGCAATCTGTGGAAGAGTTGCTTCTCTTCTAGGGATGGGATCAAGTAAGAGAGGTAAGTTCTTCGTAATTGAGTAGTAGCAGGGATGATCTCGAATCCTTATCAATGGGGATGTTTTGTTAAGTTGCTATAGAGAATCCTTACCTCGGAAAGAGGACAACACTACCTGTTTGTTCTGTTGCAGATTTTGCACAATCTACGGAAGAGTTGTTTCTCTTCTGCGGATGGATAGTAGAGGAAGCAGATGAAGGATAATTAGATACAATAACGGAGAACCGTGTCTCTCGCCATCCATAATAACCATAGTGCATACTATGTACACGGGCAGTGCACCTCGCTGTGCATAGCAGGTTGGTGCATTGCACGGTCATTGAACTGCCATAGAATCTTGTCTTGCAACGTGCGTACAACACCTTACAAAGAATTTAGAAGACAGTTCATATGTACTTCAATGGAAGTGCATACCTGTTTTTAACCGCATTATAGTAGTAGTATCCTGAAGCGTTCCGTAGGTAGTGCATACTTTGTTTACCTATAGTGCATACAAGTGTGCATAGCATACGGGGTGCATTATACGGTAAATGCACTGCCATCGCATGTGATCTTGGACCTTTGCGCACAGCAGTTTACAAAGCATTTCTACGGCAGTTCATCTACAGCTTTAGGGCATTGCATCTCGTGTGCATGGCATTATAATGACAACATCACGAAGTACTCAACGAGCAGTGCATGATTTGTATTCGAGTAGTGCATCTTAATGTTTATAGCAAGTGGGAATGCCATTTCATATTATCTTGCACCGAGTAGTGCACAGTAGGTGAGAAACAAAAAGGTGATCATTAACAAAAAAACATGCTAATGCACACACTTCCTATACTACAAATATAACATTGCCATCTATATTGCTCAACACTTTGTTTAGACGAATAAGCAACTAGTATTCAGTACAATGCAACAATTAAGGACTGCCTGATTGTGTATACCATGCAATGCTCTAATATTTGTCGTGCAAAAATCTTTGTTGGACTGTTCAAATTCTTCACCAGCGTAAATCATTAATGGAAATTCGTTATTTTCAATTAAAAGGAATATACAATCACATACAAAACAAGCAAATTCATTTTCAAAACAAATTTATAAATTTAATGATCCGTCAATGGTCTGAAATTTGAATTGTTAATAATCGCTGTTACAATTAATCCGGACTATTCTTTGGAGTGCAAATAATTCCATCGATAAATTTCTAGTCATGCCGGAAACACATGGCGGGAATTTGTTTCTGTATGAAGCAGCATTATTCATCACGCCTGCGAATAAAACAAAAAACATATAAAACTTCACTGAATGGTGACCGACACTGAATAAATAGTTTTTATTTTGGTAGAATTATAAAAGTACATACATCTGTATTGATTGACAAGTTCCTTAATCTTTCTTGTGTACTTTTCATAGAACTTTGACAAAACCATGCCAAACGTCAACTGTTCTCGCAAGGCTTTAGTATCAGTCTATACAAATAAAAGTTCATATCAAATAAATTATAATTTAATGTCGTTTAATACTAGTGCAAGTACGAAATTAAGTCTGCTCGAAATTATACTTACAGACTGGAACCAATGGTCAATAATACCATCATAAGATTTGAGCAACCTCAGCAAACCTACTCTGCTGTCTTTCCTGCTCATTTCATAGACAGACCTATATTTTAGTTAGTTGTTTGATATATAAATTTTAATAGGGCAAAGATCACGCAGTGTTAACGATACTTAACTGGTTTTCATTGTCAGATATCCAGTGAATAGGTGTGGTACTCATATTTCGAAATTCAACCCTGTACGAAAAACTATATGCTTCTTCAAACAGAAGCTTGAAGTTGTTTATCACAATGGTTGCTTCCTCTTCAACAGTCTCGTTAATAACGTTCGAACAAACAATATCATATTTTCAACCTTCAAGGTCAGCAATCACGGCGTACCACACATCATTTGGCCGTAGAGGTATGGTGATCTAAACAAACAAAGAGCCAAAACAATTGAGTTGCAGATCTAAAAACAATGTCACCAGAAAATAACGTAGACACTAAAATTTAAAAATTACCATTGATACATTCGCGAGGTTCCATCTAGCGTGATTCTCTGATAAGTATCATTTGAATGATCTTGGATTAAATTTCTGGCCTTGTGAGCAAAAGCTAATAACATAATTTTTTAGAAAAAACAAACCAGTTAATAAATATCATAATTTCTAGGTTCATGGATCGATGGATGCATGTTCAGTCGCACGTGAAAACATGTATAGATAGATCGGATGTTACTAAAAAAACTATGTACGTTCACTTACCGCATCTTCATGCATCATGATATACCTGGTTGGGAACAATTCATGATTGTGTTGATTATTATCTAGGTTGTGTTCCTGTTCTGTCATGACCAGCATTGCCATATAGTTCATTACGTGTGAATTCACACTTGCATAAACCTGCATTGATAAACCAAACACTCTCTAGCATGCCCATTTCTTCCTACACAGAACCACCTTGTCGCTGGTAGAATACAGAAAAATGGAATCAAAATACTCTATTATTACAATGCAATGAAAACAATTAAATATATTTTCATAGTAAAGTATGCGAGACAAAACGTTACCTTCTCTCCTTTTGATTCGGAGTGGTCTCTACAATGTATTCAAATAAAGCTACTTCAACATCTTTTGATCATTTCATAGCAGGATAAGGAATTCGGCAGTGATTAATGCCTGTTCTTGTTTCAGCATTGTTTGTTTGCATAGATGATCCAATGCTTGGTATAGATGCTAATGCAAAAGAGACATGTCTTCTGCAAGCTTCCTGCTCAAATGATGCTCCAGCAATGCGGAATGATACATTATATGCTGCAGTCTAGGGTCTCGAGAGTTTTCTCGTTCAGGACAGCTTCTTGTGTAGCTGGGTTGTTGGTTTCCGTTATTTCTCAAAATTGACCTCGGCATACTCGAGGATCTTGTATTTTCGCTGTACATTTGACTTCTAGAAATGTTACACCGAGGACTGTAAGCTTGGTGCATTAGTCTGACAGAGTAACTACTTCATGGTAGTTGGCTCTGAGATACTGTCGTCCCAGTAGTAGCATGTGTTGCCTCGTACTGTTGTTGCATTTGTATGTGCGAACACGAATTTGAATACTGACTTGATGTATGAAAATCGCTGTGATGTGTATTTCCTAGATATTCAGAGTGATGGTCTAGCAATGTTGTTCTTGAGTTTGTTCCTCTTCCTCCGTCCTGGCTTATGAAGCCACATCCATCCATTGATTTCTTCTGTTTTGCAATCTTATCCGATCTTACAGTCTCTGTATACCTTCTATTGTTCAACATGTTAGGACCTTGTGTGGATGTCTGCTGCACAACGTGCTGCGGTTGGAGATATTTCTCTCATGATCCAGCATTCCAATAGAATGTTGGATGGCAGGCTGCGCTACTGTTTGACTTGTTAATAGTATCGACCAAGCATTGCGCGTGATTAGCAGAGATGTTTTCACTGTGAGTGCTGCTGCTGACTCTTGGTATCTGAGTTGCAAAATTAGGAGTTGCTGTACCGTTATACCTTTTCCTGTTATCTGTGGTTTCATTTGTAAGTGAATCTCTTATTCTGCAATTGATTCCTCCAGTTAAATTATCGGTACGTGAACCTCTTATGCTGGAATTGGTTTATCCAGAGAATTTTTTCATGGCAGAAGCTCCATTAATTGGTGTATAACTTTTGGCAGACTGCTGAAGCTGCACAGAATGGGAGAATGTTCTCGCGTCGCCATTGTCATTGCCTAGGTTTATATTTTTCGGTGTCATGGACATGTCTGCCATTGACGTGCTGCCACTTATTGATATAGAACCATATGAATCATAATTATCAGAGACTTGTCCGTCATGCTGGATACCAGGTGAATGCACATTTGCAGAGACTGGTCCGTACGTTTCACTTGACAGACAGTTAAGTTGTGTTGGATTAGCTTCTATTTCAGGCTGCGCTGTTAAAGTGATAACATGTTTTTCTTTCGCTCTTTGTGTAAGGTCATCTAGATGTGAAACTTCTGTCCAAAATTCATCATTTCCATCCCAGAAAGAAAACGAATCATCATTGTTATCTTCTGTCTTCTGTTTCTTTGAAATGCGATCATCAGAAACATGATCAAACTCAAATTGCAGTGATCTTGCAACCACCCGTTTTTCACCGAGATAGTTGGAGTTCTGTAAGAGCTAAAATGTATCTGTACCATTTGCAGCAGGCTGCCTCTCTTCTTTTTGATCACTTGCATGATGACTTGGTCCTGCTTCCGCACTTGGAATGCAAAGGCTTGCATTCAAGCGGTTGAAAACATCCGGACCAGGCATAGGAACATGTTGTGGGTTGGAAATTTGTAGCTATCTTTCGTAATTTCCAATATCCAGTTTTTGCACAGGAACCGTAACTGTATAAGTAATGTCAGACGATGCAGCATGCACCGAACCAGCAACTTCTGCACCGACATGTACCTTAAGGTGGTTCAAGCCCATCATTTGAGTATCACGTAATGTATGTTCAGAACCAGGAAGTCTCTCATCAAAAGTATCTTGTGCGGAATGAGTTGCTGACTGAATTCTTGAGCTTTCTTCATTGTCAAATGTATTTGACACACCATTGGATACAGCTGACACGACAATCTATGCATTAGTTCTGTTCCATTGAGATGCTCCTTCTGACACATGAACTGTATCTACAGTGTCCATCTCGTTCATTGCATGCTCTATACACCTTGTTCCTGACGAAAGCTCTGGCCGTGATTCATTTTCAGAACATGTAATGGAAGTCACTGCACATACTGTACTAGTGTTGCCCTGAACAATAATTGTATGAATTTGCTGATTTTCAACTGAAGTTTCACTTGTTGCTACACAATTTGTAGTTGTAGCAGGCTTAGCGATCATCCCGTTACCAGAACCCTGACCTGCATATTCTGTGACAGATTACATGGATTGTGTTTAACTTGCGACAGGAATTATCACTTCATCTAACCGCAGGACGTCAGCAGTAGCACTACAATCGGTTAGTTCACAGTTCATCTTTGGTAATTGTGCAATTCTGGACAAATTATCACGTGTCGGTAAAATTTGTACCAGGGCCTCGCAACAAGATTCCAACTCCTTGATATATTTCATATTATCAGGGGATCCATAACTTTGTTCTGCAGAAGTTAACTTGACAAGCATCTCACAGTCTTCTGCTAGCCTTCTATATACAGATGTTAGTCTATCTGTTGATTTATCTAGCACACTGCCTTTGTCTTCAACATCGCGCTCATTATCTTCTCTTACGTATAGGGACCCTTGAGGTATAGAGTACATACCCCTGTTCTCGTGATTTAGCATAGATATTCTAGAAATCTTTCTAATGTTCCACTTCATATTGAGATTCATCGCAGACAGCATGTCAGCATACATGTCTATCGCTATGTCCTGTATTTCTCTAGCAGCCTGGAAGTTTTGACATTATAAGCATTATCGCTATCGCCTATTTTTAATATCATAAATATAGCACTGCACTGCTAAAATAACTGAATAAGTAACACTATGATCAAACACCAGTAGTATGGCTACCTAATTAGACCTAGTAGAACATGCAGCTGTAGAAAGAATGTTCATTCTGGTAGGAAGTAGCTAAAGCAGGCAGAAAAATTGTACAATGCAACGATGAGAGAATTTAATACTCTACTAGAACAAGGTCGAGAAATTAAAAACATGAATGCTTAATGTCAAGTAGGCAATGTATATGTAGAACACAAACACAAGAAGATTCGTCATGATCACGAATGAAAGAATTGTGAAGATTATAAAAATTCATACCTCCGCATGCATAAGTGGGTCTGTTACAAACTTTTCAATGAAAGTTGTAACATTCTGAACTATCTCTTCATTCAGCTCAGCATTAGAAAACACAGTTTCATTTACATCCTTCAACTGGATATTCAACATGGACAAAACAAAAAATACAATACAATAATATGAGTAAGAAGCAACAAGACGATAGTAATAATTGCACATAATATGAATAACTATGGGAGTCTTGCCTTTTGAACACCATAAATTTTTTGTTGATGAGGCATCTGGTCAAGACTCTCATACAATGCCATATTTTCAGTTGTCCAGAAAGATATTCTAAGCAGTGCATGGCCTAGAAGCAGAGCATTTGTGTCCAATAGTTCAAAGTACATTGTCTGCATTAAAATTGTTACAACCATATTAAAACAACAAATCCACAGAAAATACTAACAACTAATGTTATAGAAAATAAGTATCACGGTGGGTAACTAACCGGGATAATTGGAAGGAAACCACCAAGTGCACCTTTCAAACCATTTTTCTGGAAAGTGTCAATACACCTAATGGGCTTGTTGAATGCAGCAAGACTCCAGTCATAGGTGTCAATCTCATCAGACACTCCAATTGCAGAGAAGTAGTCTGGACTGGCTCCATCATATGTGCTCGGACACAGCATAACAGTGTTTGCAAATAGAACAAAACATGTTTTGAATTGATATCCTACCAGGTTAGGAGTAATGGTCATTTCCAGCTCTGATAGTTGGTGTTGGCCCTGCACAATGAGTTAATTCTCTGACCATATCGTGTATCCATTGCGGACACGCCTTCTTTATGGTTCTACCCCCAAAGGGGATGCCAAGTATTGAATAGGAATGGCATTGCATACCTCATTTTAACCGCATTTTTGTAGTAGTATCCTGAAGCGCTCCGTAGGCAGTGCATACTTTGTTTACCTGCAACGCATATAAGTGTGCGTAGCATGCGGGGTGCATTGTACGGTAAGTGCACTGCCATCGCATGTTATCTTGGACCTTTGCGCACAAGCTTTTACAAAGCATTTCTAAGGCAGTTCATACAGAGCTTCAGCGCAGTGCATCTCGTGTGCATGGCATTATAATGATAGTATGACGATGCACTCAATGAGAAGTGCATGATTGATATTCAATGCGTGCATGTCGGTGTGCATAACAGCTGGGATTGCATTGCACGGGTAGTGCACTGCCATTTCATATCATCTTTCTCCGAGCAGTGGACAGTAGGTCAGAAATGAAAATGTCCTCGTTATTGAACCAAGACCCCACATGTCAAAACTCTACTTGGGTACGGATAACTTTAGGCAGTGCATGCTATGTGCACGGGCAGTGCACATCGCTGTACATAGAAGGTGGGGTGCATTGCACGGTCATTGCACTGCCATAGAATCTTGCCTTGCACCGTGCGTACAACACCTTATGAAGCATTTAGAGAGCAGTTCATATGTACTTCATGTACAATGCATTACTATTTTTAATCATGAAGCACTCCATAGGTAGTGCGTACTTTGTTTACCAGCTGTGCACACAAGTGCGCATAGCATGTGGGGTACGTTGTATGGTAAGTGCACCAGCATCACATGCTAACTTGGACCTTTGCACCCAGCAGTTTATGTAGCATTTCGTAGGCAGTTTATCTACAGTTCACGTCAATGCATCTCGCTGTGCTTGGCATTATAATGACAATATCACGAAGCACTTAACGAGCAGTGCATCTTAGTCTATATAGCAGGTGGGATTGAATTGCACGGCTAATACACTACCATTTCATATTATCTTTCACCAAGCAGTGCATAGTAGGTGAAAAACGAAAAGGTACTAATTATTGAACCAAGACCCAACATGTAAGAAGTCTACATCGATACAGATAACGTTTAGCAGCGCATACTACGTACACGGGCAGTGCACCACTCTGCGCATAGCAGGTGGGGTGCATTGCACGGTCATTGAACTGCCATAGAATCTTGTCTTGCACCATGACTACATCACTTTATGAAGCATTTAGAAGGCAGTTCATATGTACTTTAATGGCAGTGCATACCTGTTTTTAACTGCATTGTATTAGTAGCATCCTAAAGTGCTCCATAGGCAGTGCATACTTTTGTTTACCTGCAGTGCATACAAGTGTGCATAGCACGTAGGGTGCATTGCACGGTAAGTGCACTGCCATCGCATGTTATCTTGGACCTTTGCGCGCAGCAGTTTACAAAGCATTTCTAAGGCAGTTGATCTAGAGCTTTAGGACGGTGCATCTCCTATGCATGGCATTATAATGACCGTATGACGAAGCACCCAACGAGCAGTGCATAATTGATATTCAAGCTGTGGGCTGTATTGCAAGGTGTGTGCACTGCCAAAGATTGTTATCTTGCACCATGCGTACAACACATTATGAAGCATTCGGGAGGCAGCTCATATTTTTTTAATGGTCAGTGCATTATGAAGCACTTGTAAGGTACTTCATATATAGTTCACGGGCACTGCATCTTATTGTGCATGGCATTATAAAAGCAGTATCACAAAGCACTCACGGTTAGTGCATCCGTTGTATACGAGCAGTGAATCTCGGTGCACATTGGTGGTTGTATCTGAGCAGTGCAAAACGGATAAACAAAGCCACGAAACCCAGTACAAATGTACTGCCTCTCCCCTGGCAAAGAACTGGTATGACAGTAGACCTCGCATATATGTCGCTATCAATATTGAAGTGTTCTTCTTGGAAAAGGGGTAATGCATTTTCGTACTGAATTATGACCCACATGTCAGACAACTTGTTTTCTGGATATAAAACCTTTCCACCCGTCTATGGTGTTGAAAGAAGGAAGGGAAGGTAGGAAACGTATCTTCTTCAAACTATTATAACCAGCTAATGCTAGAATAACCCATATCTTTCTCAGCCGCCACCGCCGCCCGCATGTCGATCTAGGGAAAGTTTGAACCACGCTTCAAAACAAGAAGTAAGATATTTCCATCTCAGCAAGGCAAGGCAATGGAGAGAGATGTCATCATCACTGGCGCCACAAATCAGGTAACCAGATATCGAACCTGCTCAAATGATTGAAATTCTAGGGTTATATGTGATGAGGCGATTCAGCTTGTACTACGTCTCTACATGGTAGACATGGTAGACATGGCCGACAGCTACATTGTAGCGACAACACAACAATTTTATAAAAAAATTTCCTAACAACGTAGCTGATTTTTATCTTGAGATTCAACGGAGATATAACTTCCTAGTTTTAAAGCACGGAGCATAGTTTCTACAGTCATTGGAACCGTGTAATAACCATCATAGTATAGTACAATTGATATAGCGTAAATAGTTATATATGAAACTACATGGCCATTTGCTACGCATGTAATTTGAGCAGCACATAGCACTATGTGTAATCACAAAAAAAATTTCAGAGTGGATCACATCAATTGTATGCTACATAGATTTGTTCATTTTCTATCAAAGTAACGTATTACTTTGTGTACTTAATAGCAAGAGATTATACAATACAATGAGAAGTTCAGTCGATGTACAATAAAACTATGCTCTAAATATAATTCAGCTATTCCTGACAAATACTATTTATTATTATGTATATAATCAGCAAGGTTGTTGGTGGTTGTTGCAGAAAAGATAAAAGGAGGAAATAATACCACAACAAATTTCAAAATATATCGGCATACATATTTCAACTGATTGTTTTTGGAACGAAGCGTACTTATATCAATTATATAGAAGATAAATTATAACTATTGATGTTACAGATACGCAAGCAGAGTGCTGCTTTTTTCTCTGTGTGTTATTTTTTTCACTAAATCTAGAGAATGTGATATATGCTGCATTACACCAAATTGCAAAATTCAGCAGGGACCCAGATTATCTCATTTCAATGATCCTACATTGGTTAAAATAGAGATGATGAAAGGTGCAAAATTCCAAGCTCCAGGTGTAACAGAACGTGTTGCACGTGAATTCAGGATGGTATATATACTTTTAAGAATAATATCCAAATTTTGTTTTTTATTTAAATGCTTTAAATATCAAAAGATTGACCGTGAATAATTATGGTGCTACTATATTCATTATATCATGGCAGAGACGTCTTATAGAACTATATGATAAGTGGGATAAAGAGCGTGAGCAGAAACTGAAAGCTCTCACGACATCAACAGAAACTGGACGAAGATGTAATGCAGCACGCGCAAACTTGAAGCCAAAGCTGGAAAAAATTAACATCACAATGTTTGCTTCACAAGTATTTCCAGAAACCCTAGTGGTAGAACAAAGCTACGATGCCAAGATCAATCAGGTGGATCAGTGAAAGGCAACAGTGCAGTCAAGACTGGTTGTAAATTGAAAGATGCAAAGTGTAATGAGAATAGTTTGGTGAGTTTGCTCTTGCAATTAGTAAAAAAATTAAAAATGAAAATAATTTTGCATGAGTACTACTAACAATCGTTTTATTGTATTTTTTTGTCAAGTGCAAGTTGATGTGATGCTCTCAATGCAACAAAACAGTGGTACTACTGCAGCATCTTGTGCACAGACAAGGACATCAGAGGACACAGATGGAGTAACCAACATTCAGTTCAAGTACAGCGAGAAAAAAGCAGATACAACGCAGGCAGCTCCGGCAAGCCAGAGAATCCTCATGAATGCTTCAACACAGAATGGTCAAACACACGCAAACATCGACCTAATAGCTGTCGGAATGCTAGTGAGTGGCACAGAAGGAGAAGCTTTAGAAAGGTATGCTGGTAGCTCTATAGAAGACAAAAAAACAATCATCACAACCAACGTACTCAAATCAAGCATGATTGTTCAAAACTGTCATGCTAGGAGAGCGCTGAGCAACGATGAGAAACAAATCGAAAGCAAGACAATATATCCTGGATACGAGAGTAGCATAACAAATTTAGCAGAGAAGATCACACATGAGCAGATTACACATGAGCAGAGTGTTGCAAGTGAACCAGTCAGCAACATTTTTTTTAGTGTAGCCAACAACCATCGCTACAAGTACAAAAGAGTCACAAGCTGGAAGCATTGATAGAGCTAATTGTTCTGATGCAGGCAAGAGAGATTCAACCAGCACGATGAACCCACAAAGAGAAGAGAATACAAGTCATCAAAATGTCAATTGTTAAGAGGAACCGGCAGAAACTGTATGCACTAACACCAACTCGGAAGCAATGAGTAATGAGCAGCCTGTGCCCTAGTGCGATGAATCTATTCCTGAAAAAGAGATTAATCCAGGAGAACCTACGGAAGAAGAGTTAGAGATGGATAGAATGTTTAAGAATGAGTACCCAACTGTGGATGAAATTGGTGATGCCACGACACCGGAAGAAGGAATGGAACTTCAGTCAAGGGAAGATGCTTTACAATTATTTGCAACTATATGCAAGGAAACCCAGTTTTTCTATAAGAAAGCACACCAGCCTTAACTCCAAGAAAACAAGAAAAATTATTAAACAGATATTTTTTTGCACAAAACAAGGTCATACTCAAATAAGTGAGAAAGTTGTAAAAGAAAGGAAAACAAGTTCTACGATCAGGTGCTCTTACCATGTATCCATTATGGTAAAGAAAACTGAAAAAGGATGGATGCACAAAACAGTAAAACTGGACCACAATCACCCATTACACCCAACAGATTGGCTCATCAGGTTTTCAAAATGCCACAAGTCAATGACACATCAAGACAAGGAATTTATACGTATACTACACCTTGGAAAGATTCCACCGAGGAGAGTGATGCAAATATACAGTGGAATGAAACTTTTAAACAGAGGAGTTGGTTTCGATGGCAAAGACGTGTCTAACCTTAAGTATGCTGACAAGAAAGACAGCAGAAATAAAGATATAGAGGAATTCTTGAAGAGGTTTACCCGTCTTCAATCAAAGGTTCCTAGATTCTCATATAAATTCGACACTGACCACACAAACACCGTTCGAAGCATCTTCTGGACAGACACAATGTGTAGGATGAACTACAAACTATATGGTGAATACGTGTCATTCGACACAATGTTCCAGACCAACGTATACAACATGCCTTTTGCACCAATCATTGGCGTGAACAACCATGGCAACACAGTTTTGTTTGGGATCGGTCTCCTGCAGGACGAGTCAGCTGAAACGTTCAAGCGGTTGTGCAAAACTTTTGTCTTGGAAATGGGTGGTAAAGCACCAAAGTACATAATCACTGACCAGTGCAGAGCAATGAAGAAAGCAATTGATGAACTGGATATACTGCTTGACACAATCCACAGGTTCTGCCTGTGGCACATCATCAAAAAGATGCTAGAAAAGCTTGCTAGCATTTTAGGAAGAAATGAAGGCCTGTCAGAAGAACTTAGACATGTAATAAAGAACTCATTGCCTGTAGAAGAGTTTGAAAAATGCTGGAGGCAAGTATTGGAAAAATACAGAATTGCAGCAAACAAGCATCTGCTAGATTTATGGGATATCAGAGATCACTGGGTGCCAGCCTACTTCATGGACTATTTCTATCCTTTTTCCTCGTCAATGACAAGAAGCGAGAGCACCAACTCCATGTGGAAAGACTATGTCAACCACACAGACACAATACTAAAATTCCTAGATTCATGTGAGGCAATTCAGGAGAAAAGCTTGAGTGCGCTCCACATGAAAAGGAACAGGACTTCAGAGAAGACAACGCCAATGTGGAGCAGATATGGACTTGAGACAGATGCAATAAACATTTACACTACAAACATATTTCTCAAGTTTGAGAAGCAACTAGTAGATAACACAGCTCTCGAAATAACAAGGGAAGAAACAACTGACAGTAGAATGAAATACGAACTAGCCAAAAGAGGTCATGTCACACATCCAGATTTCAACATAGATGTTTTTATAGTTGAACTGGATAATGAGAATAAGATTTTCTCATGCAACTGCAAAAAAATGTCAAGGGATGAAATCCAGTGTTGTCACGTCCTCAGGGTTGTAGTACGTCTTGGTTTAGTATATATGATGCCAGGTAGTTTTGTGAACCCTGGATGGAAAATATGCAACCCACATTAGCCATGCAACTATGTTTTTCGTCTTCCTGACGGTAAGAAGAGCAATGCAGTAGGTCCAATACGTTATGTGATTGAGTTGACTTGTTTTGCTAAGATTTGCTCAAAAGCATGCAGTACAGACAAATCATACCAACTTCTGGTAGAGTGCATCGATGACATTGATAAGAAAGTGAATGCTTCAGTAGACCAGGATGAGCAAAGCAACATAGACGGCATGGCAGATGGCATCGATAACTTACATGAAACAATTCGTACTGCGTTGAGAGATCCCCCGAACATCAAAACAAATGGTAGGAAATAAGATAGAGACTAAAACCAAGGTTAGAGAAGACGAACAGAAAATGAGGTACATGCAGAAAGAGAGGACACACAAAACCTAAATGTGAATTTTGGCTTAAGGGGAGAGAGGTATATATATATACACATGAATAATTTTTCTTATATTTTACAAAGTATCATACCTAGAGACAAAGTATATCAATGTAGTTTTTACTATTACAGATTAAGGTTATTTAACTATATATTAAATTTTATTTGCAGGCTAGAATGATCCAGAAGAAGCGTAAGATAAGATCAAAAACTACAACAGAAAAAACTCCAACTTCAAGCAGTGATTATGAGACGACTGATGCTACTGGTGTAAGTTGTTGTAAAAAATAATAATATTCGATACATTAAGTCAAACTAATATTTTAACCAATAATTTTCAGGACGACCTGACACCACCCAATAGAAGATTTTTTCAGAAAAATAAAAGCCAGCAAAGTAAAGCAAAACATGGACGCAGTTATGTTGACAACACTAGTATAGATGAAGTAAGGTAATTGTACACAATGATACCTATTACAGCATATCTTGAACTTGATTGTAACCACGCAAGACTATCATTTTATCTCCTTTTTCTAAAGAAAAATTTGACACCACAGAAAAGAAGAAGAGTATGGAAAGAAAAGGATCAACAAAGTCCATCAACAACATCAAGTGATAACAATTCTACTGATTCAGCTAGAGTAAGTATTATGTGACATTTATAGCTGATGTCTTTGAAAATAGGAAAATTATTGGACATGATATTTGTTAAGTCGTGAAAATAAAACGCTTGATACATGTGATGTAGATGATATCAAAACCACATAAGCAGATGAGAAGTTCAATAGGAACTCAACAAAAATCAAGATAAGAAAGCAATTGTACACGAGGGATTGATGGTAAAAAATCTAACATCAGAAAAGAAAGATCTCATCCATATCCCACGCGGAATGTTGTGAATATGTATGAAATCCCTCAGACAGATGCTAACCTCAGTGGAAATGATCGAAATGTTTCGCCAAGTTACGGACATACAGAAAGAAGCTGCAGAATGGCAGAAGCAACGATCAATCCAAAGAGGAAGTGCAGTACAAAAAACCAAATAAAAAGAATAGTGATTATAAGGAGCAGTCTAGTGCAGATATCCATGTCAAGCCACAAAAGGCATGAAGCATCAGTTGAGAGGAATGTACAAACAAGAAGCAGTCCTGTGAATTCACTACAGTTCAATGTACATAAAAGGAACAGTACCAAAAGTCTGGTGATAAGAACCGTCAGAACAAGACAAAGCACCGTTCAAGATGAAGATCTCGACAGTGATCGGTCCAGAAACAATAATCAAAAGGAAGGTACAAGCTGTTTAAAAATCCCTAGAAAAGGACATGGCCATCTACAATGGTATTTTACTGGACAAGTTCAAGAGCCAAGGCAAGATTTATATTTCATAATATTTAAAACATTACAATTATGATTCCCCAAATAGTTTGCTCTACATACATGTTATAAAAAATTATTGCTAACAATGTTTCTTTATTTTATGCAGGAGAAGCAGCAGGAACAGGTCATGATACAAATATTGTTTTGTAGCAGACAGACTCAGAATTACAAATTCAATCATAATAAATGTAAGAAATTATAGAGCAGATTTTTTATTCTTATCAAGTTATCATAAAGTTATAGAGGAAAGTTTTTTGTATTATGGCATTACTTGTTATTTACTGGTATATAAAGGATACATTGACTACAACCATACATAACATTACACTAATTTTGTAAATAAGATAAAAACATTAGACACAATAGACATGACACTCCTAGAACAATCTACTGTAGTTTGAAAGAATAGTTCTGTACCGGATATTCAATGGAACAATGCTTTAAAAAAAGAATTGCACTATATATATATCATACAAACTTAGCAACTAGAAATGTTTTATTTAACAAAAAAAGTAGAACATTTACATATTATTCTTACAGACTATAAGATAGAACACTCGTACATCTATGCAATCACAATCTAACAGATGAAACAGGGAATTAAAAAAAGCCAAGGAACTAGGGCAGTACATAACTAACATCACTAGCAGTCCTTGAAGTGCATTAAAATACATCCGGATAAAACAAAATAAAGGAGTGCATAATCCTTTAGAGAAGCAGTGCTATGCTTCAAACAATAATGGGCCTATGTGATGGGTTCGTAGCATGGAAAACAAAAAATTTCTACCGCAAGAACGAACAAAACCCAGATCTAATCTAGATAAAAGCCAAGATCTAATCTATTAGACATGTGCAACGAGATAGATCTGTACTAACCCTTGTAGACCCGAAAGCGTTACGAGATCAGATCTCGTGGTTGATGTAGTCGATCACTTGCCGATCTCAAGATCGAGTAGACGATCCTTCCTAGGCGTTCCTTCAAGCGCTTCATGATCGGTCACACATGCGAGTCGAAGCAGACCTTCCTCTCCTTGTTCAGCGAGCATGAGGTAGTAGATCTCCCACGGAATCCCGAGTACCCACGCAGGCGTGGTGGTGGTGGTGGAGTAGATTCTGCAGGCTTCGCCTAAGCCAGAGCAAGAGGAAAGGAGGAGGAGAGGCAACTTGTGATCTAGAGAATAGAAGGGCTTGGGGCTTGTGCCTCCACCCTCTATTTAAAGGAGGAGGCGCCATGGGAGGTGGAGTCCTTGTAGGACTCCCTCTCCTTGGCCATGGATCAAGGAGGTGG
Source organism: Avena insularis (assembly GCA_023614405.1). Taxonomy (NCBI): domain Eukaryota; kingdom Viridiplantae; phylum Streptophyta; class Magnoliopsida; order Poales; family Poaceae; genus Avena; species Avena insularis. Next base: position 380,411,061 of record CM042688.1, read on the forward strand.
GGGGAGAGTGCTACTCCCCCACGAATCCTTGTCTTACCCCACAAGGATTCCTTGATCCTTTCTTGGTTTTCAAGTAAACTCCAAGAAATATTCTAGAACCTTCCGGAACATTCCGAAACCTTCTAGAATCCCCATACAAATACTCCGGAACATTTCCTAACTTAGAAAATGATCCCCAATATATGAATCATATTTCCCGAACAATTCTGGATCTCCTCGTGATGTACCGGATCCAATCCGAGACTCCGAACAACATTCGGTCTCCAACGCACATTCCATATCTACTTAAAACAACTTCGAACCTTAAGTGTGTCACCCTACGGTTCATGAACATGTAGACATGATGGAGACACATCTCCGATCAATAACCATTAGCGCGATCTGGAGATCCATAATAGCTCCCACATACTCAACGATGACTTTGTGATCGATGGAACCATTTAACATACGAAACCAATTCCCTTTGTCACACGATACTCTACTTATCCGAGGTTTGATCGTCGGTATCTCGATACCTAGTTCTACCTCGTTACTGATAAGTACTCTTTACTCGTTCTGTGATATGTCATCCCTTGTGACCTAGTCACATACTTGCAAGCTAACTAGATGACATTCCACCGAGAGGGCCCAGAGCATATCTATCCGTCATATGGATGGACAAATCCCAATCTTGGTCCATGCGCTTCAACACATACTTTCAGAATACCCAATGTCACCTTTATAACCACCCAGTTACGAAGCAGCGTTTGATGTCATCAAAGTACCCATCCGGTGATGGTGATTAACATAACCTCATGGTCGAAGGATTAGGTTACTATGCATTTGAAAAGCTTGTAGCAAAACGAACTTAATGACTTGATCTTATCCTATGCTTACTATGGGCGTGTGTCCATTACATCATTCTCCTAATGACATGATCTTGTTATTAACGACATCCAATGCCCATGATCAGGAAACCATGATCATCCATTAATCAACAAGCTAGTTTAACAAGAGGCTTACTAGGGACTCTTTTATGTTTACAAAACACACAAGTATTAATATTTCCGTTTAATACAATTATAGCATGGGATGTAAATATTTATCATAAACATAAAGATATAATAATAACCACTTTATTATTGCCTCTTGGGCATATCTCCAATAGTCTCCCACTTGCACTAGAGTCAATAATCTAGTTAAAACTTGTGCATTCAACACCTATGGCTTTCCGGTGTTGTATAGAAACTATTGCTAGTGGTAAACATAATCTTCGGATCTGACACTTCCAGGTCCGTGTGTATTTGCATGTCCTTGCGTCTCTATGCATTACTCATTCTCCAATGAGATGGCATTGTATAAATTTGGTCCTTTGGTGAGACCTTTAGTTCATTGGGATTAAATCATGTTGATACAATTATCGTACAATGTATATTCATAGTATTATCCCGCTATGAACCACACCTAGTTTGATAACAAACTACTTGACGCAAATGCCCTCATTTGCTGCTACAATAGCAGTCATATACTTAGCCTTTTGTTGTAGTATCTGTCACAATGTTTTAACTTTGGTACTCAACCAAATCCGTTATGGAACTTCCTTTCCATTACATTGTGCCACCCATAGTTTAAATTGAGATAAACTTAATTTGTGACAAAACTAGTATCAATGCAACAATTTACAATGAACTATTTGTCACCACTATATAAATAATATATTATTAGTTCTTCCAAAGATCATAGGAATATCCCTACTATTGTCCAATGATCATCTTATGAGTCATTCTGGTATATGCTCATAACATTTATAGCATAGGACATATCTGGATGTGTACATCTCAAAGATTGATCAAAATATTCTTGTGATTTCACCAAGTGTCAAAACACTTGAATCTCGTGTCACCACACTTGAATCTTGATTAAGTCCTTTCCGTGCATCAAGAACCTTTCGTGTTGTTTCCATATTGAACTCATTCAACATCTTATCTATGTACATTTGGCAAAACCATATTAGCGCCTCAATCTATCCATATAGACATTGATGCCTAATTCTTGGGTTATGCCTAAGTCTTTCATCGAAATGAAATTCTTAACCTGTGTCAATAAAAGATACATCATTTCTAATCAACAACATGTCTTTCACATAATGTATTAGAAATATGTCTTAGCGCTCCCACTTAATTTCTTGCAAAATGCAAACATCTTCATCGTCTCTGATGAAATTAAACCTTTTAATGATTTCATCACGGTGAAGATTCCAACTCCGCGATGCTCACTTCAACCATTGAAGTTTTGCATACTCTTTTAGCATCCTTTGAATTAACAAAACCCTTTGGATCATGTCATGTACACGTCCTAGGTAACCATTCTATTAGAAGAACTTGTTTTGTTTGTTCAACTACCATATACCAAAAATATGTAGTGGTTGCTACATTAATCTGTGCAGACTAAATATCGCTGTGAAAGATCAAATCTTATCATAGTCAATTCCTTGAACATTTTCGCAAACTCTTTCCGACATGTCGACTATTTCATAGATGTGAAACATCCATGTCTATTTCTTTATAGATCCATATACGACTGTAAGGTCTTGCACCTTTCTAGAGGGTCTTTCAAATTCAAAGCTTGATTTCTCGTGTATGGAATTATCACGGATTTTATGGCTTCAAGCCACTTAACAAAGTCAGGGCCCATCATTGATTATTTGCATGTAGTCGGTTCATCATTGTCAAACAACAATGATTTAACTCTCAAATCTTGGCATTTGATTACTTACCCGACCTACTTGGTTCAATACGAACTTAGATCCCCGTGACCACATCCTTTGAGGCACGTGAGCCATGAGCATTGTTGCTGCCTCCGGGACACTTACCGACGCTGCGCAACTCAGCACATATTAGCCAAGGTTCAACAACCTTGTCAAAGTTCTATTGTCCTCCCACTTGACTTTTCACCAAAAATTCCTTCTCAAGAAACTCGACACTCTAAGCGACAAACAATTTTGTCTTCGATGTTATGGAGGAATACCCAATGGCTATTCGAAATAACCTACAAAGACATGCTCATCCGACTTTGGCTGTAAACATTTTACTTATGCCTAGCATACCAAAAATTTAAGAAAGGACAACCTGGATTTTATCCCAAACCATGACTTATATGGTGTCATTTCAACGGATCACGATGGAGCTCTTTTCAATGTAAAAGCGGTATTCACTAAAGCTTTAATCTTTAAAATATAATGTTAGTTTTATAAATGACACCTTTGATCTTACCATGTCAAACAAGGTTTCATTACATATCTTGAACACTCCATACTCCTATGGTGTTTTGGGAAATGCAAATCCATGGAATGATTCCTCAAATCTTAGGTGTTTTGCTAAACTTGTAACTCAAACATCTTTATGATCCAATCATAAACTTTTTTTTATTTTCTTGTTACAATAATTTTCCACTTCATCTTGAAAGTCTTTGAACATTTTCAAATGTTTCATACTTCTTCCTTATTGAGTAGGTATCTACATATACTCACTCAAATCTTCGGAGAAAGCATATGAAGTTGAAATCCATCGCCCACGACTACACATAATGGACTATATACATCAATATGTACAAATTCCAATCAGTTAGTCGTCCGTTCCTCTTTTGGCCTCTGAACGAGTTTTAATTATCTCCCGGAAAGTATCACAAGCGTCATTTGATCAAAATCAAAGACTCCAAAAATCCATCAACATGGAGTTTCTTCATGTATCCCTAATATAATTTAAACGGTGATGTCACTTCGCAAGTGATCTTTCAATTATTTGTCTTGCGACATTTTAGCATTAGTTTTATGGTCGTTATTTCTCCAACCAGACTTGTATATCATCCATCTATTATGGAATACAGTAATCATTTGAACAACCTTTTATCGTCATAATACCTGATCAAAATAACAATTATTGAAACAAATCTTGAAGGCAAGCTTTGATGTTAACGAGCAACACAACAACCCTTTGTTTGTTTTCGATGAACATAATCACATATTCTCTTGCTAGTTACTTAGGCCATTGCAGTTCATGAATTGTGTTGTCCTGTATGACACTTCATACCAACCAATTCGGTATCCAATACCGCAGAACCACATTGTTTAACAACCAAGGAATACAGCCATAACATGTATTTTCTATATACCTAAGTTGGACATCCCCAATCTTTTCTTTTCCGCCAAATATTTTATAGATTCTCTTTCAACAATTCCTTTTCTTTCAAAGAATCTATCAACATCAATAGTGGTGTCATTCACGTATTACAAAGTGTGTATAGTCAAATACTAATACCTTTGAACTTGCACTTTGAAGTGGATCACCTTCATCAAATGTTTGGCATTCTTTCAAAATTCCATTCTTTAGTAATCTTTTAGTGTAGTAAACATTTTACTTACATCTTTTATTCATCCTTATCATGACAACTTTCATGATCAAGCTGCTATAGCTTATAAAGGTGAATTGCGAGTATAATGTTTCTTTTCCAAAACCTTTTGGAGGATTAGGACGACTGGCGTCTCCAATCTTCACAAATTCCCATCAAATATGAGGACGTATACTCTATCATGTTGTAACCAACACATTGTTTTAGATATCGCAATACCTTTTCACATATGATGGTTTCTAAAACATTGCTTTCAGCTCTTAGATAAACTTGATATTAAAAACAATCTTTTGAGTATCAAGAATCATGGAGGCAAACATGATACATTAGATACTACCACTGGAATTGTTACTCTTGATTTAATACTGTTTATTAAACTTCACAGAGTAAACGGAGTTTGTTGAAAGTTTGCAATATGACTTTTAAACTTTAGATTGACACTCAAAACAATACGATACCAGTTCGTAAAGCAAATATCCAGAATTTCTATAGTTCTACTATCTCAACTATAACTAAGCGTAAGGTGGTGAACGGATGCCAATGACTACAACAAAGTATGCAAATTCACTTTGATTGTATTTATGATAAATTGAGTTTGACTAATCCAAATTACAAATAAACTCCCACTCAAAACAACATCCCTCCGGTTGTTTTAGTGATTACACGAACCAAATCCACTACACCAAGTCCGATCATCACGTGAGATGATGTAGCTTCAAAGGCGAACAATCAACATGTTCATCATATCATCCATATGACTCATGCTTTACCTTTCGGTATTCCGTGTTCCGAGACCATGTTTGTACATGCTAGGCTCGTCAAGGTTAACCTTAGTATCCGCATGTACAAATCTGGCTTGCACCCGTCGTATGCACACGTAGAATCTATCACACCCGATCATCACGAGATGCTTCGAAACGACGAGTCTTAGCAATGGTGCCTACTAAGGACGAACACTTTATTTAGTGAGAGGGACCAGCTTATAATGCTACCGTCGCGATCTAAGAAATACAAGATGCATAAAGGATTAACATCACAGGCAATTCATAATTAGTGTGATATGATATGGCCCTTTCTTCTTATGCCTTTGATCTCCATCTCCAAAGCATGGACATGATCTCCATCATCACTAGCATTGCGTCAAGGTCAGTGGCGCCGCTTCATGGTTGTCCATCATCACTAGCAACTATTACAACTACTTGGAATAAAGCTATTACAAGATGAATAGACACGCAGGTCTTAAGTAATTAAAGACAACCATTAGGCTCCCGTTGCCATATTACAACAAGGATCATTGCATACATCAAATATAATCACAATCACATGATGGCCATATCACATCACAAAACCCCTGCAAAAACATGTTAGACGCCTCTAATTTTCTTTGCATGTTTTACGTGGTTTCGGGCTTTCGAATAAGAACGGATCTTACCTACGAAACTGAACCACAACGTTGATACGAGTGCTATCAAGTGCAAAGTGTAGATTGGATCTATACTATGATGGGAGAGATGACACCATAAAGCCACTTGTGCAAAGCAAGTTACACGTCAAGCATGGAGCAAGTCTCATGTGCGATGACATGTAAGGTTAGCCCGAGCCGCTTCATCCCACCATACCGCAAGATGCAAAGTACACAAAGGAAAAGACGGCACGAGCACCAACGCCCACAAAACCATTGTGTTCTACTCGTGCAACAGATCTACGCATAGACACGGCTCTGATACCACTAATGGGTTCGTAGCATGGAAAACAAAAAATTTCTAGCGCAAGAACGAACAAAACCCAGATCTAATCTAGATAAAAGCCAAGATCTAATCTATTAGACATGTGCAACGAGATAGATCTGTACTAACCCTTGTAGACCCAAAAGCGTTACGAGATCGGGTCTCATGGTTGATGTAGTCGATCACTTGCCGATCTCAAGATCGAGTAGACGATCCTTCTGGCGCCGCGTTCCGGCAGCGCTTCCGCAGTCGGTCACATGTGCGGAGTCGAAGCAGACCTTCCTCTCCACGTTCCAGCGAGCAGCGGAGGTAGTAGATCTCCCCACGGAATCCCAGCAGCACGACGGCGTGGTGGTGGTGGTGGAGTAGAGAATTCTGTAGGGCTTCGCGTAAGCCAGAGCAGAGGGAAGGAGGAGGAGAGAGGCAACTTGAGATCTAGAGAATAGAAGGGGCTTGGGGCTTGTGCCTCCACCCCTCTATTTAAAGGAGGGAGGCGCCATGGGGATGTGGAGTCCTTGTAGGACTCCCCTCTCCCTTGGCCGGCGGATCAAGGAGGTGGGGGGAGAGTCCTACTCCCCCACGAATCCTTTTTTTACCCCACAAGGATTCCTTGATCCTTTCTTGGTTTTCAAGAAAACTCCAAGAAATCTTCTAGAACCTTCAGAAACATTCTAAAACCATCTAGAATCCCCATACAAATACTCCAAAACATTTCCTAACTTAGAAAATGATCCCCAACATTTTAATCTTATTCCCTGGACAATTCTGGATCTCCTCAGGATGTCCCGGATCCAATCCGAGACTCCGAACAACATTCGGTCTCCAACGCACATTCCATATCTACTTAAAACAACTTCGAACCTTAAGTGTGTCACCCTACGGTTCATGAACATGTAGACATGATGGAGACACATCTCCGATCAATAACCATTAGCGGGATCTGGAGATCCATAACAGCTCCCACATACTCAACGATGACTTTGTGATCGATAGAACCATTTAACATACGAAACCAATTCCCTTTGTCACGCGATACTCTACTTATCCGAGGTTTGATCGTCGGTATCTCCATACCTAGTTCTACCTCGTTACTGATAAGTACTCTTTACTCGTTCCGTGATATGTCATCCCTTGTGACCTAGTCACATGCTTGCAAGCTAACTAGATGACATTCCACCGAGAGGGCCCATAGCATATCTATTCGTCATATGGATGGACAAATCCCAATCTTGGTCCATGCGCTTCAACACATACTTTCAGAATACCCAATGTCACCTTTATAACCACCCGATTCTGAGCATTTGATGTCATCAAAGTACCCATCCGGTGATGGTGATTAACATAACCTCATGGTCGAAGGATTAGGTTACTATGCATTTGGAAAGCTTGTAGCAAAACAAACTTAATGACTTGATCTTATGCTATGCTTACTATGGGTGTGTGTCCATTACATCATTCTCCTAATGAAATGATCTTGTTATTAACGACATCCAATGCCCATGATCAGGAAACCATGATCATCCATTAATCAACAAGCTAGTTTAACAAGAGGCTAACTAGGGACTCTTTTATGTTTACAAAACACACAAGTATTAATGTTTCCTGTTAATACAATTATAGCATGGGATGTAAATATTTATCATAAACATAAAGATATAATAATAACCACTTTATTATTGCCTCTTGGGCATATCTCCAACACTATGAATTGTATTAGTGGGACTTTCTTATATGGAAGCAGCAGTTTTATGGTTGTGAACTTTTGAGGTCTCGTATGGAGAATTTCGTAGTGGGACTTTTTTTTATCATTACTAGCTCGATTTGCATGATCGGTTGGTTATAAGGACACGAGCAATCGTGGAAGCGAAAAAGGCGTAAGTTGAAACAAGATCGCAGCAGTTCATCATTAACACCGACGAAACTCAAAAAAACAAGGTGCCTCTCTAGCATTGAATTTTTTATTCTTTTTCTATTCCATCTCATACATGTTCTTAATAGATTCATCATTGTTCCCTACAGCGATAAAACACGGATTCAAGGCATGGTACCAGACATCTTCATCCCAGACATGATGGACGATGGGCTGCAGACCATAGAGACTCATAACTTTCCTGTTCACGGAATGACGGTTCTTACTGTGAAGTACACCAACGAGGAATCAACGGTCGATAGAATCCTCTCCATGTACGAGGCTTAGCTTGAAGAGGTTTGTAGTGATCCAACTTACTGTCAGATTTTATTAAAATGAGTGTCATATGAATTATGCTAATGAATTCAAGGTTGTTTGATTCGTATAAAATAGTTTGCCATATTAATTTGAACTAGTTTTTCCTAACCAGTCCTTTTAACTAGTTTAAATACGAATCAAACATCAACCCATACATATTTTATCAGAATCCCTTGATTTTCCAATGCTAGAAACAAACATACTGTGTGTCATATGAAATGCATTCCTACATTATCAATACTCCTACGTCTTTCATGTCATAAGAATCAATAATACAAGTTCCAAACTATATCCTTCACGTGTTCATTTCACCAGACTCTGGTACTAATAATCACATTTCATTTGACACCAAGATAAGAGCAGGTACGTTGGACTAGACATTGAATATACTGCTGAAGGAAGTGAAAAAACCATCGCCGTCGTACAACTCACCATGACAGAGCATGTTCTAGTTTATCATTATGCTAGGGGCACGAAAAAATGCCAGGGACTTCGTGATTTTTTCAAGGAAAAACAGATCACCTTCATTAGCGTCAACAAGAGGATTGATTCAAAGATGTTGATGAAAGAAAAGTTTTTCATCCCTGAAGAGTACCGTGTAGACATACAGGGAATATTCAATACATTCCAAGGTGACAATCACAGGTATCGCATGGCTAGTATTGCAGCGGTACTCATTGATTCATCATACACTGAGATGAAGATAGCAGCAAGTGACTCAGAAATGCATAACAAATGGGAGTGGAAGCCAATGCCAATGGAGATTCTGCATTACTCAGCAAAAGATGGGCATATAAAATATGAGTTGTACAAGAGAATAACATTCAACAGCTACTGCCTCAATTTAGGAAGACAAATTCTCAATGACAGGCTGTGCATCGGGTGTAAAGGAGGTAATGGATATAAGTCCTACAGATGTTTTTTGGAGGCAGGTCCATCAGCTGATAGCAATAATAAGTGGGAGGATGAATACACGATGTGTCGAGCAGCAAATATCGACAGGTGGATGAAGAACGATGCATGGTGGACGAAGAGAGACAACGAGGAAGAAGATTGAATATAGCTAAAGACTGTTATTACGTGAGTACGATCTGCTAGCAGTGTGTTAAATCAGTTTGTTAATTCAGTTAAACAAACGTGGTTATGATCTAGTATGTTATATTTGCAGAACAATTCAATTTATTTGTGTATGTGCAAAAATTATACTAGTTTTATCATTATCCCGAAATGTTTGTAATTACTGCAGATAAATGTATAGTTGTATTTCATATGTATATTCCTAATTTGGTCTCGCAAGCAAGCAAGTTAATTGCAAATAAATAAGCAAAATCGCATTAACAAATTAAAATTTTCTAAAAAATTACTTGAACTTTCATAGTTAAATAAATTGTTCATTACTAATTGTCTACCTACCAACAACAAAGCGTACAACCATTCCACCAAGGCAGAATTATAAACTAAGCATTAAAAAAATGTATAAGAATAGTTCTGTGCACAAACATTTCTTTGATCAGTACACTAATGAAGTATTCAAGAGGTAGTGCATAAGTTCTACAAGGATAGTGTATCTCTATGCATGGCACGTTCATTGCAGTGTCGAAAAAAATAATCTTGCACACTCCACACAACATTATAATGAATCAACCAAGATGCAGTACATACATGCTGCAATAGCAATTCAGTCAATGGCGCGAACCACTAATCAAACGCTACTGGTAAGAAAGAGTGGTGGCATCATTACATATCATAATAGTCGCAGTCCCCTTATCATGAGAGGGACACAAGTGATTTTTCGACAATTGAAATGAAATCTGATGCATCCAGTTGAATATTCACAGCACATCAAAATAAATCAATAGAAATAACGAAATGCATTACTACATAACAAGCGGTTCATAACATACATCAAGCGGTTCAACACAACCTATATCTGCACTAATAAACAATCAGAAGGAATTGCAGTCATCACATAAAATGATGTCTATGACAAACATTATCTCAATGTTTCGGATTAAAGTGGTCCTGCCAGTGAGGAGAATGGCTTACCCAACTTCAAGACATCCATGATGAGATTCAACAAAGGTCTTTCGCTCTGGGGTGCTGAAGATGATTCGACCATCACTCCCTGTCTTGTACGAAATGAAGCTTACGGCACCATTTGCACCAAGCCATACTCCAGTCACGCCTTTTTTGGCAATTTCAAGAGAAAAAACCATTCTCAAAGGTAGTTTCTAATTAAGTTACAGAAGTTAGAAATCTAATAACTAACAAGCAATAAAAAAATATAATAGAAAGTTAAAAAATAATGATAATTAATAACATACCATATCATGACGCTGAACATGCGTCCTGGTCAAGCGAGTAACAAGTTCTAGGCCAACATACAATTCTTTTGAAGGAATAGTGTGGACAAGATAACACTTTTAACTCTTGGTAAGCTTGCATCTCTGAGCAACAATTGTATAATCCAATGGTCCTTCTTGCTCCTCATCCTCCCGATCCTCCTCATCAGACTCATCCTCTTCGCCCTCATCCTCATCATCACACTCATCCTCCTCGGTCTGATCATCCTCGTCCTCATACCCCTCGTCATTCATATACATAACAATGATACTTGGACAAGGAGCTCCCATTGAAAAAACCAGATACACACCAGAGTCGATTTTGTTTTTAGAAATAAACCTTCTCCATGAAGAACCTGCAAGGCGAGTCATTGCTCGCTCTTTACGCACGTCCACAACATACATTCGCCCAAGAGCTTGAAACTCCACGCTTTGTCCTGTTATTCTATTGAATTCTCTCCTTATATTGCATGGGACAGTCTAAAATGAATAAAATAATTAAATAAATGACAATAGTATGGATAGAAAATTCAATTAATGTAAATAGCAAGAATTATATGCATACCAATGAACGCTCAAATCGACCATGTACAGACGGACAAGGAATAACGAGGCTGACATTGTTTCATTACTATAGTCTATGAAACAAACCTGACACAGTGCCATGTCCTAAAAAAAATGAAAAGCACTCGTTAATTTATGATAAGGCTAGCTAAGATAAAAAAAGGGCAACATATTTGGAATGAACATAAAGTAATTTTAGGGACGGAGTAAGTGAGCCAAGTAGGAAGCCTCAATCACACCACCCCAACCCTTCATTGCATTATCATATTGTAACTAATCCATAGAAAAATGAAAGTACAAAAGCATAATCAACCTAAATGTGTATCCTCATTGCATCATCACATTGCATGCTAAATCAAAAATCCGTATCTCCATATATATACAAACTGAATAAAAACCTAATATCTAAATATTGTCGAACTTTTTTATCTATACAATTTATAATATGAATCGACCAAAAATATGAATCCATCTTATCTAGAATTATGGTTCGAAACAAACAAGACTAAAATGTGCAAGATTTATAGGATAAAAACGAGGGAATCGAATGAGCATACCTTGAGAGGGAGATTAGGGAGCTAAACAACGGCGAAATCCTTCAGATCCAATGGTTTTTAGGGGTGCAATTGAGAGGGACGGGAGATGGGAATAGGAGGTGAGCTCTCTTTGTTAGTCCTGGCGGTTGGGAACAACTAGGTCGGGATGGGAAGGGCAACCATGCGCCTGATGCTACATCAATAAGTGTATGGCCTTTATGTTAGGCGATACACTGCCAAAGCACGTTGTATTGCACAGTCCCCTTAGCAATACAATCTAAACTATACGGGCAGTACCATGTATGCATTGCATACATTTTGCATATGCCCGTTTGCATCGCATGTCGATTCCATTCCACGGTGAATGCACTGCCGTTGCACATTATCTTGCATCGTCCACACATCACTATATTAAAGACTTAACGAGCAGTGCATAAGATTTCCACAGGCAGTGCATATGCGGCTACATGGCAGGTTCAGTGCATTCCAGCATAAGGATGCAGTGCATATGTTCTGCATAACCATACGTTCATCCCAGGTGGAGAACATCTTGCATAGACCACACAACACTATATTGTAGCACACGACATGCAGGCAATACAGGCAGTGCATATGACTTGATCCAGCAGTGAATTACGGCCTAGAGATGCAGTGCATCTGTTCTAAATGAATAGTACGTGTTCGTGTCCACCGCACGTGCCGAAAGTCTTGCAAGTGGCACAACACTATATTGTAGCACACGACATGCAGTCCATATAGGCAGTGCATATGCCTGTTATGGGCAGTGCATTACCGCATAGGGATGCAGTAAATGCATTCTAAATGAACAGTCCGTGTCCGTGTCCACCGTAGGTGGAGAACACATTGCACAGTCCGCACATAACTATACTGTAGCACACGACATGCACTCCGCATAGGCAGTCCGTATGGTTAGAAAGGGCAGTTCACTCCTGCCTAGGAATTTAGTGCATAAGATTTCCACAGGCAGTGCATATGTGTCTACATGGCAGGTTTAGTGCATTCCAGCATAAGGATGCAGTGCATACGTTCTGCATAACCATACGTTCATCCCAGGTGGAGATCATCTTGCACAGACCGCACATCACTATATTGTAGCACACGACATGCAGGCAATACAGGCAGTGCATATGACTTGAGCCAGTAGTGAATTACAGCCTAGAGATCCAGTGCATCCGTTATAAATGAATATTACATGTCCGTGTCCACCGCACGTGCCGAAAGTCTTGCACAGTTGGCACAACACTATATTGTAGCACACGACATGCAGTCCACATAGGCAGTACATATGTCTGTTCCGGGCAGTGCATTACCACATAGGGATGCAGTAAATGCATTCTAAATTAACAGTCCGTGTCCATGTCCACCACAGGTGGAGAACATATTGCACAGACCGCACATAACTATATTGTAGCACACGACATGCACTCCACATAGGCACTGCATATGGTTAGAAAGGAAAGTTCACTCCTGCCTAGGGATACAGTGCATAAGATTTCTACAGGCAGTGCATATGCGGCTACATGGCAGGTTCAGTGCATTTCAGCATAAGGATGCAATGCACACGTTCATCGCAGGTGGAGAACATCTTGCACAGACCGCACAACACTATATTGTAGCACACGACATGCAGGCAATACAGGCAGTGCATATGACTTGAGCCAGCTGTGAATTACAGCCTAGAGATGCAGTGCATCCGTTCTAAATGAATAGTACGTGTTCGTGTCCACCGCACGTGTCGAAAGTCTTGCACAGTTGGCACAACACTGTATTGTAGCACACAACATGCAGTCCACATAGGCAGTGCATATGCCTGTTCCGGGCAGTGCATTACCGCATAGGGATGCAGTAAATGTGTTCTAAATGAACAGTCTGTGTCCATGTCCGTGTCCACCGCAGGTGGAGAACACATTGCACAATCCGCACATAACTATGTTGTAGCACACGACATGCACTCTGCATAGGCAGTGCATATGGTTATAAAGGGCAGTTCACTCCTTCCTAGGGATGCAGTGCATAAGATTTCCACAGGCAGTGCATTTGCGGCTACATGGCAGGTTCAGTGCATTCCAGCATAAGGATGAAGTGCATACGTTCTGCATAACCATACGTTCATCATAGGTGGAGAACATCTTGCACTGACCGCACAACACTATATTGTAGCACACGACATGGAGTCAACAAAGCCAGTGTATATAGATGTCAAGAATAGCGAAGAGATGCCTTCCTGAATAGCGAAGAGATGCATTCGTTTTTCATAACAAGTGAGTGTCCGTGTTCCCCGCAGGTGGAGAACATATTTGACAGTCCGCACATCACTATATTGTAGCACACGAGATGCAACACACACAGGCAGTGCATACGGTTGTCTTGGACAGTTCATTAGGATAACCAGTAGTGCATAAGCCTCTCACAAGCAGTGCATTCCTGAGATGTAGTGCATACGTGTGGAGCACCAAAGATACGCATTGTATAATTCAAAGGTGAACAACATCTTGTATAGTCATCAGTGTAGTATAAATTACCACCCAAGATGTAGTGCATAGGTGTGGCGCACGCAGTGTATCTCGGTGTGCATGGTCAGTGCACTACTTGCGCACGTGTTAAAAACGGTCGGTCAGCGTTATTAAAGATAAAGCACCACTCAAGCGGTGAGGCATTATGGATTTGGTGTGAGCTGTATAAGCGTGTAATTAATGTTGTAAATCTCTCGCCTCGTCCTCTCAGGCTTATAAATAGTGTCGGCACCTCTTCACACTTCTAAACAGCATTAGTACCAGGGATAACGATTCGATCTCCCCTAACTACCACTGGCTTCATAATTCCTCGCCGCCTACCCACCTGCTGGGCGAAGTTCCCTCCGGGTGCTCGCATACCACTTCCAACGCCGCCTAGCTCCGACGACGAAGAAGAGAAAGAGGAGGTCTCTTCACAGGAGTCGGTCACGGCTCAAGGTGTGGTAGCCGTTGTAGAGGAGGAGCGAAACTACGAGAACCTACATGAATACGGCTCTTCTTCCACCGACAGCGACCAATACTACGACCTAATGCTACCGCCAACCTCAACAAAAGTCGACTCGTTCGGTAAGGAGAAGAAGAGGCGGGAGAATGTGAGGAACCACGAGAAATAGACCGCGTTCATCGCTTCCATGGAGAGCGAGAGTATCTCTGCTCCAGCAACACCGGAGAAGGAGAAGGAGGAGGTCGAGAAGGAGAAGGAGGAGGTCGACTCATTCGAAATTGAAAAGAAGAGGCGGGAGGATGCCCGGAACCGCGAGAATTATGGCCGCATAGGGCCGCTGTTCATGAGGCCAACAGCCTAGCAGTTCTGGAGATGACCAATCAACTTCGACAAGCAGCGGAGGTGAGGAGGAACCAACGTGCGGCAGCGGCAGCAGTAGCGCAAGCGGCTGTGGCTCCAGCGGCGGCGGTGAACGACGACGAGGAAGGTCCATCATACGTCATCCACATATACAGCGACGAAGACGATTAGGGGATGTAGCTTTATATTAGGATTTTGTTTATATATCCATAAATGTCATTCAAATCTTGTAAAATATCTCTTGATTTGGATGGACTATTAATTTATCTGAATTTTGTAAAATGCCATCGATTCCGCGGTAACCAAGGAAGAAATCCGGTGCATAATCATCGTACCGGGCAGTGCATGACCTTCATTAATATACATCCGGATCTTACAAACCAAGGCAGTGCATAGCAGGTTTGAAATGCAGTAGTTTGTTTCCAAATTAAATGGGCCTGTAAATAACAGGCCTGTGTTTAACAAGCAGAGTTGTGGTTACGTACTTTTAAGGTCTCAAATGTAGTGTTTTATTTAGTTTATTTTTATTTTTATGTAATATGAGGCATTGCATAATACTTTAGAGAAGCAGTGCTATGCTGCAAATAACAATGGGCTTGTGAATTATATTAGTGGGCCTTTCTTGTATATAAGGAACAGTTGTATGGTTGCGAAGTTTTGAGGTCTCGTATGGACAATTTCGTAGTGGGCTTTTATTTATATAATTAGTACTATGATTTGCACGATCGGTTGGTTATAAGGATACTAGGAGTCATGGAAGTGGTAAAGGCGTAAGTTGCAACAACGGCACACCAGTTCATCATTTGCAGCGCCGAAACTCAGAAAACTAAGGTGTCTATCTAGCGCATAATTATATATTATTTTGTAGTCCATCACATACTTGTTCTTTTAGATCCATCCTTCTTTCCTACTACGGAAATAAACAGATTCAAGGCGTGGTACCAGACGTCTTCCTCCCATGGACGACGGGCTTCAGACAACAGAGATTCATCACATTCCTGCTCATGGAACGACGGTTCTTACTATGGTGTACACCAACAAGGAATCAACGGTCGACAAAATACTCGCAATCTACAAAGGTTGGCCTAACGAGGTTAGTACTGATCCAACTTACTGTATCTTTGTTTGAAAAGGTTTGCATAAGAATTATGCAGAAAATTTGTAGTACTTTTTCCTAACCAGTACTTTGAAGTAGTTTTCATTCAAATCAAGCATTAACCCCATACATCCTTTTTCAGAATCCATTGTTTTTCCTATGATCAAGCAAACTATTTGTAATATGAATTAATGTAACATTAGGGCCTGTTTGGCACCTGCTGTTTTTTCAGTATTCAGAAGCTAATGTAGTATCTAAAATACTGTAGTTTTCAATAGATTGGGCGTTTGGCCACAGTAAAATACCAAAGTTTCAAAACTGTGGTATTACAAAAACTGAGGTTTTTTTGCATGGTTCAAGAAAGAGGTCTGGAGTTATTTTTTTACAAATACTATGGTTTTGTGCAAACTGTAGTATTGATTGCCCAACATTGATATACTATGGTTTTAGAATACTTTGGTTTGACTAAAGCCAAGAAGCCAAACGAAGCCTTAGAGTGGGCATGGAAAATGCGATCCTACATTTTTCTCTACTCCTACGTTCTTCACGCCGTAAGAATAAAAAATGTTTCACTAGATTCTGCTACTTACTAAATGATCAAATTTTACTTGATAGGACAACAACAGCAGGTACATAGGACTTGACCCCGAATACTCTCCTATAGGCAAACAACAAACCGTCGCCGTAGTACAACTCGCCATGAGGGAGCACGTCCTAGTGTATCATTGCGCCAGGAGCACGAAGGAATGCCAGGGGCTACGGCATTTTCTCAACAAAAGACATATCACGTTCGTTAGTGTGGACAAGAGGACAGACATAAAGATTATGAAGAAAGAGAAATTTGATATCCCTGACGAGTATCACGTCGACATACAGGATATATTCAAGTCAGTCCCACCAGATAATCACAGGGATGGCATGTCCAATCTTGCAGCAACACTCATTGATAGGTCATACATTCAGATGAAGACACTAGCCCGTGCCTCAAACATGCATCACATATGGGAGTGGAAGCCAATGCCGCCAGAGAATCTGCGTTACTCAGCAATAGATAGATATGTCACATACGAGTTGTACAAGAGGATATCATTCATCAGGAATCTCCTCGGTTTAGATAAAACAATCTTGGATAACAAGCTATGCATCAGTTGTCATGGAGGTTCTAAACCGTACAAATGACATAAACAAGCAGGTCCATTAAAGGATACCAAGAAGATATGGCAAAAGGAGCAATACGGCATAAGTCCAGAAGAAGATGTCGACATATCGGAGAAGCAATAAGATGGCTAGAAGGGAATGTGAATTCAATAAAGACTTTCGTAGTGTGGCTACGATATTATATCAGTATGGTGATTTTAGTTGATAACCACATATAAAATGTGGTTTTGATTTAGCGTTTGATATTTTCCGAACAATGTCATTTTAACAACTTCAAACCCTGCTTAGTGTGTGTAATACTTTCAACAATGTGTAATTCTATATAATCTGTGCATTCTGAATGTTTTCTTCTAGTAAAACAAATCATATATCCATTTTAAATACAATATTCTATTTTGTGTAGGATTATGGTGATTATTATCATTAATTAACTGTATAGAATACAAAAATAAATAAAGATGCAAAGACAAGTCAAAATGCAGTGCATACACGAACACTAAATGGCAGTGCATATTACCTAGTTAAGGCAGATCAGTCAGTATCACTCCACGCATCAGAATTCGGAAGCCGAAAACATAGTGGACAAAAACAAATAAATATTCAGGCAGTTCATAAACCGTATGACCAGCAGTGCAAAACTTGTGTCAAAACGCATATGCTAACCTAGAAGCAGTTAACACAAAACTGTGCATAAATTAGGTAGTGCACGCTTTAAAACCTAGGCAGTGCAAACGGCAGAACTTGTGCGGTACATCAAAACTAGGAACCCGGAAGCTGAAAACATAGTGGAAAAAAATAACTTATCAGGGAAGTACATAAACTATAGGACCGGCAGTGCAAAACTTATCTAAACACACATAGTGATCTTACCGTCTATGGCAGTGCTTACGCCAACCTAGAAGCTGTTAACATAAAACCAATGCTGACGGTAGCAAGCCACTTGAATGCCTACTATAAGCAGTGCATCGCCTCCTGTAAGTAGTGCACGGTCCAGCAAAGCGCAGATGCTCAGCACTGCATGCCATGCACTGCTCAAGATACAAGCAATGCACTGCCTCCCTGTCCTATGAGCAAGCCACTTGAACTCCTCCTATAAGTAGTGCATGGCCCAGCAAAGCGCATATGCTCAGATACAAGCAATGCACTGCCTCCCTATCCCACGAGCAAGCCACTCGAACTCCCATCAAAGCACGGCAGACCACAAAGCGTAGATGCTCACAAAGATAAAAGATGAACTGCTTCCATTACTATTAGACACTGCACTGCCTCACATTTCTTTTAAAAACACAATAGCACTGAAAACAGTACCCTTAAAAGAATTAGTTCAAAGTATAGATAAGAAGGAGTTCAAAGTAAGACCCCTCCCATTACACTCCTGTAAGTAGTGCACGGCCTCCTGTAAGCAGTGCACGGCTCAGCAAAGCGCAAATGCTCAGCACTGCACGCCATGCACTGCTCAAGATACAAGCAATGCACTGCCTCTGTGTCCTACGAGCAAGCCACTCGAACTCCTACTGTAAGCAATGCACGGCCTCCTGTAAGCAGTACACGGTCTCCTGTAAGCAATGCACGACCAGACACATATCTCGAAAGCGGTGCACGCGATGCACCGCCAACCTACAACCGATTGCGCCTCACGTGCTACCAGCAAGCCACTCGAACTCCTCCTGTAAGCAGTGCACGGCCTCCTGTAAGAAGTGCACGGTCAGCAAAGCACATATGCTCAGCACTGCACGCCATGCACTGCTCAAGATAGAAACTATGCACTGCCTCCTTGTCCTACGGTCAAGCCACTTGAAGTCCTACTGTAAGCAGTGCACGGCCTCCTATAAGCATTGCACGGCCCAGCAAAGCGCAGATGCTGAGCACTGCACACCATGCACTGCTCAAGCTACAACCAGTGCACTGCCTCCCTGTGCTACCAACAAGCCACTCGAACTCCTCCTGTAAGCAGTGTCCGGCCTCCTGTAAGCAGTGCACGGCCTCCTATAAGCAATGCACGGCCTCCTATAAGCAGTGCACGGCTCAGCAAAGTGCAAATGCTCAGCCCTGCATGCCATGCACTGCTCAAGATACAAATAATGCACTTCCCCCTATCCTATGAGCAACCCACTCGAATGCCTACTGTAAGAAGTGCATGGCGTCCTATAAGGAGTGCACGGCCTCCTGTAAGGAGTGCACGGCCTCCTATAAGCAGTGCACGGCCCAGCAAAGCGCAGATGCTCAGCACTGCACGCCATGCACTGCTCAAGATGCAAGCAATGCACTGCATCCCTGTCCTACGAGCAAGCCACTCGAACTCCTATTGTAAGTAGTGCACGGCCCAGCAAAGCGCAGATGCTCACGGTATGAAAAGATGAACTGCCTCCATTACTATTAGACACTGCACTACATCACATTACTTTTAGAAACACAATAGCACTGAAAATAGTACCCTTAAAAGAATTAGTTCAAAGTATAGATAAAAAGGAGTTCAAAGTAGTACCCCTCCCATTACACCCCACAACATAAAACGCCAACCAAGAGAATACAATGTCACTCCCCCAACACTACAGTAACTTGAACATACCTCAAAAATAAAATATGTGCAAGAAAAGACAAGTAAATATATACTGGTCAATAAGAAGGCAGTGCACAAATTACAACTTAGGCAATGCACTCCCCGTAACTTAGGTAGAGCTTGTGCAGTGCATCAATAAAATCTAATAAGGCAGTTCGTCAAATATAATTACGGAAAATCACTCACGATCATCCGAGGCATCAAATTAATCAGACGCGAGGCAGTTCATTGCATATAAATAAGGCACAGCAACCAAAACTACCACCCCATACATGATTTCGTGTTCCCTCTAGTATCCAACCCACGGAAAGGTAGTCCGAAAAAATAACTCGCGGAAAACAGAGTCTTTCTGCTACCGTCATCGCCGTTGACCAGGAGCAACTACATCCAGAAACAAACCTCCCAACACCGGCAATCATCAAAACACCCACCTTCCCACACCCCCAACACCAACATCACACACCACGCTCCGCCAACAGCAACCACCCCAGATCGCCCCGCCCCCGCCGACCCACCCCAACAGAATCTAGTCCAACCCTTCAAATCCAACCCACCATCGCCCGCACCAAACAGTCCTCCAACGGTAGCAAGTTTGTCCCCAGCAACCTGCACCGATTTGGAACGGAACTCCCCGGCGACCTCGATAGAGAGGATACATTCATAAAAAAGGTAAGAGGCAAAAGGCGATAGACCGGCGGAAGGCCCCTACGTCCTCTTATTCAAGAAAACAAGTAAGGGTAGTAACCTACAACAAGAGGTACGCCGAATTCATATCAATCAAAATCATATAATTCCTGTTTAATAGTAGATTCTTCTCAAATCTGTAACAGAAAGTAAAATTTATAGTACATACTATATAACTCCACTTTTAATTCATTCATTTCAGTTCCTTATCGCCAGACAAAGCATATGTGACTAACAGTTTAGAGATTACATATATACAGTTGTTTTTCATAAGTAATTATTGAAAAAAATATGGAAATAGAATTCGTATATAAAAAGGATAGACAAATATATTAAAACATCGAATTAGTGAAAATAATTACTAAGGATTAGAAGATTGCATAAAGAATTACTAATTT
This sequence comes from Avena insularis, assembly GCA_023614405.1. NCBI lineage: Eukaryota > Viridiplantae > Streptophyta > Magnoliopsida > Poales > Poaceae > Avena > Avena insularis. The sequence continues at coordinate 380,432,078 of CM042688.1, forward strand.
TCTGCCACACTTATTAAGAATTGTCTTATGCTCAAATATTATTTAATTATTAGGTGAAATGGAGGACAACAGAAGTCCTAGCCCTGAAAAGGTATAGAGCAATATACAACATAACTTGTAGGCATCACTAACATAAATATAGAAATGGAATTTATTTAATACAACTTCTTTGCAGAACATACCTGCTAATAACGATGCTGACAAAAAAAAGGCATTGCTGACCCAAGGTAATGCTGTAAAACAAAGTAAAAGTACATATTATTATTGTTTGTTCTTCATATAGTAAGGAAAAATATTGTCCGAAAACAGATAACCAGAACAACAGTCAGGTCCACACCAGTCAGCTATCAATAACACCATCACAAAGTGTGGACTGCATAGAAACACCCACATAGGAATGGCAAGTGGAAGATCAACTAGTAGAAGAGGAAGAGAAGAAAAAGAAGAAGAAAGCAGTACAAAAAAGAAAATTGAAGCTGGATAAAGTTAAGAAGAATCTACCTCTTGCATCAACCTCTAAAGAAAGTGTGGACAATGAAAAAAAGGAACAAAACATACCCCAGGATGACCCAATCCCACTGAGTTTTCAGCTTCCAGACAGCAGTACCACAATAGATTTACAGTCCAATACAAGAAGATTGAAGAGGCGGAAATCAATAGTTCCAGAAGAGCAAGATAACCCTCAGGAAAAAAAGAGGAGAACATCTAGAATATCAAAGGAAGAAAAAGGACATCTGAAAGAGCAAGAGAACAACAAAGATGAGGATGAGAGAAGTGACGACGATGATGAAGACTACAACATTCTTCCAAAAGGAATACAATCTGAAATAGAAGATGATGATGATGCTGCAGGTGATACAGAAGAAAATGGAGGAGAATTGGATAATCGGGTTAGTAAAGATTTACATAAATAAATTAACGATATGACATTCATTTTGGAAAATCCATAGCATGAACTGACAGCATAAAATCTTACATGCAGCAAACTGGGAGAAAATGCAAACGCAAGGATCAGAGCAAGAATATGATTCAAGGAACCTTGACAATAGGTGACAAAAAGCTACACAAGGACACATGCACAAACTACACATTAAGGTGTCCACTCAAAGAGCTCAGCAAATTGCTTACAGAGGTCCTTAACGATGATCAAAAAAACGAGCTATCAAATGTTGGGTGGGGATTCCTGTTTAATTACAGAGTAAAATCAAACCTGTCACGGCCAATGATCTTGTGGTTATACGAGAAAATTGATAGAGTTACAATGGTAATGGAACTTGGATTCGGCATGGACATTGAAATAACACCAGAAGTTGTGAGATCAGTGTTCGGCTTCCCTGACGGACCTAACGCACCTCCATTACCATCAGTGGATGGTAACACAAAAGCTCTCAAATGGCTAAGGAAAGAACTTGGAATAACAGTGACAAAACAAGTTCAACTTAATGATCTGTATAAGCAAATAAAGAAAGGTGACACACATCCTTTCACAATGCAATGCATATTTCTGGTGATTTTCAAGTGTATTGTCTGCCCCACTCTACACGCAAGGATAGGCCGAGAGGCTGGAATGGTACACAATGTAGACTACAAGAAGCTTCATCAAATGGATATTTGCCGCGTAGTAGTGGATGAACTGAAGAGAGGAGTTTAGAATATTTTTGTAGAGAAGAAAAATAGAACAAGAAAAAGGGTAAGGGTCCTATAAAAAAACAAATACCAAAGGAAACTGACGGATGCGCAATTCTGCCTTTAATAGTCTATCTGGACACTAAAAGGTGTGAGAATTCAATCAACACGACTGAAACACCAAGGCTGCATGTTCTTGACAATGAATTATTGTAATCCATTGTGAAGAAGGACAGACGGAAACATAACATTGAGGAACTCAGAGCATTGAAATATGTAAGTACACATACTGATAATATATCTCTTTGTATTTCCTTATTGCATATCTGATTTCATTCAATAACATAAGAAGACTGAGCGTCAAAATATCTAAATTGTCCTCTTCACATGAAACATGTTAAGACTAGTTCCGAGCTGTAGCACTACAACAAAGGTGTTCATACAAAGAAAAACAGTTCCTCAACTGTAGTGGTGGATAATGACGAGGAGAACAGGAAGAACAAGTATGCAATAGTTGTTGCCGGAGACAACTCAAACATTCCAACTGAAGAACCTTCTGTCCAGCCAAATCCAATCGGACGTCTCATGACAGATGTTGAGAAGATGTAGCAAGCAATGGATATCCTGAGATAGATTGCAGTCAACCTAGAAAACATATGTCAAAAATTAGAAACTAACACCAAACTAGGCCTCATCAGTAACTACAAACAAGATGTCAATAGAGCAGGACTCGAGATTCTAGACTCAATGGATAAGCTTAAGTTATACATGTAGTTGACAAAAGATATAGCAATTAGATTAACAACATAAGAGGACCTGTCAGAATGGAAAGTCCTGCATCATGTTCATTGCCACAGAATGAAACTGAGAAAAACAACTCAAACAGTGTTGATACGTCTAAAAAAACAGAAGACACAACGATCAAAGCTACAAAGGTAATTTATATACTTATTGCAAGTTATTGCACGATATAATAAGAATGATTGTTGCTAGTTTAATAGTGCTGTATTATTTGTTTTTAACACATTGGTCAATCAGGCAGATGATACCAATAATGAAACTGCAGCAAAAGGACAGGAGCACGCAACCTCAACAATAACAAAATACAAATCTGTAAAGGTAGACGCTCTTTAGAAGAAAGGAGAAAATTTGCTATAATATAAAACAAAAAGAAAAATCTGTTGATAGTTATAACATTCATTAGAATTCAACAAAGAACTAATATAAACTTCTGATTGTAGGAGGACGCAGGAGGAGATACAAACAACCAAACTCCTTGTGATGAAGCAAGAGCAAAGAGCGACCAAGAAACAAGCATACGCCATCAATCATCGAGACCGGTGAGCGGGCAAAAGAACAGGATAAACAAGAGGAACATCAGACAGAAGATAAATAAAAACAGAAGATTAAAGTTAAAGACAGTGAAGTTGGACATAGAGCAGAATATTTACTGTGAGTCAGTACCAATCTAACAGCAGAAGGTCGTATGACGTAGATACAACTTATATTTATGAAATTAATTTGTTGAACAATTTGATTCATTTGTAAATATACCATGTTTCTACTGGTGTGAATCAATTAAGGATACACTTGCAAAATAGAGCTTGCTAAACATATCAAAAAATCTGGGTGTAATGACTATGAAGAGATTTGTATGAACGATTATGGTTACAACAGTAAAGTATTAGCCAGTCCACCATTTGCACTCGTCAAACACGACTATTGAACCAGTAAACTGCCTCAACTACTGTAACTGCACTGTCATCCAACTACCATTCTGATGCACTGCCTAACATTACTCATTGCACTGATTTTTATGCACTTCATTTTTTCACACACTAACAATTTTTTCTATCCACAGATAAAGATAGTGGAGACCAAGCAAACAAGGACAGCTGGCAGAAACAATCCGATTAGACAAAAATGTATAACCTGATATGCAAGTTCACAGACAAAAAACTGTCAGAAGGAGATACGGCTTCATTAAAGTGAGATGATTAAACCAATTATCATTTTGCACTTTGCATATTTTTCTAGAACCATACTGTGTTATAATAAAGATTACTCCACTCTGCAGATCTCGGTATATATTAAAGCACGAGAAAACCAATACAAAGCTGCCACTGTATTACATATCAAGTGCTTTCAGAAAGGAAGGACTGCTAGGCGATATAGAGGGTGAATTGGTTTTAACCTATCTTGAAGAACAACTTAGGAGATCCAAGTCGAAGAAGAAAATTATTCATTATAGAGAAACTATAAGTACTATAGAAAAAGCAACTGTAAATAATAAACAACAGTCTTTATATATTCAGAGCAAACAAACTAACGGTTGTTTTGCAGCAAAAACTTATTAACATTAGCGCAGTCAAAGACGATAAAAGAAGTATGTGTTTGGTAGAGGACTTGTTTAAACCAGACGCAACATACCGTCTAGACAAATACGAACTAGTAAGTAGAAAAATAATGTTCATTATAGTAGATATTTTGACAACTTGAAGAACACGATACTACAAATACGATCTTTTATTTTCAATTTTTAAACAGAAAAATATGTTCACAAATTTTAAATAATTACACATGCAGATAATGTTTCCTTTCCTCGAGCGACCTCCTAAGGGAAGTTCAGGTTCAGTAGGTGACTGGTTCAAATTGATAGTAGATATTTTGGAGAAGAAGTTCAAAATTTATGATTCATTGAGAGAGCCAGGGGATATTGATCCTGAAAAACTATGCTCAAAATTGATCAGAAAATAAAGACATTGTGGAGCGAAGGTTTTGGAACAACAGAAACAAAAGTCCAAACGCTGGATGATTTTGAGTTAGTATATGAACACATGCCCCTACAAGATAATGGGTAAATGTTCATACATAACATAAAATTTAGTCTTGCATTGAACTAACTATCTTTGTCGACTTTTAACCATCTGAAAACAACTAAAATGAAAAATGTTATGCAGCTGTGACTGTGGGTTCTTCATGTTCTATATGATCGAGAAATGCACCAGAGATCACGTTCTGGAAATCACAAAAAAGATATTCCGGATTACAAGGAAATGCTTCTCATGAGGATGCTGACATCAGACATCTTCAGCATAAACATCGAAACATTAAATGATAGAATATTAGGTAATCCTTTACACAGATTTTTGACTAGTATTGTTCATACTACAGTATGTTGTTTCATAGCATTGTTACTATCAAGTGCAACACAAGTATTTACAAATTTGCAGCATCTATAGGCCATTCCGAATATCAAGAGCTATTCACAAGAAGAGATTTCCAAGACTTGAAGAGAGATATATTGCTAGGAATTCAAGAGAAAGAAAACAAGATGTCAAACAAATCAATGATACAACTAAAAGAAACACAGGAGAATGAGATCTTCAGAGAAAGATATAGAAGAAATCCAAAAAGGTGTAAGGATTCGATGGAAGAACAGAAAAATCGAAATCCAAAAGAAAGACTTGTTTTCATTCTAGCTAAATTTAAACAAACAGAGAATGCAAGGAAAGTACAGCAAAAACTAATCGAAGATGCATCAAAACCAGATTACAGAGAGTAAGTGTAAAGCTTAACTTGGTACAGCTAGATTTCTTTTAATTAGCCTAGATCATTTTTGTTCTAATCTAAACTAACACCCCTGTAATACTAATCCTTTTTTTGTAATACAACATGAGAGTTTTTATTAAGACAACTGCATCCAATGAATCAAGAGATTTTAATCTGACATATACTTCACGTGAACTAGTAGACAGTTTCAAAGGGAATGGATGGATAGACAATGAATTTTTAGATGTCGTCATCCAAACATGGAGAAGTAATGATGAGTTCAAATATCTGTTCTAGGAAGGTAAAAGGGTAATCCTACCCACACAGGTAACATCAGTATTAGATTTTATGGACAAAAACAAAAATTCGAGTCTGAAGACATTGCTCACACAATTGATTACCTCATAGGAATAGACGACCTTACAAAAGCAGGCACATTGAGTTATTTTAGAAATAAGCATAAATTTCAATGTTTAGTATTAAGATACCTCATAAAATTAAAAATTACCAAATGTTTAAAACTTACTTGAGTATTATATCTACTTCCATACACAGATACTACTACCAGTTCATTGCAAGAAACATTTTTCAGTTTATGTCTTAAATGGGTCTGCTCGGAATCCAAAGGTTGAGATCATAGACTCCTTCACATACAATAACACTAAAGAGATGCAGGATTACCACAGTAACATAAGAAAAACTATGGTAAGAATCCTACCAAAATGTAGACATTACTAGAAAACTTTTACTAGAGTCAGAGTTTTATTTCTCAAAAAAAATAAAAACATATCAGAACTTACTACCCTTTTTTCTAACAATGTCACTATATGTTTCAATATACAGCTTAGTAGGTTCGAACAAGTGCTAGAGTGCATTTACAAAGATGAGACATTGCCAAGATGGAGTGCATCACGCAAAAGTGCATGCTACGTGAGAACTAAAAAACAAGATGAAGACACATCTGCACTGTGGAAAATATATTACCTGCAGAGATACAATGGCGAAATTATAAAAAAAGGAAAGACATCAAGTGTAAGCAATAGTTAGATAGAAAGTTTTCAAAAAATTGATTACATATACTTGAAAACTAGCAAGACTTTACAATACTTATTGGGTCACAAGCTCCAGTATCAGAGATGAACAACTGTACACAATGTTGTTCCTCAAATCTAATCAAGCACTAAAGAACCTACCAGAAGATCTTAGGGAGTTGGGTCCAGATGTGGAGATGCCAAAAATTGCAATAACATTAAGTGATTAGGACAAAATTACGAAACATGTACATTATTTAGTCAAACCTGATTGCACATATTGCATCTAACTAGACAAAGGCAAAGGAAATTACAATATCTATGAGCGTAAGTAGATGCTTGTTAATCTATAATAGATAACTTGTTTTCTGATTTTAAGTTGGTAGTGCAATGTCTATTTGCAGTGTATCGGCATCTATGGGCCAGTACATCTGCATACACTCTTGCATAGCTATGTGTAAAAATTATATTTTCATCACACTGAACCAAGTAAAAACTGCATCTATGTGAGCAGTGCATATCACAAACGCATACAACGATAAAAAACATTGCATAGCTATGTGTAAAAATTATATTTTCATCACACTACATCTAGTATAAACTACTTCAACATGACGATCATAATCAACCCACTATAAACTTCTTCTACGTGGTCTTTAAACAAACTGCTTACATAGAGATCTTTGCACTGCCATGGACAAATTGCATATATAAATAAAGAAGGCAGTGCAAAAAATCAGCATAAGGAAGAATATACATATGTACGAGGCAGTGCATCTAAATCTACGTGGGTAGTGCATGCACCACTAAAAACTCTCTTCCATCCCTATGTGTAAAAATTATATTTTCAGCATACTCAACACAGTATAAACTGCTTCTAGATGATCATTTTAAAAACTGCCTAAATAGATACCCTTGCACTACCATAGAACCATACGTACATGAGTAAATAAGGCAGTGCAACCAGTCTGGTCAAGGAAGAACAAATAAGCTGTATAACACACACAGAAAGAACACCGCAGTGCACCGTAGCTAGTCAGAGCAGTGCAAATAGAAAAATTCACTGACAGACAAACACTTGCTTCATTACGTACATACTTACTTAATTACATACATTCTTGCTCCATCACATCCATTAAGTGCTCTTCACAAACACCATTACAAACACTTACATCATGATAGGCCAAATTTTGCTAGCATTTAAAATATGGAAGACGCTTCACAAGTTATTTGGAGTTACGACGACACTCAAGAATGTCCTTCAGTGATTGCATTGCATGTAACCTATCAAGACATGCATTTTTTATTGTTTCAATGTCTTCAAAACGATTGGCTATCATGTCGGCCAATTGCTCATCAAGCTTCTGTCTATCAGCTAGTAGTTGAGCCATATCCATCGTCAGAGTATCCCGCTCTATGTCCCAGGCTGCAGCGCCAACTTTATACTTGTTGAGCTCCACCTTCATCATAGTAGCATCTTCGACAACGTGCTGCATTCCGACGATCTCGTGTTGAAGACGGTCACACTCTATAGTAATAGTCATCTTTTCTGCCTCCTTCTCGGAGAGCTTGACACCCAATTCTGATACCTTAACCTTCTCAGCAGCAAGTTCATCACGAAACCTCTGATATTCTACATCAACATGATTAATGCCATCCAAAACTCTCGTAACTAATGCCAGTGAATCCTAATATTTTCACAGAAAACAACAAGATTTAGTGTAAATAGAACTGATCGTAGTAAAAAATAGCCAACATACAAATACACGCACATTGATTAGCCTGCTCGGATACACCACAGGAACATATGACGATGGAGTAGATGCCAAATGTGAGCAACCATGAACACCAGAGGAGTCAGACCTATATGTAAGTTCCAAACGTCAATGACACAATAAGAGCTTCAAAAACCTAATCCGAAAAATTAGAAATGAATACAAGAAAAGATAAAAAAGCAAAACTAACCTGGACTCGTCGATCTTGCGACGGTTGCATCGAGACAACGATGAACCTTCGGCGAAGGAATCCATGATGGTGGGCAGCAGGGCAGCATCCTCCGCGCCCCGTCTCCTCCGCTCAGCAGCTTCCAAACGTTTCGTAATAGTTGTCTACTGCTTGCTAGACAAAGGCTTCCTCATTGGATCCATGGAAGAAACAACTGAAAATAAAACTGGAAGAAGAACCGTCTAGAGGAAAACAAATCGTCTAGTAGAAGAGGAACTGGGACTAGAATGCGAAATGTTAAGCATCAACGTCTGAATTTATAATGTACTTATACACATTGAACAGTCGTCTCACCTACCAACAAAAAACACACCCCACACATCATCCTAGATCAAAGATTGACCAAAGATATAATACTATGTCTAATATAAACGCAATTAACAATTCAGCGAATGAAACAGCGCACGCGGATCGAAAGTTAAGTTTACCCAGGTTGCGAACAACAATGTGCATGTCACTTCAGTAAAAATAGAGCAGTTCAACATAATACAATACTAGGGCACTTCAACAAGCTAATAATATGGCAGTGCACACGGATAAACTGTGTAGTACTAAATGTAGAAATTTGGTAAAAAGTATACTACTTTGAGTAAAATGAACTATAAAATTTCAATTACCCGTAAATAAAAAAATAAAAAACATAATATGAAATGAAAAAATAAAGGAAATAGTAATTACCGTAAAAAAACATAAACCATACCTTGCAGATTTGTTGTTAGTCTGTCAGACTTTAAATTTCGTCAGATTAGCACATAACCGTTTTAGTTGGTTGATTTATAAATGGAGGGAAACCGAAGGGACTCCGTTCAGTTCTCTCCACCGCTCTCCTACTACGCACATCCAGAGCACTTCCTAAGAACAGTTCCCTAGAATAGTTCCTCAGAGCAGAGCAGTTTCTCAGAAAAGCTCGCCCCCTCCCGATCGAGATTTCTCCTCTAATCCCGTATCCCTTTCCTTTTCTTTATTGGTTTGAGTTCTAATCCTTATTTGTTTCTTCATTTCAAGAAGCTTTGTTCTTTTATTTGAATCTCCATTCCATTGTCTTAGTACAACTCGACGGTGAGTTTTGCATCACACTTCCAATTTTTTTAGTTTCCCTGTAATCCTTTATGTGTTCTTCCTATCATCTTATCCCCGTAATACTATGGTGTAATTTAAGCCTGATAATTGATCTGTTTGATACTTTCTAGATTAGGAGTTAATGCACAGTTCACTCCTTAAATGCATTATTAATTTTACTAGGTGTTTCTTGGAATGGACTGTACAGTGTGCGGGCAACCTGCCAACAATTGTGGTAGGGCACAGAGGAGAGCAACCAGCTTCCAGGTTAACATTGTTCAAGGTTTTCCCATCAATGGTGTGGCATGTTTTTACATATTTACGAGAAAGTTTTCAAAGGTTTTATTCAAAATGTTCGAAGTACTATTTCTTTTACTTTCTTGTTGTCACATGAACTGAACCATGTTGTTTACCTTCAGGTAGTGCCATGCTCATTTTGGGAAAGACTGAATGATCTCACTCCAAATAATTGGATGGTTGCAAACAGTGAAGCATTAAGGAATTTTGATTTGTTCCTCTAGAAGTCTAATGTTAGGACAATAATTTGTGGTCCATACTAGAAGTCCCTGATGAGGGTTTATGATATAGCACTTGGAGATGTAGTGCATTTTGAATATGATGACGACCCACTTGATCATGTTGGTTTGAACTTGACCAACTTATTTCATGTCACTGTTTACTCTAATGGTGAAGAGAAAAAGAATCATGAAGCAACTAGTATTTCCCTTATTTACTATAAATAATTTGCACATACAGTTTTTCCTTGTCCTACTACTAGATCATCATAATAACATTCTTTAATACTCAACATGTATTTCCACTCATTCATCAGAGGTGGGAGATGTGCCTACATCCATAAGAAGCATTCTGCATAGCAAATGGCTTTAATCTTATTTGGCATTTACAAAGATGTTCATGTCATAGAACATTAGTTTTTTGAAAGTAAAGATGAAAAGCATTTCTGGGTGCACAAGATGAATATGGATAACCATGACCATAATGCACTGGTTAGTTTCCACATATTTCATCATATTTTATGTTCAAATTCAACATATAATTTAATAAACTTGTTAATTTAGAATGCTTGTTAAAATACTAACTTTTTTCTTTATTGCAGTTCATGCCAATTGAGGATGTAGATGGTTTCAGGTACCCAACTCAGGGCATAGCACATCTGTACAGGCAGGGACATGATCTTGAAGGAGAAGAAGAGAATTTTATTGCATGTGCACATACTGTACAAAGGGACAATGGACGTGTCAGCTTCACCACAGGATGGCCTGACTTCACATTTGCTGCTGATGTTTGATGGGCATCACTACTTCTCATGAAAGTAGAGCATATGCAGGAGCACATTGGTCTCAACTTTGTTGATATTGTGATCTAGTGGTTAACTTGGGAAAACACTGTTCAGATAGTCATCTTTTCTTGTTTAATCTAGTGCTGAACTGTATTGCATTCGTGTTGTTTAGTAAGTTGAACATCTTTTATCTACTGTAATGTCAATGAATGTACTCAGTAAGTTGAACACTTTGATCATCTTCTAAATATTGCATATGTGAATCTTGGACCTTGAATACCATGCACTGCTCAAGCTACAACCAATGCACTGCCTTCCTGTGCTACGAGCAAGCCAATCGAACTCATCCTATAAGCAGTGCATTGCCTAGCAAAGCGCAGACGCTCAGCACTACACTCTATGCACTGCTCAATCTACAACTAATACACTCCCCCTGTGCTATGAGAACGCCACTCGAACTCCTCTTGTAAGCAGTGTATGGCCCAACACATCGCAGATGCTCAGCACTACACGCCATGCACTACTCAAGCTACAACCAGTGCACTGCCTCCCTGTGCTATGAGCAAGCCACTCGAACTCCTGTAAGCAGTACATGGATCAGCAAAGCGCAGATAGTCAGCACTGCACTCCATGCACTGCTCAATATACAAACAATGCACTACCCTTGTCCTACGAGCAAGCCACTCAAACTCCTACTGTAAGCAGTGCACGGCTCAGCAAAGCGCAGATGCTCAGCACTGCACGCCATGCACTGCTCAAGATACAAAAATGCATTGCCTCCTTATCCTACGAGCAAGCCACTCGAACTCCTCCTGTAAGCAGTGCATGACCTCCTCTAAGAAGTGCACGTCATCCTGTAAGCACTGCACGGCCTCCTGTAAGCAGTGCACGGCTCAGCAAAGCGCAGATGCTCAGCACTGCACGCCATGCACTGCTCAAGATACAAAAATGCATTGCCTCCTTATCCTACAAGCAAGCCACTCGAACTCCTACTGTAAGCAGTGCACGACCTCCTCTAAGCAGTGCACGTCATCCTGTAAGCACTGCACGGCCTCCTGTAAGCAGTGCACGGCTCAGCAAAGCGCAGATGCTCAGCACTGCACGCCATGCACTTCCTAGGATACTAACAATGCAGTGCCTCCTTGTCCTACGTGCAAGCCACCTCGAACTCCTACTATAAGCAGTGCACGACCTCCTGTAAGCAGTGCACGGTCTCCTGTAAGCCGTGCACGGCCCAGCACAGCACAAATGCTGAGAAGTGCACTCCATGCACTGCTCAAGCTACAACTGGTGCACTGCCTCCCTATGCTACTGATACATTGCAAACTTATATATAATATTTGATGTTCCATGCTTGGTTTTATCTACTTTCTTGTGTTTTGTTCCAACTTTGGAGTACATTCCATATGGTTTCTTGGACTAACCTATTAACACGATGCCACAGTGCCAGTTGCCTGTTTTCTGCTGTTTTTGGTTCCAGGAAGTCAGAAAATGAATATTCTCGAAATTGGACGGGACAAACGCCAAAGTTACTATTTTCCCAGAAGACTCACGAAGCCAGAAGGAGAGTCGGAGAGGGGCCACAGGGTGGCCTCACCACCCCTAGGCGCGGGTCCACCTTGGCCGCGCCAGGGCATGGTGTGGGCCCCCTAGCCGCCCACCGACCTTGCCCTCTGGCCTATAAGAAGCCTCCCGATGCGTAAACCCTAAATAGTCAATCAGAAATCCACGAAAAGTTCCGCAGTGCCACCTCCACCGAAAGGGAGATTCAGGGGACAGAAAGTCTCTGTTCTAGCACCCTGTCGGGATGGGAAATTGTCCCCGGAGCCATCTCCATCGTTCTCCACCACCATCTCCATCACCATTGCTGATTCCCATGACGAGGAGGGAGTAGTTCTCTCTCGAGGCTAAGGGTTCTACCGGTAGCTATGTGTTCATCTCTCTCTATGCATGATCTTATTGAGATCGTGAGCTTGTAATCTATAGATCTACCTTGCTACTCAAGTGCTTTAATAGATCTCTGCTCTCCCCATGTGTGTGAAAGTGACAGCATGCACACCATGGTGGCACTTAGGCTAGAGATTACAAATACTTGTTATGAGTTATATTTGGAGTTGGATGTCTTTGTGAAATTGTGGTGCTTGTTGGACTCATCTAGTACTCAAGGTGACAGTGTGGGCTTTTCTTATGGGAATGCCTTACTTTGAGGTGTGCTGTTATAGCCCTACCATCGAGTAGAGTGTCCAATTGGAGAGTAGTTAAGAGTAGTATCATAAAGAAGAATATATCTATAAGAGAGTATTCACTAGTGAAAGTATGATCCCTAGGCCTTGTTTCTAAGCACTGAAACACCGTTTGCTATTAGATCTATTACATGTTTGCTTGCTTCCTTCTTTATTTCAGTTTTACTTTAGTCTTTTCCATGACATCAAGCTATTTTCTATCACCATTACCACTTGTATTTCACTATCTCTTCACCGAACTAGTGCGCCTATACACCTGACAAATGTATTGGGTGTGTTGGGGACACAAGAGACTTCTTGTATCTAGATTGCAGGGTTGCTTGAGAGGGGATACCTTTTACCACTTGCTCCCTGAGTTCGATAAACCTTGGGTGATCCACTTAAGGGAAAACTTGCTGCTGTTCTACAAACCTCTGCACTTGGAGGCCCAACAACTGTCTACAAGAATAGATGTGCGTAGACATCTAGCTATTTTTTGGCGCCGTTGCCGGGGAGGTAAGGTAAAAGGTATTCACACCGGAGGATTAAAGAAGAAGAACCTCCCACGGCAAACGCCTATTTTCTGGCGCCATTGCCGGGGAGGTAAGGTAAAAGGTATTCACACCGGAGGATTAAAGAATAAGAACCTCCCACGGCGCCTATTTTTACGGCGTCGTTGCGGGAGGTAAAATAAAATGATCACATACTCCGGTGTGAGTGCTCGAAGTTATTTCCTTTTGATTATGCAATTTTGTCTTTTTGTTTCTTGTTTTCACTAGTTAGGCTTAATGGAAAACAACAACAAAATTATAGAGCTTTATAGTATTTATCTTGAGTTAGGACATGAAGTGTTTGAAGAGAAAATTAAAAAACCTATGGAACTTTATTTGCATGCTAATAGCAATGTTGTTAGTATGAATTCTTTGGACACCATTATTGCTAATGCTATGGAAAAGTATAATCTTGGGGAAGCTAGTTTTTATGAAAATGATCTTTTTAGTTCCCCAGCTTCGGAATATAGCTATTCTATTGCTTATGATGATACAAAACCTCCAATATATGATGATTACAATGATGAATATGCTATTTTCAGTCCACCTACTATTGGGAGAAAATTAATTATGATTACAATATGCCTCCTATATTTTATGATTATGGTGATGAGAATAATAATGATAGCTATTTTGTTGAATTTGCTCCCACTATGATTAATAAGAATGACTATGCTTATGTGGAGAGTATTAATTCTTTTATGCATGTGGCTCATGATAAGAATGTTTCATGTGATAGTTATATTGTTAATTTTATTCATGATGCTACTGAAAGTTATTATGAGAGAGGGAAACATGGTTTTATGCATCTCAATAATATTAAGTTTTCCCTCTTTATGTTGAAAGTCTTGAAGTTGCACTTGTTTTGCTTTACTATGCTTGTTGCTTTGTTCTTTCATGACTTGTTTCTTTACAAGATTCCTATGCATAGGAAGTGGGTTGGACTTAAATATGCTTTGAGTTTGCCTCTTGATGCTCTCTTTTAATTCAATTCATATTTCCTATGTGAGCATCTTCTCAAATTATCATGCCTAACTTAAAGGCGTTAAAGAAAAGTAATTATTGGGAGATAACCCAAAAGTTTTAGATGAGTTTTGGAAGTTATTACCTCTGTAATAACCGCTCCTTATCCTTTTTATTTGCTTTTTGTGCCAAAAGTAACCTCTAATGAGAGAGAAGTAATGCTTGGGAAAGTTACTGTCCCGAAACAGATTTGTGTGCTTCACTGTAAAAAATCGTGTAAAATCTCTGTACGTAGTTTTGAGGCGTGAAATTTTGTGCTTCTTCCCCAGTTCGTTATCCAACTTTCGTTAGTTTAACACTTTTCGATTTGAGCAACAGAAGGTCTTCGAAAAAATTGGGTTTTACCTGCTGGTCTGTTTTGACAGATTTCTGCCATTATTTACATTTGCCTCTTAATCTCTTTCTCTTTGAGTTCTCTTTGATCATTTGAACTTTTTAAAGGAAGTGCTACAGTAGCTTGTGTTTTGATGGAAGTTTTACTTGTGTTGAAACTGAACCCAAAGACTTATTATCTTGAGTGCACTAATGTTGCTAATAAAGATTCTGTGAAGTTTTGTATGAAGGAAAAATTTCAGGTGTATGGAAGGAATGAGTAATGAGATGAAGGATAGACTAAAGCTCAAGATTGGGGATGCCACGCGTGTCACCCCAAGAAATATCCAAGAAGTACAAGCGTCAAATCTTGGGGATGCCCAAGGCATCCCCTTCTTCATCAATAAAAATCCCAGGTTTCTTCCAAACGCTTCATTTTTATTGTTTCATGCACAATTGTGTTGTTTTTGGAGCGTCTTTTTCTTCGTTTTAGTTTTGGTTTTTAGTTTTCTTTGGTTTGCTTCGTTTTCTGAATAAATTGGTTGGACCCCCTCTTTCATACATTGGTTTGCAAATAGTTTGGTTTGGTTTGGAAAAGAGTAGGAAAGTTCATACTTATGTGGTAAAAAGAGCTTGTTTTTTACTGTGGCCTATGCTTTGTCATGCCATGCTTGATATTGTTTTCTCTTTATTCTTAGTATTCTTTGCTGTAGCATGACTTGTTATAAACAATTGAGATTTCTTAATGTGCCTTGGATGAATCATGCGTTGTTTTAGCATATTAAAGCATAGTATAGTGGTATTCTCCTTTGATGCTTTATTTGGGTTGACTTGGCGCATGCTCACACCATGTTATGACTATATCAAGTCACCATAGCCTTTATGATCCTTTAGTTTTCAACTTGTAGTATCACTGTATTCTTTGATCAATGATGTTTCGTCGCTCTGCATGATTATGGCCATTATTGCTCTCTTAGTTTGTCGCTCCCAGTCTTTTGCTAGCCTCCACAACCAAGTATGAGTTCCACTCATGCATCCAACTCCCTAAACCAAGTTATTCCAAAGAGTCCACCATACCTACCTACTAGCTTATTCTATTCCAATTATATTCATGCTTTTGTTTACCTTCTAAATTAAACTTGTTATGAGAAAACTAGTGATTAAAGCTCTCACGAACTTGATGGCACACTTTACTTTTCTTGCCC
Source organism: Avena insularis (assembly GCA_023614405.1). NCBI lineage: Eukaryota > Viridiplantae > Streptophyta > Magnoliopsida > Poales > Poaceae > Avena > Avena insularis. The sequence continues at coordinate 380,447,963 of CM042688.1, forward strand.
TTAATAAACTTGAACCATTGTGTCGTCTATGGTTTATATGCTTGCACTTATTTGTTGGGAATTAGCAGAACCATGCTTTCAACATTGCACTTGGTACTTGTACCTAGTTGATATCATGCTCTTTTGTATATGGATGTTGTCGGTGTGAAATGAAAGGGGAGATTGTAAGTCCATGGAGTTATGTATATGTGTTAGAGAAACGCTTGGGCCGCTGGTCTAATCCATGCTGACATGGTGGAAACCTGCAGCCTAACCATAATGAGATGTCTATGAAGCATTCTTCTTATAAAAAAAGAGTCCTATATTGAGAAAAAAAGAGAAAAAAATGAGATTATGAAAAGACGAAAGAGAGAAAAAAGCACCATATTCCCATGGTAAATAAGAAGATTGCTGAGATGCTTGTTGTCTGCTTGCCTTGTCATTATGATATGGGGATTCTTCTGTATCATCGGGCAAGGGGTACCCCGTTGGCGGTTCTCTATGATACACATGTACTTACAATGACAAGAACTTACCGGTGACTAAACTTGAGTAGCATGAGGAGAGGCCCTCGTATACAAGGGACATGAGATTTCTAACTTATACTTCGTCAAGCATGTACACCATAGTTTCTTCACTTTAACCTTAATGACTTCAAGATGCTTATGATAGGGGCAATGAGATCTGTACCATAATTTTTGGAAGCTCTTTATGAGACTTGAATCCCTACTTCCTTTTATAAAAAGGCCTTTCTTCCTCCATTATATTGAGTCTCCAACTTCTACCTTTATGCACCTACTTTGAGAGCATAGTGGCCATTCTTAGTTCTATGTGCATTGTCCCAAGACTAGTTGATTGATGCATAACTTGATATTGATTGTTTTAAACGATTTGTATCTAGTCACTCTTATGAACTTTGAAGGTGTCCTATGCATTTATATTTGCCACTCTATGAGGGACAAGCTGAATACTATTATGCTATGTTTTCTTTATGTGAAACAAACAAACGTCTTGCAAAGAATTGTTATTCATGAATCTTTTGTTTGTACCTTTTCATGTTGCATCATAGTTTCTTTCTCTTATTGCTAGAACTTTGTCTTTCATGTTATGATTGAAGTACTATGATCCTAGCTTTGAATGTTTTACAAATACTTTGATCAAGTCTTTGATGGTGCATGTCACCTCAAAAATTATTCTTTCTTTTTATCACTTACCTACTAGGGCGAAGGGAGTTAAGCTTGGGGATGTTGATACACTGCAAATGTATCTATAATTTTTGATGTTCCATGCTTGGTTTTATCTACTTTCTTGTGTTTTGTTACAACTTTGGAGTACTTTCCATATGATTTCTTGGACTAAACTATTAACAAGATGCCACAAGGCCAGTTGCCTGTTTTCTGCTGTTTTTGGTTCCAGGAAGTCAGAAAATGAATATTCTCGGAATTGGACGGGACAAAAGCCAAAGTTACTATTTTCCCAGAAGACTCACGGAGCCAGAAGGAGAGCCGGAGAGGGGCCACAGGGTGGCCACACCACCCCTAGGAGCGGGTCCACCTAGGCCGCGCCAGGGCATGGTGTGGGCCCCCAGGCCGCCCACCGACCTTGCCCTCTGGCCTGTAAGAAGCCTCCTGATGCGTAAACCCTAAATAGTCAATCAGAAATCCACGAAAAGTTCCGCAGTGCCGCCGCCACCGAAGGGGAGATTCGGGGGACAGAAAGTCTCTGTTCTGGCACCCTGCCGGGACGTGGAATTACCCCCGAAGCCATCTCCATCGATCTCCACCACCATCTCCATCACCGTTGCTGATTCCCATGATGAGGAGGGAGTAGTTCTCTCTCGAGGCTGAGGGTTCTACCGGTATCTATGTGTTCATCTCTCTCTATGCATGATCTTATTGAGATCATGAGCTTGTAATCTATAGATCTACCTTGCTACTCAAGTGCTTTAATAGAATCTCTGCTCTCCCCATGTGTGTGAAAGTGACAGCATGCACACCATGGTGGCACTTAGGCTAGAGATTACAAATACTTGTTATGAGTTATATTTGGAGTTGGATGTCTTTATGAAATTGTGGTGTTTGTTAGACTCATATAGTACTCAAGGTGACAGTGTGGGGTTTTCTAGATGGGAAAGGCTTACTTTGAGGTGTGTTGTTATAGCCCTACCATCGATTAGAGTGTCCAACCGGAGAGTAGTTAAGAGTAGTATCATAAAGAAGAATATATCTATATGAGAGTGTTCACTAGTGAAAGTATGATCCCTAGGCCTTGTTTCTAAGCACTGAAACACCGTTTGCTATTAGATCTATTACATGTTTGCTTGCTTCCTTCTTTATTTCAGTTTTACTTTAGTCTTTTCCATGCCATCAAGCTATTTTCTATCACCATTACCACTTGTATTTCACTATCTCTTCGCCGAACTAGTGCACCTATACACCTGAAAAGTGTATTGGGTGTGTTGTGGACATAAGAGACTTCTTGTATCTTGATTACAAGGTTGCTTGAGAGGGGATACCTTTGACCACTTCCTCCCTGAGTTCGATAAACCTTGGGTGATCCACTTAAGGGAAAACTTGCTGCTGTTCTACAAACCTCTGCACTTGGAGGCCCAACAACTGTCTACAAGAATAGATGTGCGTAGACATCAGCTACCAGCAAGCCACTCGAACTCCTACTGTAAGAAGTGCACGGTCTCCTGTAAGTAGTGCACGGCCTAGAAAAGCGCACATGCTCAGCACTACATGCAATGCACTGCTCAAGCTACATCATGTGCACTGCCTCCCTATGCTACGAGCAAGCCACTCGAACTCCTCCTGTAAGTAGTGCACAGCCTCCTGTAAGCAATGCACGACTCAGCAAAGCGCAGATGCTCAGCACTGCACGCCATGCACTGCTCAAGATACAAATAATGCACTGCCCCCTGTCCTACGAGCAAGCCACTCGAATGCCTACTGTAAGCAGTGCACGGTTTCCTGTAAGGAGTGCACGGCGTCCTGTAAGCAGTGGACGGCCCAGCAAAGTGCAGATGCTCAGCACTGCATGCCATGCACTGCTCAAGATACAAGCAATGCACTGCCGCCCTGTCCTACGAGCAAGCCACTAGAACTCCTACTGTAAGCAGTGCACAGCTTCCTGTAAGCAGTGCAAGGCCTCCTGTAAGCAGTGCACGGCGCAGCAAAACGCAGATGATCAGCACCGCACGCCATGCACTGCTCAAGATACAAGCAATTCACTGCCTCCCTGTCCTACGAGCAAGCCACTCGAACTCCTACTGTAAGCAGTGCACGGCCCAACACAGCATAGATGCCGGGCAGTGAACTCCATGCACTACTCAAGCTACAACCGGTGCACTGCCTCCCTGTTCTACCAGCAAGCCACTCGAACTCCTCCTGTAAGTAGTGCATGGCCTCCTATAAGAAGTGCACGGCCTAGCACAACACAGATGCTCAGCACTGCATGCAATGCACTGCTCAAGCTACAACCTGTGCAGTGCCTCCATGTGCTACGAGCAAGCCACTCGAACTCCTCCTGTAAGTAGTGCACAGCCTCCTGTAAGCAGTGCACGACTCTACAAAGCGCATATGCTCAGCATTGTACACCATGCACTGCTCAAGATACAAATAATGCGCTGCCCCCTGTCCTACGAGCAAGCCACTCGAATGCCTACTGTAAGTAGTGCACGGCCTCCTGTAAGCAGTGCACGGCCTAGCAAAGCGCATATGCTCAGATACAAGCAATGCACTGCCTCCCTGTCCTACGAGCAAGCCACTCAAACTCCTACTGTAAGCAGTGCATGGCCCAGCACAGCGCAGATGCTCACGGTATAAAAAGATGAACTACCTCCATTACTATTAGACACTGCACTACCTCACATTACTTTTAGAAACACAATAGCACCGAAAACAGTACCCTTAAAAGAATTAGTTCAAAGTATAGATAAAAAGGAGTTCAAAGTATAGATAAAAAGGAGTTCAAAGTATAGATAAAAAGGAGTTCAAAGTAGGACCCCTCCCATTACACCCTACAAAATCATTTGCCCGTAAATGAAACAAAAGAAACAAAATAAAATAAAAGTAAAAAAATAAAAGAAGATACTAACTACCGAAAAAAAGAAAAAAAAGGACCGACAAAGAGAAAAACAGGACCGCAAAAGAGTAACCATAGCACTGCGCCACTGCTAAGACAGATTATTGTGCACAGCCTCCTTGTCCTACGAGCAAGCAACTAGAAATCCTCCTATAAGCAGTGCACGCAATGCAAAGCATAGTTCATACGAACCGGAAAAGAGAAAAAACCGCAAAAACCAAAACACCGGGTGAGGTCCCGCGACGGAAGAAAACCGCCGAACGCCCAACCCCAAACATCTCGAAGCGCTACAAGAACTACACGTGTCGAGAAAACAAGATACCCCCAATCGACGGGACGCACCAAAATCATCCACGTGATGCCACGAGGAGCATCGCAGACCGTACTCCCATGAGGGCGCCCTTTTTCTAGTGTTTTCGGTATTCTAATGCAAATTATTTGTATGCACACATGTAGGGGGAATCTCTTTATTTTGGAACTATTGTTGGTTAATCTAGTACTTTATTTCAAATCATAGTATTGTCATCTAACACCAAAGGGGGATACTGAAAGAGCACTTCATGATCCCTAGTAATTTGTGTGTTAGATAACAATACCAAGGATATTTTAATTGTGCGTTGAGTGCTGCATATAATTCTCCCCAAAAGAGCTCCTGGTCAAATAAAGCAAAAGAAAGATTTTGCCCCGGATTATCTGCCCCTGGCTAGGGCCGGATAATCCACCCCTAGCAAAATTGGCAAAGGACCAGGCACACGACGCTCAGAATGAGGGGCGGATATTTGGCACTAGGCCAGATGTTTGCCCAAGGATGGATTATTCGGCCATTGTTGTGCCTGGATTATCCGCCCCTCCCAAGAATCGACTAAGGACCAAGTACACGATGCTCAGATGGGGGCGGATTTTCCGCTGGATATTTGGTCAGGGCAGGAGTATTTTCCCTAATCGGATAATCCTCCCCACACCATGGGCCAGACTATCCGGCCCCTAGGGGTTTTCTCTAAGTACCAGTGGCATGACGTGCAAAAAAAGGGGGGTCGGATGTTTGGGCCGGAGTATTTGCTCCAGGCCAGATGTTTTCCCCTAGCCGGATTATCTGGCCCCCACTCTGGCCGGATTATCCGGCACCAGTTGACTCCAAATGGCTCCATTCTAGGAGGGTTATAAATACCCCTCCCCATCTTCAACCTGGAGGCTCTCAAATCTTCCAAAAAATCACTGTACTACGTGAGTCTCAGTTTCCCAAGATCTACTCGTACATCCACCTGAAGGCCTTGATCTTTGGGGGATTGTGGGACAAGAAGTTAATCTACATCATCATCGAAGAGATATTCAATTCCCTCTCATTCATTTGAGGGCCCTTGGATCTAGAGTTTCATTTGAATTTCTTGATGTCGGTTTCATGTTTTTGATAAACTTGTTTATTGTGGTAGCTTCTCGTTATCTCGGGAGCCTCCAATTCAGTTGTGGTTGTGTGCCCCAATCTCATTGTAAAGGTGATAGTTCCCGCCTCGAAGGTTACCGTATTGTGGAAAGGTGGATCATGCTAGTTGTGGCGAGAACAATTCGAGAATAGGGTGAAGCCTATTATGGTGTGGTGGTCTTAGTAGTGTCCGCCCCTCCAACTTAGATGTACCTCCCATAAAAAGAAAGGACCTATGGTAGAACAAATCATGTATCTCCGCGTGCACCACTCTTGGTTACTTCGTTCCTCTCACCGCCTTTACTCGTTTAGTAGCTAGGTTGTCATATAGGGAAATTCACTGTAGTTGCATATCTAGATAATTTACCTTTATGTCAAGCCTAATTTGTAAAAGTGTTAAACTTTAGAGTAGTACACATTCACCCCCCTCCTCTAGTACAATCATTTTCACATGTGTTGTAAAATGCTATTCCAACGCATACGCTAGTCTCTATATGTTACTGTATTCTCTTCATACGCACATTACTTGGTCTATTCAGTCAGCACAACGTGTGGACAGGTTACGTCGTCTCCGTGATTTCACGTCTCAGCAGGGTCATTTCACCGTGAACCGAGACGTATGCGCATCGAGGCCTTTCATGAACGCTATCATCTCGTTGCATATGGTACGCATGACATTTGATGACATGGTCAAATTGCCATCTTGATTGTGTCGATGACTATATAGATTTTGTGCCGATTATCATATACATGTTTGTTCGATAAGACATTACTAAGACACGTTGGTGAATAATGACTAGCAAATAATGGAATGATAAATCAAATATAATAAGTCTACTCTAGGACGCTTATGAGAAAGCCGAATGAAATCGTTTGACCTAAAACGTAACCTTTCTCTAGGAAAAGAAAAGTACTTTTATTTATTCAGCCAAATCGTCGTATGACAGATGCTCAACTGATGCATAGGTTATCTGATAAATAGAAGAGAATCCTAGAATGAATTAAATTAACTTACAAAGATACGATACATGTTTCGAAAGATGGAATACAAAAAATCTAAAAAACATAGTAAAGCAATAAATTGTAGGGTCGGTACCATTGTTGTCCTCCAACTGGACTTCCCCGTCATGCATCCAGTATCCCTCACGACGAACACATAACGGCGGATGCACTTATTCTAAGATCTTGTTCGGCCAGACGCACATGCTATGAACGGTTGGACTTGAGCCAGCGCTAGACATAGGCAATGTTAAGCGTAGGGTCGAAGTCAAACCTTTCCCCTACTAGATCACTTCCCAGAGACGCACCTTCGCTAGCCTCAGGTTCCTCCATCTCGATCTCGAGCATGTCTTGTGCATATACAATAGCTAATAGAGGCTCAATAGGATCGAGAGTATCGAACGCACCTTCGATGACCGAACGTTCGTCGACCTCGTGCTCGAGCATGTCTTGAGCATAAGCAAGGGTGAGAAAAGGATCAATAGGCTCGAGAGGACCCAATAGTGCGTCATCCGAATCAGCTAGGTCGAGTTGACTACCTCCCGAGTCTACCTACCCAAACGAATGCTCATTAGTCGCAGATCCCTAGTGGCATAACTGGCAGCTCCCTTGAAAAACCACAAAATCGCCATGGCTAAAGTCCGTGAAGAGTTGACCGAAAGAATCTTTGACACGGTCAAAGTATACGTATGCTGGCGTGCCTTCAGCAGACTCACCCTACAAGCTAAGGAACCGGTTCAAGACCACCGATTCAGGCGTAGACCACTATGGACTACACGAACAATGCGAGAAATATGCACGCACGCGAGGTGACCTCCAAACCACATGGGTTTGTTGGAGCGATAGAGGGACCATCTAAGAGTAAAACTATTTACCCAAACATTATCAGGAAGGAGAAGATCAAGTACTTTCTACGTTGTATTTTTTTGTCAATTATTGAGTTTGTTTTATAGGACAACAATGACAGGCGGAGTGACCACCGTATGGAGTGTGTGCTAAGTCAGTCACTACGTAGAAAATACATAGACCGTAAGTAAAGCATGAAAGGCTAAACTAACAAACACAAGTACAAAGTTTTCTCAAAGCAAACAGTACACACAAACATAACACACCAAATTTTCTTTACAGGCACACAGTAAAGTTAGGACAAAAATGACAAAGAAAATACACAACAAATAGAAAGTTTTTTCATTGCACGCAGACAATAAGACCAAGAGTACACACCACCATAGCACACCAGATCTGGTTTCCACGCCTACAACTAAGGTAAAACCTAAACGCAGGGAAGAAATGAAAGACAAAAACGCATAGATTTCATTTCACGCAAACACTAAATGCCAACACTGTTTGAACGACTTCTCATTCAGTGTGAACAATAATAAACATACAAACATTGCAATAGATTTCCTTTTCACGCACACAACGAAGCTACAAACACGAAAGAAATATAGGACAAACATACACCTACGATGCACAAAACAAAACCGGCTAGTCGGCTGCTGCAGAGAAACTAAGGCGATGCCCGTGTCAGTCATGTCGCCATAAGTTGAAAATCATCCGCCGTGAAGAAAAAACAGAGAAGCCCTTGTAGCTCCTGTCTTCGAGAGACCTCGTATTTTTGCCTGGTTCATAGAGCTATTCTGGCCAACCCATCGTCGTATGGCGTGGCCTGCTAAGCTCTTGTCGCCTGAACACTGGCCAACCCACCTTATTGCAGTGTGTTTTATAAACGTATGAGAGGGAAAGATGGCGTGAGGGGGAAGCTTTCACCGGCCTAATCAAGCCTACGCTAGCAGCTAGGCTTCCACCATGAGAACTCACGGCTGGCTATGTCCTAGGGTATAACGCCAACTATGAACGGATCTAACTATACGATATCGCCGCGACAACTCGTGTTGTCTATCATCTACACTGACATACAGCCCTATGTCCGCATTAATCTACGGCCTCCATAGGCTAATGACTCTACATCGGTTCCCAGTTAGGCCCACGATTGCGAGAAATCCTGGTGGTATGGGTTTGCGTACCCATGTTGTCTCCCTTTGAGCCCCATGTCCACGAGAACCGCGACCAGTATGGGCTTTCGACGCCACGAAGGGCCCCATGTCTGCGAGAAACCGTTGTTGGCATGCACTCACCATGCCACGTCATCCACCATCAGGCCCCATTGTCATGAGAAAACGTGTCTGACACAGGATCACATCACCATGTAGACTCTCCACGAGAGAGTCTGCGGGAAGCATGGGCTGACGGCGCCACATTAGCTCTCCGCGAGCCTTGCCATCTAGCATGTGTGGAGGTGTGTCACGGCGAAAACGCCTGTCCCCGCGAGTGTTTGAGCTCTCTTATGCTAACAACGGGCCACTGTCGCATGCACGGCCCACCATCTAGCTATGTGGGGTACGACGGCTTGCGGTACACCCGTCCACGGTATGGAATCTTTCGCCCTAACCCATAGAAGGGCCCGCCTCACGGGATAGTAGGGATCCGTTGCGATGTCACCGGGTGTACTTATGGAGCTCCATCCCATGGCTAAAAAGAATCGACATGATGTGGATAGCAGTTTGAGCCAAAACAATCTCGTGTTATTATTTAATATTGATTCTTATTTACTTTTAGAAGCTTATTCTTGTATACTATTCTTTTCTATGTGCTCCTCGGGGCGCGGCTGGTAAACGTAATGTTCCATGAAACCTCGCATACAGAGAAACTTTGTTTGATAAGAAGTAAGTGTAACTACCTCGGTGAATTACGCTCTTAGTTACAAGCCTGGATGAGAGGAATTGGTTAAAATAGTACGATGGGGCCAAAGGCCACTCACAGGTAGACCTTTCGGCCGTCCTAACCATTTCCAAAATATTGGGACAAGAACGAGCGGCGTAATCGGCAGGCGAAGGGATCAACTACATACACAAATGAGTATGTATGCAAGCCACCATACAATAGTCCTCAGAGCCATTCCATCTAAAAGAAATAGAAATATTGCAACGCCATACGGCAAGATCCAAGTATCCTAGATAGATATAATAGTTTAGGATATCTCCTCATACATCAAACATCAGAGTATCAAAGTGAGCGGAAAACAAGATCCGAGTACGGATAAGAAGCAAATCGGCATAAGATGCCCCATAAATAAACACATCCCGCCCATAGATCTCACGGATCCCCGTTCCCGGAATCTCTACACCGAGTGATCGTTGCCAACATCGTCCGTCTCCTCCACCCAATATCCATCTTGCGAGTTTACCTGTTCATCTGAATCAAACAATTTATCATGTGAGACCCTAGGGGTACTCAGCAAGTCTTTATGCCTCTAAAGGGGACACAACCTGGGGTGACGCAATTGCAGCAAAAGATAATACCTAACAATTCTATAGATACTCGCTATCCATCCGCCTAACCAAAGATAGACGGATGTCCGTGAATTAATAACAACAGTTATAATAGTAATATTAACAGATCCATCCTCCTCCTCGCTTACCAACAAGGAAGCGGACGAACAACCCCCCAACCGTTGGCAGTTTTATTATCCATTCCGTGAGTGTCGCACTATTTACTAGTCAGGTACTTAGTCAAATTAAAAGCGGTACTTTAGTTATACTTGTCTATGATCGAGAAACTGTGCTCCAAGTCGTCCATAACCGCGGTCACGGCTTTCAGAAAGTTTTACCCTGCAGGGGTGCACAAATAGCAACACACACTCGATCAACCTCGGAAAAACCAAATCAAAACCCAACGAGGCATTCATGACAAAGCGATCACAGGATTCAGAAATATTTCAGGGGGCCACCCCATTAAGCTACCCGCAACGAAGTTGGCCGGCTCCGAGACGGACTCAAGGTTTGCGTGCATAAGTACAGTTGCTCCTCGCACAATCTTAAATAAAGCAGTAAAGCATGGCATAAGTACAGAATAGTAATAAAGCCCCAAACTACTTTGTGGCCCCAAGAAATAAGAATGAATCAAGCTCTGGCTCAGGGGGGTTCATAAGCCTCCCGGATGTGGATAGCGCGAATATTCAAGGAACAGGAATCAAGTACTCGGGGTCCTACGGGACACAAGTGAGCATGAAAAACCAAATAACAGATATTGCTCACCGGTGCCACTTTCATTAGTTGTCCCATTACTACTCAGGTTAAGTTGTTTAGGTACCTCGTTATCCATCAGACACTCACATACCCTACACATGCTGTTCTACGACCCGCATGACTCAAACAACTCCTGTAGTAATGGCTCATGGGATGGAGGAACAAGCTTCGGTGGGGTTTAAAATTAAAGGCTATGCAGTACTTGGGATTCAGTTTAATGCAATCGCGACTCAATGATGCAAGAATAAGATAGAGGCAATAGGTACTATATGTATGCAAGAATGTGGTAGTGCTTGCACAGCAGCTCGATTGAAGCGAGAGAAGGATCAGGTAGTGCTCACGGGTTTCTTGATATATCCCCTGCTCAGCGTCTATTTGAAGAAGAACCAAACAAACAAGGGCCAACATAAATAAAGTGCACAAGCATATGTATAAAATACGACAAGCAAACAATCATGCCATGATGAATGATGCACAATTTGCATGGCAATAATGTAGCATGGCATGGGTGAGGTGTGGAATACAAGAATAAAGCATTTTATGGTGTTTTAATCACATTTAAACCTCATATAAGTTGCTGTATACTTTTTATTTATATGATGCATGCTGCAATTCAGAACATGGAATGCATAAACAGAAAGGTCTCGTCGAGCTGATCATTTTAGACATATTATTTGTCAAATTCAGAGTTATAAAACAAAAGTTATTAATTAATTAAGGCAAAAGGGCACTTTATTGTAATTTTAATCAACTCGAAAAATTAAAGTGTTCAAACATTATTTGGAATAGCATAATTGAATTACTCACATTTTTCTGATTTCAAAACATATATTACATGTTTAATTTGGAAAATTATTTGAAAAGTTATTTAAAACAGATTTGAATTTGAATTTAAAACAATTTTAAAAAGTTTAAATTAAAACAGAAAACAGAAATCCTTTTTGTACTCACACAGATCTAGCCACAGACACAGACGGGTGGGCCAGGTGCTGACTGGACGATCTGCAGTAAAGCTTTTTCTCACATGGGGCTTCCTAGCCACGAGGGTGAGATGGGCAACGACCTCGCTGGTCCACGGCCTTATGACAGTAGGGACGTGACACGTGGGGATCCAGGAGTGTGGCGGTGGAACCTGGGGGGCTTAACTGCAAAACGGCGGAGAGGCTGACGGTGGGGCTCGGTGTACCGCGAGTTTAGCCGAAAAAAGGCGCAGGGGGTTAAGTGAAAAAGGGTCGCCCGTACTGTGGATCTTCTCCGCGCCTGCGGACGGATCGATCTGTGACGCCTTGAGCGTGGCGCGTGGGGATCGAACTCGCGTCGCGGGCGCGCGCACGGCGGCGGCTACCGCTGGGCTAGGGAGAGGTTGGTGACAGAAGGACGGTAGGCGGCTAGGCTTGCCTACACCTCCTGGATCGACGGGGGATGGTGGAGACCGACGGTGGCCGGCGATGGGGTAGATGGTGTCGGTGGAGAGGGAGTAGAGGAGCGGCAAGGCTCTGGGCAGATCTGGGAGCGGCAGAGGAGCCGTGTGGAGGGAGGAAAAGAGGGAGAGAGGGAGGAGGCAGCTGGGACACGACAGAGATAAAGGTGGCCTCGGTGCCACCTTTCCCTCCTCCTCTCACGTGCTCAGGCTGGCGCAGTGAGGAACAGAGGCAGGCAGAGAGGCTGCAGGGTGGGGCCGGCGTGGCGGTGGGGCTACCTGGCAGGTGGGGAGAAGAGAGAGGGTAGGGAGCTCGGTTGTAACTTAGCTAGGTTAGATGGGGTAGCTCAGTTTAGGGTTTGGCTAGGAGGAGGGGTAGATGGGGTGTGGGACCAGGGAGAGGGGTAGCCAGGTGCGGTCATCACGGTGGAGAGAGGGAGAGGTGAGAGAGGTGTGGGTAGCTAGGGTTAGCTTAGAGGGGGCTCGGGTTAGGTTAGATGGTGCTTCGGGTTAGGGTTAGGTGATGCTCATGGTAGAGAGAGAAAGAGAGAGAGAGGGGGCTTAGGGTTTTGTGGGTGGTTAGGGTGTTTAGGGTTAGAGAGAGGGGGTGAGAGAGGTGTGGTGGTGGCTTTTTAGCAAGACCAAACTAGATCAAGCCAAAGGAGTGGTAGAGAGGGATAGAGGATGATTCACTCAAAAACCACATAAAAACAAAGGAGGGCAAAATATGGAGATGGTTGCATGGCCCATGCAAGTATTTAATGCCATGTGTTAATCCAGTGAAAACAAAAATATTAACATGGCATTATTCTTATGCATTCCCAAAAGTGGAATAAAGCCAAGCAAAAGAATTTGTAGAAGTAGATCCATCCTATCTCCCATGAGCTAGAAGTAAAATCCCAATAAAGTGCAAAGCTCATATTTAGTTGGATGGTGGCATTATAAGGTGGTGAAAGAAAGGGTGGTGGAGTGAAATAAAAGATATGCCCCCAACTCAACTTAGGCATTTAAACAATATATCAATAACCAAATACAATATCAAGAGGCAAATACAAGTAATAATGCATAAAAGAGAAGAACCAAAGAAAGAGGGTTTTATATGATGCTCAAATGCAAGGTGGCATGATGACATGAGCATGATATAATTATGATGCAACACTTATATATAGGAAGTAGCCATTATATTACTAAACCAAGTAGCATTACAATTGTTAGACAATTGGGATGCTACAACTCTCCCCCACTAAACAGGAATCTCGCCCCGAGATTCTAGGAAGAAGAAGACTCCAAAAGGGTAGGATACTTGGCACGGAGCTCATCTTCACGTTCCCAAGTGGCTTCATCAACAGAATGGTGCGACCACTGCACCTTGCAGAACTTGATGGACTTGTTGCGAGTCCTTCTTTCTGCGACTTCAAGGATTTTTATGGCGTGTTCTTGATAAGACAGGTCTTCTTGGAGATTGATAAGCTCATGGTCCACGGTCCTGCCGGGATCCTTGAAGCACTTCTTGAGTTGAGAGATGTGGAAAACATCATGGACCTTGAGTTTTTCTGGGAGCTCAAGAGCATAAGCAACTTCTTCTCTTCTTCCACGAATTTTGAATGGACCGATGTATCTAGGAGCCAGCTTTCCTTTGATACCAAAGTGGTGCGTGCCTCTCATGGGAGTGACACGAAGGTAAACGAGATCACCAGGGACATACTCCATGTCCGTGTGCTTCCTGTCATAATTGCTCTTCTGGCGACTTTGAGCAATCTTCAGATTTTCAAGAATGATGTGAACCTTCTCCTCCGCTTGAGTTACAATGTCGGGGCCAAACAATATTCTTTCTCCTGCACCCGACCAACCAATCGGAGTTCTGCATTTGCGACCATAGAGAGCCTCAAATGGTGCCATCTTTAGACTTTTCTGGAAGCTATTATTGTAAGAGAATTCAGCATAAGGAAGACATTCTTCCCACTTCATGCCAAAAGAGATGAAGCAAGCACGGAGCATATCCTCCAGAATCTGATTGATCCTTTCAACTTGTCCTTGCGACTGAGGGTGGTAAGCTGTGCTGAAGTTCAACTTTGTTCCCAAAGCATTTTGGAAACTTTCCCAGAACTTGGAAGTGAAGATGCTTCCACGGTCTGAACTGATCTCAAGAGGAACCCCATACAGAGAGACAATTCTGTTGATATAGAGCTCAATAAGTGAATTGCAGAAATTGTTTCCTTGACGGGAAAGAAGTGAGCCACTTTAGAAAGCCTGTCAATGACAACAAAGATTGCATTGTTGCCCTTCTGCGACCTTGGAAAACCAGTGATGAAGTCCATCTCTACTTTCTCCCATTTCCATTCCGGGGGTTTCAATGGCTGTAGAAGACCAGAAGGTTTCTGATGGACAGCTTTAACTCTGCGGCAGACATCACACTCCGAGACATACTTGGCACAATATCGTTTCAATCCCGGCCACCAATATTGTGTTTTCAAGTCCATGTCCATCTTTGTGCTGCCAGGGTGGATAGAAAGAACAGAATCATGCGCCTCCTTGAGAACTTGCTCTCTCAAACCCGGGTAGTTCGGAACAAACATCCGGTGTTCGAAGAAAAGCGTGCCTTGGTCATCGACGTGGAAGGACTCACACTTCGGAAGCTGCATGTTGGAGATGACCTTTTTGGTGTACGGATCACCAAGTTGAATGGAGCGAACCTTTTCTTCCAAGAGAGGGGTTGCCAGAAGGTTCAGAAGATACCCTTGATCCACAATTTCAAGGTTTAGCTGACGGAATTCCTCGCACAAGAGAGGTTGTTGTTCTTCCATCAAGAGGTTGCTGACATAAGCTTTGCGGCTGAGAGCATCGACCATGACATTAGCTTTGCCCGGAGTGTAGTTGATGGTCAAATCGAAATCATTGATTGCTTCAATCCACCTCCTCTGACGAATGTTAAGATCAGGCTGTGTGAAGATATACTTCGGACTCTTGTGATCAGAAAAGATTTCACAACGGTTGCCAAGCAAGTAGTGCCTCCATACTTTCAAAGCAAAGACAACTGCTGCGAGTTCGAGGTCATGTGTAGGATAGTTGATGTCATGCGTCTTCAACTGTCGAGGGGCATAAGCAACAACTTGTTTTTCTTGCATAAGGACCGCACCCAATCCTTGCAAAGAGGCGTCACAGAATATCTGGAAGGGCTTGGATGTATCTGGAGGAACCAAGACTGGTGTGGAAGTGAGCTTCTCTTTGAGTGTTTCGAAGCTTGCTTGACATGCAGGAGTCCAAAGGTATTTCTTGCCTTTCTTGAGGATATCGGTAAGAGGCTTCGCTATCTTCGAAAAGTTCTGAACGAACCGACGGCAATAACTAGCCAAACCAAGGAAGCTCCGGACTTCTTTGACATTTACAGGAGGAAGCCAGTCAACAATTGTCTTTACCGTTTCCGGGTTGACGGCAATGCCCTTGGCAGAGATGACGTGACCAAGATAGGTGACTTGAGGCAGCCAAAACTCACATTTGGAGAACTTTGCATACAGGCGGTTCTCACGAAGTTTGTTTAGGACACACCGAAGGTGTTCTTCCTGTGACTTAGAATAGACTAGGATGTCATCCAGATAGACCACAATGAACTTATCAAGATACTCCATGAAAACCGAGTTCATAAGCCTCGAGAAGGTGGCAGGTGCGTTGGTGAGACCGAAAGACATGACCGTGTACTCATATAGGCCATAGCGGGTGGTGAATGCTGTTTTAGGAACATCTTCCTTGCGAATCTTGATTTGATGATAACCACTTCTCAAGTCAACCTTAGAGAATACCACAGCTCCAGCTAGCTAATCGAAGAGATCATTAATCCGCGGAAGGGGATATTTATTCTTGATGGTTTTAGCATTGAGAGGCTGATAGTCAACACAAAGTCTATCAGTCTTGTCTCGCTTCTTCACAAAGATGGTTGGGCTACCCCACGAAGAAGTACTGTGTTGAATGAAACCCAACTTCTCTTGTTCATCAAGCTGACGTTTGAGTTCGGCCAACTCATCAGGACCCATTTTATAAGGCCGCTTGGAGATAGGAGCCGTTCCAGGTTCAAGCTCAATTACAAACTCAACCTCACGATCCGGAGGCATACCTGGCAACTCTTCAGGAAAGACATCTGGGAACTCACAGACCACTGGAACACTCTGAATAGCTTCCATAGCATCAGCATTCAGAGCCGCCAAAGAGAAAAGCTGGATAGCAGGAGTCAGACTTGGAGAATAGACTATATGGCCTTCAGGAATTTTCAGAGAAACCGAGCGTTCAGCACAATCAATCACAGCTGCATTTGCTGTCAACCAATTCATGCCCAAGATAACATCAATGTCAGAACTTCCTAGAACAATTAAGGACGGCGAGAACGAAGAGCCACCGATCTCAATTTGATTGCCATGGCTGATTTTAGAAGCTGCCATTGTTGCTCCAGGAGAAAGGACCATTAACCGCTTAAGGAGAGGATCCATAGCTAACTCATTCTCATTCGCAAATTTGTGAGAAACAAAAGAATGCGATGCACCAGAATCAAACAAAACTCATGCAGGGACTGAGTTAAAAGAAAGCATACCCATCACAACTCTAGTTGCATGCTCAGCTTGAGCGGCGTTGACACAGTTGGCACGAGCAACCGTAGACCCGGACTTGGTGTTGATGTTGAGAGCCCGAGGTGGTGGTGCACGAACCAAAGGAGAGCTTGCCGCAGGTCTTGGAGGTGGTGGAGGAAGAGCTTTGTTTTTCATCGACGATTCGATGTTGATGCCAGTGTTTCCACAAGTGTAACAAGCACCGGTGGGCGTGGAGCAACGTAGCGGGGACTCCGCCAGCGCTCGAAGTCTTGGTGGTTGTAGCCCCTGGGAGCAGCAGTGAGGAAGTTTGGTGGCCTTTCCGTGTAGCTTGAAGGTCTTGGTGGAGCCGGGAGCGACGGTGGGGTGTTAGGAACCCAGACACGACGCTTAGAAGGAGTTGACATAGCTGAAGAGCTTGCTGCATCGCGGTTGTGTTTCTTTGACTCCTCAAACACTTGCCTACTTGCTTCTTCTGCAGTTGTATGCTGAAGTTCCGAAAATACGCTGCCTTGCATGTGTGATTGCATATTTAATCGATGCATTGAGCCCTTGTCGGAACCTCTTTTGCTTCTTCTTGTCATCAGAGATCTCATCGCCACCATAACGAGAAAGGTTCATGAAGTTTCTGATGTAGGTATTGACATTGCCATTGCCCTGCTTGAGGTTGAGAAACACTTCCTTCATCCTCTCCATGACAATTTCGGCATCTTGCTCTTTGAAAGCTCCAGTGAACTGTTCCCAAGTAGGCTGAAAACCAGTGTAGTTTGCCTTAAGGTAATTGTCCCACCACAGAGCTGCATCTCCCTTCAGAAGGTGAGTGGCACATTTTACCCATTCTTGCTCAGGAACATCAGCAGTCACCAGTAACCTTGACATCTCACGCAACCAATCATCAGCATCAAGTGGTTGATCGGACACATCAAATTGGCGTGGGTTGAACTTCAGGAAGCTTTTGATGTCTCCTCGCTTGGGAGGTGGAGGTAGCGGAACAAACTCATTCCTCCTGACACTTTCTTCAAAACGCTGCTGGTTCTGCTGCATTGCTGCCAAGGCATTGGCGATGCTTGACAATGCGGCCCCCAGTTCAGGTTGTATGTCCTCATCAGAACGGCGTGGTGGTGCCATCCTGTGATTGATATAAAACACAAGTCAGTACTATAATGGAGAATAATAATAATCCAAAATAGTACCAAGATGGAATTAACCAATATTAAAGGATACAATTTACTAAGATGATATTAAAATATCAACAAAGTTCAAAGCACCTATAATATATTAAGCATATCGCACACGACTGAAAAGGAGTGTGGTACACAACTATCAAAGAAAATTTTTCCGCAAATTTCGGCATTAAAATACCAATAGATGCGCAAAATCACTTAACGAATCAAGATTAGTGACTCTACCAATTCAATATACAAGAGCGAATGATAAAAGTAGTGGTATGGTCGCGACTCCATCCCGCACTCAAATCATTACTCCGCACATGAATAAGTAAAACACATATCCCAACACCTTCTTCTCAAGATGAACCTAAAGATTAGTAACTACGGAAACGAACACCCCAAACAAGATAACGTCGGATAACAAGGAGTAAGACAGATCACGGCGGTATACAACGAATCAGATAGATCGCGTCGGTTTGCAAAAGCCTGTCGGTATGGAATGTACCAACAGTTGATGACCAAAGGCAGATAAAGATAACACGTTGGATGCAACAGATAGACAAGGAATTCACACACACACACACACACACACACAACCTATGGTACTACGGAAACCTAGAACACGTGAATCCTAGTTTGTATTTTAAGAAGAGGATTGAAAATGTTACACTTCCTTACCAGAAAAGGGTGGGTGGCTGGGTAAGAAGAAAAGTGGAAGCAGTCCTACTCTCGCGTTTTGTTTTTCCCTAGTATACATAGCTACCAAAAATATTTGCTAGACTGACAACGACCATTTGGCTGAGACCCTGAAGGGCGGGATGGCTCTGATACCAATTGTAACTACCTCGGTGAATTACGCTCTTAGTTACAAGCCTGAATGAGCGGAATTGGTTAAAATAGTACGGTGGGGCCAAATGCCACTCACAGGTAGACCTTTCGGCCGTCCTAACCATTTCCAAAACATCAGTACAAGAACGAGCGGCGTAATCGGCAGGCGAAGGGATCAACTACATACACAAATGAGTATGTATGCAAGCCACCATACAATAGTCCTCAGAGCCATTCCATCTAAAAGAAATAGAAATATTGCAACGCCATGCGGCAAGATCCAAATATCCTAGATAGATATAATAGTTTAGGATATCTCCTCATACATCAAACATTAGAGTATCAGGCGGAAGCGGAAAACAAGATCAGAGTACGGATAAGAAGCAAATCGGCATAAGATGCCCCATAAATAAACACATCCCGCCCACAGATCTCAGGGATCACCGTTCCCGGAATCTCTACACCGAGTGATCGTTGCCAACATCGTCCGTCTCCTCCACCCAGTATCCATCTTGCGAGTTTACCTGTTCATCTGAATCAAACAATTTATCATGTGAGACCCTAGGGGTACTCAGCAAGTCTTTATTCCTCTAAAGGGGACACAACCTGGGGTGATGCAATTGCAGCAAAAGATAATACCTAACAATTCTATAGATACTCGCTATCCATCCGCCTAACCAAAGATAGACGGATGTCCGTGAATTAATAACAACAGTTATAACAGTAATATTAACAGATCCATCCTCCTCCTCGCTTACCAATGAGGTAGCGGACGAACAACCCCCCAACCGTTGGCAGTTTTATTATCCATTCCGTGAGTGTCGCACTATTTACTAGTCAGGTACTTAGTCAAATTAAAAGTGGTACTTTAGTTATACTTGTCTATGATCGAGAAACTGTGCTCCAAGTCATCCATAACCGCGGACACGGCTTTCAGAAAGTTTTACCCTGCAGGGGTGCACAAATAGCAACACACACTCGATCAACCTCGGAAAAACCAAATCAAAACCCAACGAGGCATTCACGACAAAGCGATCACAGGATTCAAAAATATTTTAGGGGGCCACCCCATTAAGCTACATAGCGAAGTTGGCGGCTCGAGACGGACTCAAGGTTTGCGTCAATGGTAAACGATGGGAACCGAAAGTGTGACTGGGCTTGTCGATATCGCAAAAACACTCCGCTTACCTAAACAGTACAGGTGCTCCTCGCACAATCTTAAATAAAGCAGTAAAGCATGGCATAAGTACAGAATAGTAATAAAGCCCCAAACTACTTTGTGGCCCCAAGAAATAAGAATGAATCAAGCTCTGGCTCAGGGGGGTTCATAAGCCTCCCGGATGTGGATAGCGCGAATATTCAAGGAACAGGAATCAAGTACTGGGTCCTCAGGACACAAGTGAGCATGAAAAACCAAATAATGAGATATTGCTCACGGTGCCACTTTCATTAGTTGTCCCATTACTACTCGTGTTAAGTTGTTTAGGTACCTCGTTATCCATCGACACTCACATACCCTACACATGCGTTCTCTGACCCGCATGGCTCAAACAACTCTGTAGTAATGGCTCATGGGATGGAGGAACAAGCTTGGTGGGGTTTAAAATTAAAGGCTATGCAAAGATTGGGATTCAGTTTAATGCAATCGCGACTCAATGATGCAAGATTAAGATAGAGGCAATAGGTACTATATGTATGCAAGCATGTGGTAGTGCTTGCTGGCAGCTCGATTGAAGCGAGAGAAAGATCTGGTAGTGCTCACTGGTTTCTTGATATATCCCCGTCACCTTTCCTATTTGAAGAAGAACCAAACAAACAAGGGCCAACATAAATAAAGTGCACAAGCATATGAATAAAATACGACAAGCAAACAATCATGCCATGATAAATGATGCACAATTTGCATGGCAATAATGTAGCATGGCATGGGTGAGGTGTGGAATACAAGAATAAAGCATTTTATGGAGTTTTAATCACATTTAAACCTCATATAAGTTGCTGTATACTTTTTATTTATATGATGCATGCTGCAATTCAGAACATGGAATGCATAAACAGAAAGGTCTCGTCGAGCTGATCATTTTAGACATATTATTTGTCAATTTCGGAGTTATAAAACAAAAGTTATTAATTAATTAAGGCAAAAGGGCACTTTATTGTAATTTTAATCAACTCGAAAAATTGAAGTGTTCAAACATTATTTTGAATATCATAATTGAATTCCTCACATTTTTTTGATTTCAAAACATATATTACATGTTTAATTTGGAAAATTATTTGAAAAGTTATTTAAAACAGATTTGAATTTGAATTTAAAACAATTTTGAAAAGTTTAAATTAAAACAGAAAACAGAAATCCTTTTTGTACTCACACAGATCTAGCCATAGACACAGACAGGTGGGCCAGGTCTTGTGGGACGATCGGCGTGGTAAAGCTTTCTCACCGCTGGGCTTCCTAGCCAGAGGGTGATAGATGGGCAGCGACCTCATGGGTCCACGGCCAAGTGACCAGCCCGGACATGACACGTGGGGGATCCAGGGGAGTGCAGGTTGAGGCGGTGGAACCTGGGGGGCTTAACTGCAAAACGGCGGAGAGGTCGGTGGGCTCGGTGTCTGCATGGTTTAGCGAAAAAGGCGCAGGGGGTTAAGTGAAAAAGGGTCGCCCGTACTGTGGATCTTCTCCGCGCCTACGGACGGATTGGTGCGCGACCGACGCAGAGCGCGGCGCGTGGGGATCGAACTCGCGTCGCGGGCGCACGCACGGCGGCGGCTACCGCTGGGCTAGGGAGAGGTTGGTGACAGGAGGACGGTAGGCGGCTAGGTAAGGGTTCCGCGACGTACAGCAATCAGACGACGGCGAACCCGCCGTGCATAGAGGGCGTTCGTCGCCGGGATCCGCTCGTCTAGGAAGAGAAAAACAGCGGGAGGGTGCCAGAGAGGTGTAGCAGCTCACCGGGAGTGCGACAGTGGCGGTGGATCGGGCCGGGGTGCAGGGGATCGCTGACGGAGCTGGCGGCCGGCGGGGTTAGGGTTTTGGCTCGGCTTGTCGGCATGCAGCGTAGATGGTCCGTCTCCTCCTCGACGTCGTGTACGGGGCTGATGCAGAGGACCTCCCCGACCTCGCCGACAACCTCCTGCTCGCCTACGCCTCCTGGATCGACGGGGGATGGTGGAGACCGACGGTGGCCGGCGATGGGGTAGATGGTGTCGGTGGAGAGGGAGTAGAGGAGCGGCAAGGCTCTGGGCGGATCTGGGAGCGGCAGAGGAGCCGTGTGGAGGGAGGAAAAGAGGGAGATAGGGAGGAGCCAACTGGGACACGACAGAGATAAAGGTGGGCTCGGTGCCACCTTTCCCTCCTCCTCTCACGTGCTCGGGCTGGCGCAGCTAGGGCGGAACAGAGGCAGGCAGAGAGGCTGCAGGGTGGGGCCGGCGTGGCGGTGGGGCTACCTGGCATGTGGGGAGAAGAGAGAGGGTAGGGATCTTGGTGGTAACTTATCTAGGTTAGATGGGGTAGCTCGGTTTAGGGTTTGGCTAGGAGGAGGGGTAGATGGGGTGTGGGACCAGGGAGAGGGGTAGCCAGGTGGGGTCATCACGGTGGAGAGAGGGAGAGGTGAGAGAGGTGTGGGTAGCTAGGGTTAGCTTAGAGGGGGCTCGGGTTAGGTTAGATGGTGCTTCGGGTTAGGGTTAGGTGATGCTCATGGTAGAGAGAGAAAGAGAGAGAGAGCGGGGGCTTAGGGTTTTGTGGGTGGTTAGGGTGTTTAGAGTTAGAGAGAGGGGGTGAGAGAGGTGTGGTGGTGGCTTTTTAGCAAGACCAAACTAGATCAAGCCAAAGGAGTGGTAGAGAGGGATAGAGGATGATTCACTCAAAAACCACATAAAAACAAAGGAGGGCAAAAGATGGAGATGGTTGCATGGCCCATGCAAGTATTTAATGCATGTGTTAATCCTGTGAAAACAAAAATATTAACATGGCATTATTCTTATGCATTCCCAAAAGTGGAATAAAGCCAAGCAAAAGAATTTGTAGAAGTAGATCCATCCTATCTCCCATGAGCTAGAAGTAAAATCCCAATAAAGTGCAAAGCTCATATTTAGTTGGATGGTGGCATTATAAGGTGGTGAAAGAAAGGGTGGTGGAGTGAAATAAAAGATATGCCCCTAACTCAACTTGGGCATTTAAACAATATATCAATAACCAAATACAATATCAAGAGGCAAATACAAGTAATAATGCATAAGAGAGAAGAACCAAAGAAAGAGGGTTTTATATGATGCTCAAATGCAAGGTGGCATGATGACATGAGCATGATATAATTATGATGCAACACTTATATATAGGAAGTAGCCATTATATTACTAAACCAAGTAGCATTACAATTGTTAGACAATTGGGATGCTACAGTAAACGCTTGAGGCTATATACCGTATAGGTCTAAATGTGCACGCCCCAAAAGGTAATTTTTTAATGCATTAGCGTGCGAAGGAAATTATGCTCGTGCCTTCGCCGTCTTGCACACATTCTTCTCTTTCCGTCCAGTGGAGCATGGGTGGTAGACAAAATGTCTAATGATGAAACGCCAAAGTTTGGCATAGTAAATTCATGAGCGCTCCGAAAAGAACATATCTTCTTTTCTTTACGCCTCATGGGGCACGTATCTGTCAGTCAAAACATTTGTGCGCCTACATATGGTTACACCATTTTAGTGTCTGCTTGTGTGTACATGTCGTAACACATATAAGAGAGTTTGGGAAACTGTGAGTCTATGAGTAGTGTGTTGATTAGGAAGGACGTTTGACAATACGTCTAGAGCATGCCAATGAAATAGACCAAGGGTTCCCGTCTGCACGTATCTATAGGCGCATGGTGCGCGGATACATTGCCGTATTCATGAGCGTACACTATGTAACTCTTCCGACACGTGTGCTATACGCGCATACTCACAACAGACACGAACATGCGTATAAACATGTTTGAAAAAGAGTGTGATGTCTACCAGATACATGGACATGGGGAACAAAGATACATGAACTATATGGTGAAAAACAAATAAACGTCAAAGGTTAAGTAGAGTGAGCATAGTAGAAACGACAAATTCCGAAACTCTTGAAGACATACCACAAAATCTTAGCAAGCATCATAAGTCGAGTCAAACATATTTCGTTTTCGCCGATACAGACGGAGACATAACATACAGTAAACAACATGCATGATAAGTAGACTAACTTAGATTGAACAAAGTATACATACTAAGCCTATTGTACATGATAGTCTAGCTAACAGAGTTGGAAAGAAGATGGTCGTAGAAATGACACTTGCGTCTATTTTTCCTCTTTATTCTCTACCTCGGACCCTATGCTCTAAGCAACAAGCCAGGATGAACCCAAAAGTGGATAAGGGATTCTACCGCGGAGGCCCAAGGACACCCATGTGTAGGCTCGTAGAAGCGGAGCAGGGCACGGTATCGGGGATTGTTTGTTTGCGGCCCCAAAGTTCCTAGGTGAGTGCATTGCGTGGCCCGACTTGCCTATAGTTGCAGTGTTTTGCAAAGATAGGATGCCAACTACCAAGAGGGGACATTTCGAGGCAAACTCATCTCACCCCTACCAGATTCAAACATTATGTTAAACTGCCCTGTGAAGTAGACAGTCGGGACCCACATGTCAATAATCTGTCCATGACGCGAGCGCCAACATGGCAACCTCTTAGGAAAATCAAGGAACTAAGGGGCTTGGTGCGTTAACCAATTTCACAAATCCACTCTCTCCTTTCCCCTAGAACCGTTGGCGTCCAAATCCACCCTCCAAGCAGAACGACCCCTTCGAACATTTGACTTCCAGTGCCAAGTTGATGCGCCAATTCGCTGATCCTGAGCTCCAGTGCCGCATGTCGTAGACACCGTTGCGAGGCTCTAGCCCGCCTCTGCTCCCGACGAGCTAAGCAGCACGGAGGATGGCAGATCCTACTACCAACAAAGAAGAAGTTCTGGCTACATGCGGAGAGATACTCTTCTCTTTCCTATTCAACTAACTATGACTGCTAGCTGGCTATTGAACCTAGAATTGTCTGCTAGCCCAACACTGACAAACTTTTTTGTCCACAGTTTTCTGTCAAGTGGGATCCCTGTGGACCACCCTTACCTGGTTATGGTACCCTTTTCAGCTACGACTCTAAATCAGTAGGGAGAAGGGCAAGTAGTATGGACACCATTATCTCACGATTGAAGAAGCGCCTGCACAGATCTGTACTATCCCTGGTATGCTTGATGCTCTGCATAGACATGTTGAAATAGGGCTGAAGCGGACTGCAAAGTTCAGCTTCATGGATGAACGAGGCATCATGGTTCCTCTAACGTGTGACAATCAGCTAATTGGGATGATGAAAAGGTTTGCTTCGGCATGCATGTTTACGCTGAATTATGATGTAGTGGATGTGGAAGCTACTGCAACTAGGAGTTGCCCTGCTATTCTTGGACAGGGTGGTCACTCAAACCCTTGCTCCTGGTAATCAAAAGTCTCTTGGGGTTCGCATGTTTGTGCTGAATTGTAATTTTTGTTTTGTTTACTCTATAGATATAAGGAAGTTATGCAATAGTCCTGTTTCTTTGGCAAGAAGTGCCGCAAGGTTAGAAACATGACGGACATGTCAGTCATTTTACTGCCGGAAGAAAATCGAAATGAGTAGAGTGATGATGTTGGACATGATTATGGTGTTGATTGTCCTGATGATGCAGAGTACGTGAAGCTATGAAAATTGGCACCGAGGAAGAGGAAGAAGGCAGGAAATGAAGAAGCCAGTGGACGTGAAGGCTTGGCACCCATGCAGGGGAAGAAGGCTGTTGGCAATGAAGATGCATAATAATGTGTTGAACTTGAACCTATATATGTAATGCGGTTAAATTATGGAGCTCTGTGCATGGAACTTGTCGGGCAAAACAATCTACCCACATTCTGAGAGTAAAATGTATCACTACTTGAGGTTTGGAAACAGCCGAGTCACTAGTTGAATTAGAAATTGTGATTGTGCCACTATTATCTGAAAACACGCAGCACCAGTTCCACGGTTGCTAAGGGACAGGAGGTCTCCAAATTAGATGGAATGTTAGTGGCACAAAAATAAATTATTTAAGCTGCTACAGTCCATGAAGCAGCAACTTATTTCAGGTGTTGCACAGTGACATGGCAACATAAAGATCAATGGCAACAGATAATGCCCAGGTAATGAGGAAATCGGTACCACTTTTTGGCCTGATATTGAGCCCGTCTATATCACCACCTCCCTGCTCCTACATCCCCTGCATCTGGTGATGCCCCCGGATCTATAGTAACAGGGTGTACGTGTTTCCACTTTATAAATTGTGGATATGCTATTTGCAACTGGCATAATCCACATATATTATGATTAAACAAACCACCAAAGCCACAATACCACCATCATGAGACAAAAGGAAGTAATGGAGGGCTATGACAGATAAACAGGCGACCAATTGTTTTCTCCCAGGACTCTGAGACCACTAGTTAAGACCGCTAGGTCAACAAGTACTACTATTACAATTAAAAAAGTACGGAGATCAAGCTAAATAGAAGTACTTATCACACATCTCCTTGATCTACCTAATCTTAGCCCGATGCGCATCTTCCTGCGAGAGAAAGGATCGAATCATCTGCTCCATCTTTTAGCATCTTCCTTGTACAACTTCAATTGTTTCTCTGCATTTATCCTCTTGCACTTTTCAATACCCGTAGTTGTGAACTGCAGGACTTTGGTCTGGTGAAGTTCATTCCTTGCGTGATTCAAATCTTGCTCTGCTTTAGCCTTTAGGGCCAATGCCACGTCCCTCTCCTTCTCGACTTTGCTAACCTTGCACCCTTTTGTGATCTCAGTTAAGCTTGGTTGTGTCAACATGGTCAAATAACATCATCTCATAACTCTCAAGAATTCAACTGACTATGGATTCTTTCAACTCAAAAGTCATATCCCATCGTTTGTCTAGCATTTTCTGCATCGATTTGGGCCACTCTGGATCTACCCATTTGATAACACCGCAACTTCTGCATGGCAACATTGCACCATGTCCTTGACACCCTAAAAACCTCCTTCCTACGTTTCGTCCTTCGAACGCTACAAATTTAGCATGCACATATCCATGTTCACATAGTGAAGTCATAAAACATCTGGTTGGCCTAACACAACATACGTGCGTGAGTAATCAGAGTAGATCTAGCTCAAAATAGATAAATGGCCACATATGTTAGAGACGAGACGACTCACATTGAAATCACCGTCGTTGTCGTCACGAAGCGTTTCCTCACCGTCTCCCCTTGAACCTATGGCGAAAGGGGGTGGGGGACTATAGTGGTTATAGGAGAGATTGCTAGAGGCGCCGTCGACTTGCGGCTATGGCAGGATGGGAGATAAGTGGGGAAAGTGGCTTCGAGGTGAGAAGAGAAGTATGGGAGGAAGAGAAGTAAAGGGGACATGACACTAGTAGGTAGGCCCACGGAACACGTGACACTGGCAAGTGGGAGCACGTGGTGTTGCCATCTTGTCTAGAGGAAGCGGACAGTAAGCGTGGCCAATTTTGTGGCAAAATAGCCTACTCGCAGATCGCTCTTACGAAGAACCATCCCAATCGTCAAAGAGCCCTGATCAAACGGTCGGTAACTATCGTCATGCAGAACA
Source organism: Avena insularis (assembly GCA_023614405.1). Taxonomy (NCBI): domain Eukaryota; kingdom Viridiplantae; phylum Streptophyta; class Magnoliopsida; order Poales; family Poaceae; genus Avena; species Avena insularis. The sequence goes on from CM042688.1 coordinate 380,475,206, forward strand.
AATGTCTTGGGGTGTGCCTTCTAGAAGACTCTATCTAATGTCCACCATTGGGGGCTAAGGTTATGATCTAACGGCCACCACGCACACACACTAGATGTCATTACATGTGATCTTTTCCAAAACCACAATGATGCATACTGAGTGTGGTGATGCAGCATCTTCCACACTTGTGATACAATGCATGCTGCGGTTGAATCCTAGCATGCTACTAGGGTTCTTGGAAATGGTTGGACACCACATGCTGGAGTGGCATCACTACATGTATTCTATTCCAAAACAATGATGCACACTAATACATACACACACCCAAGTTGGTGTGGGGATGCAGAACCTTTACAACTAGTGATACAATGCATGTTGCAGTTGAATCCCAGCATGTTGCAAGGGTTCCTTCACATGGTTTGACACCACAAGCTGGAGTGGCATCTTTGCATGTGTACTTTTCCAAAACCACAATGATGCACAATGATACACACATACAATGACTCTAGTGGATTCATGTGGTTTATGAAAAGAACACACATGCAATGACATATAGTAAATCAATGTGGTTTAGGAAAAGAACACACATGCAATGACATCTAGTGGATCCATGTGGTTTATGCAAAGAACACACAAGCAATGACTCTAGTGGATCCATGTGGTTTAGGAAAAGAACACACATCTCATGACATCTAGTGGATCCATGTGGTTTATGAAAATAACACACATGCAATGACTCTAGTGGATCCATGTGGTTTAGGAAAAGAACACACACGAAATAACATCTAGTGGATCCATGTGGTTTATGAAAAGAACACACATGCAATGGCATCTAGTGGATCCATGTGGTTTAGAAAATGAATACCACATGCTGGACTGACATCATTGCATGCGTTCTTTTCCAAAACCACAATGATGCACACTGATACACACACATCCAAGTGGGTGTGGTGATACAACATCTTTCAAACTGGTGGTAGAATGCATGTTGTAATTGAATCCCAGCATGTCGCTAGGGTTCCTGGACATGGTTAGACACCATATGTTGGTGTGGCATCATTGCATGTGTTATTTTCCTAAAACCACAATGATGCACACTTACACATACACACACATCCAAGTGTGTGTGGTGATGCAACATCTTTCAAACTTGTGATAGAATGCATGTTGCAGTCGAAACCCAACATGCTACTAGCGTTCCTGGACATAGTTGGACACCACATGCTGGAGTGGCATCATTGCATGTTTTATTTTCCAAAACCATAATGATGCACACACATGCACACACATCCAAGTGGGTTTGGTGATGCAGCATCTTTCAAACTGGTGGTACAGTGCATGTTGTAGTTGAATCCCAGCATGCTGCTAGCGTCTTGTACATGGTTGGACACCACATGCTGGAGTGGCATGATTGCATGTGTTCTTTACCCAAACCACAATTATGCACACTAACAGACACACACATCCGAGTGGGTGTGGTGATGCAACATCTTTCAAACTGGTGGTAGAATGCATGTTGTAGTTGAATCCCAGCATGTCGCTAGGGTTCCTGGACATGGTTAGACACCACATGCTGGAGTGGCATCATTGCATGTGTTATTTTCCAAAACCACAGTGATTCACACTATCACACACACAAACATCCAATTAGGTGTGGTGATGCAGCATCTTTCAAACTACTGGTAGAATGTATGTTGTAGTTGAATCCCAGCATGCTGCTAGGGTTCCTGGACATGGTTGGCCACCACATGGTGGAGTGGCATCATTGCATGTGTTCTTTTCCTGAAACCACAATGATGCACACTTACACACACACATATCCAAGTGAGTGTGGTGATGCATCATCTTTCAAACTGGTGATAGAATTCATGTTGTAGTTGAATACCAGCATGCTTCTAGGGTTCCTTGACATGGTTTGACACCACAAGCTGGAGTGGCATCATTGCATGTCTTCTTTTCCAAAACCACAATTATGCACAATGATACACACATACAATGAGTCTAGTGGATCCATGTGGTTTAGGAAAAGAACACACATCTCATGACATCTAGTGGATACATGTGGTTTATGAAAATAACACACATGCAATGACTCTAGTGGATCCAGGTGGTTTAGGAAAAGAACACACACGAAATAACATCTAGTGGATCCATGTGGTTTATGAAAAGAACACACATGCAATGGCATCTAGTGGATCCATGTGGTTTAGAAAATGAATACCACATGCTGGACTGACATCATTACATGCGTTCTTTTCCAAAACCACAATGATGCACACTGATACACACACATCCAAGTGGGTGTGGTGATACAACATCTTTCAAACTGGTGGTAGAATGCATGTTGTAATTGAATCCCAGCATGTCGCTAGGGTTCCTGGACATGGTTAGACACCATATGTTGGTGTGGCATCATTGCATGTGTTATTTTCCTAAAACCACAAAGATGCACACTTACACATACACACACATCCAAGTGTGTGTGGTGATGCAACATCTTTCAAACTTGTGATAGAATGCATGTTGCAGTCGAAACCCAACATGCTACTAGCGTTCCTGGACATAGTTGGACACCACATGCTGGAGTGGCATCATTGCATGTTTTCTTTTCCAAAACCATAATGATGCACACACATGCACACACATCCAAGTGGGTTTGGTGATGCAGCATCTTTCAAACTGGTGGTACAGTGCATGTTGCAGTTGAATCCCAGCATGCTGCTAGGGTCTTGTACATGGTTGGACACCACATGCTGGAGTGGCATGATTGCATGTATTCTTTACCAAAACCACAATTATGCACACTAACAAACACATACATCCGAGTGGGTGTGGTGATGCAACATCTTTCAAATTGGTGGTAGAATGCATGTTGTAGTTGAATCCCAGCATGTCGCTAGGGTTCCTGGACATGGTTAGACACCACATGCTGGAGTGGCATCATTGCATGTGTTACTTTCCAAAACCACAGTGATTCACACTATCACACACACAAACATCCAATTAGGTGTGGTGATGCAGCATCTTTCAAACTAGTGGTAGAATGTATGTTGTAGTTGAATCCCAGCATGCTGCTAGGGTACCTGGACATGGTTGGCCACCACATGGTGGAGTGGCATCATTGCATGTGTTCTTTTCCTGAAACCACAATGATGCACACTTACACACACACACATCCAAGTGAGTGTGGTGATGCATCATCTTTCAAACTAGTGATAGAATTCATGTTGTAGTTGAATACCAGCATGCTGCTAGGCTTCCTTGACATGGTTTGACACCACAAGATGGAGTGGCATCATTGCATGTGTTCTTTTCCAAAACCACAATTATGCACAATGATACACACATACAATGAGTTTAGTGGATCCATGTGGTTTATGAAAAGAACACACATGCAATGACATATAGTAGATCCATGTGGTTTAGGAAAAGAACATACATGCAATGACATCTAGTGGATCCATGTGGTTTATGCAAAGAACAGACATGCAATGACTCTAGTGGATCCATGTGGTTTAGGAAAAGAACACACATCTAATAACATCTAGTGGATCCATGTGGTTTACGAAAAGAACACACATGCAATGACTCTAGTGGATCCATGGTGTTTAGGAAAAAACACACATGCAATGACATCTAGTGGATCCATGTGGTTTATGAAAAGAACACACATGCAATGGCATCTAGTGGATCCATGTGGTTTAAAAAATTAATACCACATGCTAGACTGGCATCATTGCATGCGTTCTTTTCCAAAACCACAATGATGCACACTGATACACACACATCCAAGTGGGTGTGGTGATGCAACATCTTTCAAACTGGTGGTAGAATGCATGTTGTAGTTGAATCCCAGCATGTCGCAAGGGTTCCTGGACATGGTTAGACACCACATGTTGGTGTGGCATCATTGCATGTGTTCTTTTCCTAAAACCACAATGATGCACACTTACACATACACACACATCCAAGTGTGTGTGGTGATGCAGCATCTTTCAGACTTGTGATAGAATGGATGTTGCAGTCGAAACCCAGCATGCTATTAGCGTTCCTAGACATAGTTGGACACCACATGCTAGAGTGGCATCATTGCATGTTTTCGTTTCCAAAACCATAATGATGCACACACACATCCAAGTGGGTTTGGTAATGCAGCATCTTTCAAACTGGTGGTACAGTGCATGTTGCAGTTGAATCCCAGCATGCTGCCAGGGTCTTGTACATGGTTGGACACCACATGATAGAGTGGCATGATATGCATGTGTTCTTTACGAAAACCACAATTATGCACACTAACAAACACACACATCTGAGTGGGTGTGGTGATGCATCATCTTTCAAACTGGTGGTAGAATACATGCTATAGTTTAATCCTAGCATGCTCCTAGGGTTCCTGGACATGGTTGGACACCACATGCTGGAGTGGCATCATTGCATGTGTTCTTTTCCAAAACCACAGTGATTCACACTATCACACACACATATCCAAGTAGGTGTGGTGATGCAGCATCGTTCAAACTAGTGGTAGAATGTATGTTGCAGTTGAATCCCATCATGCTACAAGGGTTCCTGGACATGGTTGGAGACACCATGGTGGAGTGGCATCCTTGCATGTGTTCCTTTCCTGAAACCACAATGATGCACACTTACACACACACACATCCAAGTGGGTGTGGTGATGCAACATCTTTCAAACTGGTGATAGATTGCATGTTGTAGTTGAATAATAGCATGCTGCTAGGGTTCCTTGACATGGTTTGACACCACAAGCTGGAGTGGCATCATTGCATGTGTTCTTTTCCACAACCACAATGATGCACAATGATACACACATACATTGATTTTAGTGGATCCATGTGGTTTATGAAAAGAACACACATGCAATGACATATAGTAGATCCATGTGGTTTAGGAAAAGAACACACATGCGATTACATCTAGTGGATCCATGTGGTTTATGCAAAGAACACACATGCAATGGCATCTAGTGGATCCATGTGGTTTAGAAAATGAATACCACATGTTGGACTGGCGTCATTGCATGCGTTGTTTTCCAAAACTACAATGATGCACACTGATACACACACATCCAAGTGGGTGTGGTGATGCAACATCTTTCAAACTGGTGGTAGAATGCATGTTGTAGTTGAATCCCAGCATGTCGCTAGGGTTCCTGGACACGGTTAGACACCACATGTTGGTGTGGCATCATTGCATGTGTTCTTTTCCTAAAACCACAATGATGCACACTTACACATACACACACATCCAAGTGTGTGTGGTGATGCAGCATCTTTCAGACTTGTGATAGAATGGATGTTGCAGTCGAAACCCAGCATGCTACTAGCGTTCCTAGACATAGTTGGACACCACATGCTGGAGTGGCATCATTGCATGTTTTCGTTTCCAAAACCATAATGATGCACACACATGCACACACACATCCAAGTGGGTTTGGTGATGCAGCATCTTTCAAACTGGTGGTACAGTGCATGTTGCAGTTGAATCCCAGCATGCTGCCAGGGTCTTGTACATGGTTGGACACCACATGATAGAGTGGCATGATTGCATGTGTTCTCTACCAAAACCACAATTATGCACACTAACAAACACACACATCCGAGTGGGTGTGGTGATGCATCATCTTTCAACTGGTGGTAGAATACATGCTATAGTTGAATCCTAGCATGCTCCTAGGGTTCCTGGACATGGTTGGACACCACATGCTGGAGTGGCATCATTGCATGTGTTCTTTTCCAAAACCACAGTGATTCACACTATCACACACACACATCCAAGTAGGTGTGGTGATGCAGCATCGTTCAAACTAGTGGTAGAATGTATGTTGCAGTTGAATCCCATCATGCTACAAGGGTTCCTGGACATGGTTGGAGACCCCATGGTGCAGTGGCATCCTTGCATGTGTTCTTTTCCTGAAACCACAATGATGCACACTTACACACACACACATCCAAGTGGGTGTGGTGATGCAACATCTTTCAAACTGGTGATAGATTGCATGTTGTAGTTGAATACCAGCATGCTGCTAGGGTTCCTTGACATGGTTTGACACCACAAGCTGGAGTGGCATCATTGCATGTGTTCTTTTCCACAACCACAATGATGCACAATGATACACACATACAATGATTTTAGTGGATCCATGTGGTTTATGAAAAGAACACACATGCAATGACATATAGTAGATCCATGTGGTTTAGGAAAAGAACACACATGCCATTACATCTAGTGGATCCATGTGGTTTATGCAAAGAACACACATGCAATGACTCTAGTGGATCCATGTGGTTTAGGAAAAGAACACACATGTAATGACATCTATTGGATCCATGTGGTTTATGGAAAGAACACACATGCAATGACTCTAGTGGATCCATGTGGTTTAGTAAAAGAACACACACGCAATGACATCTAGTGGATCCATGTGGTTTATGAAAAGAACGCACATCCAATATCATCTAGTGGATCCATGTGGTTTAGGAAAAGAACACCACATGCTGGAGTGGCATCATTGTATGCGTTCTTTTCCAAAACCACAATGATCCACACTGATACACACACATCCAAGTGGGTGTGGAGATGCAACATCTTTCAAACTGGTGGTAAAATGCATGTTGCAGACGAATCCGAGCATGCTACTAGCATTCCTGGTCATGGTTGCACACAACATGCTGGAGTGGCTTCACTCCATGTTTTCTTTTCCAAAACCACAATGATGCACATAGATACACACACACACATCCAAGTGGGTTTGGTGATGCAACATCTTTCAAACTGGTGGTACAATACATGTTGGAGTTGAATCCCAGCATGCTTCTAGGGTCTTGTACATGGTTAGACACCACATGCTGGAGTGGCATGATTGCATGTGTTCTTTTCCAAAACCACAATTATGCACACTTACACACACACATCTGAGTGGGTGTGGTGATGCATCATCTTACAAACTGGTGGTAAAATGCATGCTACAGTTGAATCCCAGCATGCTGCTATGGTTCCTAGACATGGTTGGACACCACATGCTAGAGTGGCATCATTGCATGTGTTATTTTCCAAAACCATAGTGATTCACACTAACACACAGATCCAAGTGGGTGTGGTGATGCAGCATCTTTGAAACTAGTGGTACAATGTATGTTGAAGTTGAATCCCAGCATGCTGCTACGGTTCCTAGACATGGTTGGACACCACATGCTGGACTGCCATCATTGCATATTATTTTTTCCAAAGCCACAATGATGCACACTGATACACACACATCCAAGTGGATGTGGTGATGCAGCATCTTTCAAACTGGTGGTAGAATGATGTTGTAGTTGAATCCCAACAAGTTGGTAGGGTTCCTGGACATGTTTGGACACCATATGTTGGAGTAGCATTATTTCATGTGTTCTTTTGCTAAAACCACAATGATGCAGACTTACACATACACACACATCCAAGTGGGTGTGGTGATGCAACATCTTTCAAACTTGTGATAGAATGCATGTTGCATTCGAATCCCAGCATGCTACTAGCGTTCCTGGACATGGTTGGACACCACCTGCTGGAGTGGAACCATTGCATGTTTTATTTTCCAAAACTACAATGATGCACACTGATACACACACACATCCAAGTGGGTTTGGTGATGCAGCATCTTTCAAACTAGTAGTACAATGCATGTTGCAGTTGATTCCCTGCATGCTGCTAGGGTCCTGTACATGGTTGGACACCACATGCTAGAGTGGTATGATTGCATGTGTTCTTTTTTAAAACCACAATTTTGCACACTGAGACACACACATACACATCCGAGTGGGTGTGGTGATGGAGCATCTTTCAAACTGGTGGTAGAATGCATGCTACAGTTGAATCCCAGCATGCTACTAGGGTTCCGGGACATGGTTGGACACCACATGCTGGAGTGGCATCATTGCATGCGTTCTTTTCCAAAACCACAATGATGCACACTAATACTCACACATCCAAGTAGGTGTCATGATGCAGCATCTTTCAAACTTGTGGTAGAATGCATGTTGTAGTTGAATCCTAGCATGTCACTAGGGTTCCTGGGTATGGTTGGACACCACATGGTGGAGTGGCATCATTGCATGTGTTATTTTCCTAAAACCACAATGATCCACACTTACATGTACACAAACATCCAAGTGGGTGTGGTGATGCAACATCTTTCAAACTTGTGATATAATGCATGTTGCAGATGAATCCCATCATGCTACTAGCATTCCTAGACATGGTTGGACACAACATGCTGGTGTGTCATCATTGCATGTTTTCTTTTCCAAAACCACAATGATGCACACTGATACACACACATCCAAGTGGGTTTGGTGATGCAACATCTTTCAAAATGGTGGTACAATGCATGTTGAAGTTGATTCCCAGCATGCTGCTAGGGTCCTGGACATGATTGGGCACCACATGCTGGAGTGGCATCATTGCATGTGTTATTTTCCAAAACCATAGCGATTCACACTAACACACACACGTCTAAGTGGGTGTGGTGATGCAACATCTTTCAAACTAGTGGTAGAATGTATATTGAAGTTGAATCCCAACATGTTGCTAGGGTTCCTGGACATGGTTGGACACCACATGGTGGAGTGGCATCATTGCATGTGTTCTTTTCCTGAAACCACAATGATGCACACTTACACACACACACAAGCAAGTGGGTGTGGCGATCCAACATCTTTCAAACTAGTGATATAATGCATGTTGTAGTTGAATACCAGCATGCTGCTAGGGTTCCTGGACATGGTTGGACACCACATGCTGGACTGCCATCATTGCATGTTTTCTTTCCAAAGCCACAATGATGCACACTAATACACACCCACATCCAAGTGGGTGTGGTGATGCAGCATCTTTCAAACTGGTGGTAGGATGCATGTTGTAGTTGAATCCCAACATGTCGGTAGGGTTCCTGGACATGGTTGGACACCAGATGTTGGAGTAGCATTATTTCATGTGTTCTTTTCCTAAAACCACAATTATGCACACTTTCACATACACACACATCCAAGTGGGTGTGGTGATGCAACATCTTTCAAACTTGTGATAGAATGCATGTTGCAGTCGAATCCTAGCATGCTACTAGCGTTCCTGGACATGGTTGGACACCACATGCTGGAGTGGCATCATTGCATGTTTTCTTTTCCAAAACCACAATGATGCACAGTGATACACACATACATCCAAGTGGGTTTGGTGATGCAGCATCTTTCAAACTGGTGGTACAATGCATGTTGCAGTTGATTCCCAGCATGCTGCTATGGTCCTGTACATGGTTGGACACCACATGCTAGAGTGGTATGATTGCATGTGTTCTTTTTTAAAACCACAATTATGCACAATCGGACACACACACATATCCGAGTGGGTGTGGTGATGGAGCATCTTTCAAACTGGTGGTAGAATGCATGCTACAGTTGAATCCCAGCATGCTACTAGGGTTCCGGGACATGGTTGGACACCACATGCTAGAGTGGCATCATTGCATGTGTTCTTTTCCAAAACCACAATGATGCACACTAATACACACACATCCAAGTAGGTGTCATGATGTAGCATCTTTCAAACTGGTGGTAGAATGCATGTTGTAGTTGAATCCCAACATGTCGGTAGGGTTCCTAGACATGGTTGGACACCAGATGTTGGAGTAGCATTATTTCATGTGTTCTTTTCCTAAAACCACAATTATGCACACTTTCACATACACACACATCCAAGTGGGTGTGGTGATGCAACATCTTTCAAACTTGTGATAGAATGCATGTTGCAGTCGAATCCCAGCATGCTACTAGCGTTCCTGGACATGGTTGGAAACCACATGCTGGAGTGGCATCATTGCATGTTTTATTTTCCAAAACCACAATGATGCACACTGATACACACACACATCCAAGTGGGTTTGGTGATGCAGCATCTTTCAAACTGGTGGTACAATGCATGTTGCAGTTGATTCCCAGCATGCTGCTATGGTCCTGTACATGGTTGGACACCACATTCTAGAGTGGTATGATTGCATGTGTTCTTTTATAAAACCACAATTATGCACACTCGGACACACACACACATATCCGAGTGGGTGTGGTGATGGAGCATCTTTCAAACCGGTGGTAGAATGCATGCTACAGTTGAATCCCAGCATGCTACTAGGGTTCCGGGACATGGTTTGGGACCACATGCTAGAGTTGCATTGTTGCATGCGTTCTTTTCCAAAACCACAATGATGCACACTAATACACACACATCCAAGTAGGTGTCATGATGCAGCATATTTCAAACTGGTTGTAGAATGCATGTTGTAGTTGAATCCTAGCATGTCGCTAGGGTTCCTGGATATGGTTGGACACCACGTGGTGGAGTGGCATCATTGCATGTGTTGTTTTCCTAAAACCACAATGATCCACACTTACACGTACATACACATCCAAGTAGGTGTGGTGATGCAACATCTTTCAAACTTGTGATAGAATGCATGTTACAGATGAATCCCTGCATGCTACTAGCATTCCTAGACATGGTTAAACACAACATGCTGGTGTGGCATCATTGCATGTTTTCTTTTCCAAAACCATAATGATGCACACTGATACACACACATCCAAGTGGGTTTGGTGATGCAACATGTTTCAAAATGGTGGTACAATGCATGTTGTAGTTGATTCCCAGCATGCCGCTAGGGTCCTGTACATGGTTGGACACCACATGCTAGAGTGGCATGATTGCATGTGTTCTTCTTTAAAACCACAATTATGCACACTAAGACACACACACACACATCTGAGTGGGTGTGGTGATGGAGCATCTTTCAAACTAGTGGTAGAATGCATGCTACAGTTGAATGCCAGCATGCTGCTAGGGTTCCGGGACATGGTTGGACACCACATGCTGGAGTGGCATCATTGCATGTGTTCTTTTCAAAAACCACAATGATGCACACTGATACACACACATCCAAGTGGGTGTCTTGATGCAGCATCTTTCAAACTGGTGGTAGAATGCATGTTGTAGTTGAATCCCAGCTTGTCGCTAGGGTTCCTGGATATGGTTGGACACCACATGGTGGAGTGGCATCATTGCATGTGTTATTTTCCTAAAACCACAATGATGCACACTTACACGTACACACACATCCAAGTGGGTGTGGTGATGCAGCATCTTTCAAACATGTGATAGAATGCATGTTGTAGACGAATCCCAGCATGCTACTAGCATTCTTGGACATGGTTGGACACAACATGATGGAGTGGAATCATTGCATGTTTTCTTTTCGAAAACCACAATGATACACACAGATACACACACATCCAAGTGGGTGTGGTGATGAAGCATCTTTCAAACTGGTGGTAGAATGCATGCTATAGTTGAATCTCAGCATGCTGCTAGTGTTCCGGGACATGGTTGGACACCACATGATGGAGTGGCATCATTGCATGTGTTCTTTTCCAAAACCACAATGATTCACACTTACACACACACATCCAAGTGGGTGTGGTGATGCATCATCTTTGAAACTGGTGGTAGAATGCATGTTGTAGTTGAATCCCAGCATGCTGCTGGGATTCCTGGACATGGTTGGCCACCACATGCTAGAGTGGCATCATTGCATGTGTTATTTTCCAAAACCATAGTGATTCACACTAACACACAGATCCAAGTGGGTGTGGTGATGCAGCATCTTTCAAACTAGTGGTAGAATGTATGTTGAAGTTGAATCCCATCATGCTGCTAGGGGTCCTTGACATGGTTGGACACCACATGGTGGAGTGGCATCATTGCATGTGTTCTTTTCCTAAAACCACAATGATGCACACTTACACACACACATCCAAGTGGGTGTGGCGATGCAACATCTTTCAAACTAGTGATAGAATGCATGTTGTAGTTGAATACCAGCATGCTGCTAGGGTTCCTGGACATGGTTGGACACCACATGCTGGACTGCCATCATTGCATGTTTTCTTTTACAAATCCACAATGATGCACACTGATACACACTCACATCCAAGTGGGTGTGGTCATGCAGCATCTTTCAAACTGGTGGTAGAATGCATGTTGTAGTTGAATCCCAACATGTCAGTAGGGTTCCTGGACATGGTTGGACACCAGATGTTGGAGTAGCATTATTTCATGTGTTTTTTTCCTGAAACCACAATTATGCACACTTACACATACACACACATCCAAGTGGGTGTGGTGATGGAACATCTTTCAAACTTGTGATAGAATGAATGTTGCAGTCGAATCCCAGCATGCTACTAGCGTTCCTAGACATGGTTGGACACCACAAGCTGGAGTGGCATCATTGCATGTTTTCTTTTCCAAAACCACAACGATGCACACTGATACACACACACATCCAAGTGGGTTTGGTGATGCAGCATCTTTCAAACTGGTGGTACAATGCATGTAGCAGTTGATTCCCAGCATGCTGCTAGGGTCCTGTACATGGTTGGACACCACATGCTAGAGTGGCATGATTTCATGTGTTGTTTTACAAAACCACAATTATGCACACTTACACACACACATCTGAGTGGGTGTGGTGATGCATCATCTTTGAAACTGGTGGTAGAATGCATGTTGTAGTTGAATTCCAGCATGCTGTTGGGATTCCTGGACATGGTTGGACACAACATGCTGGAGTGGCATCATTGCATGTGTTCTTTTCCAAAACCATAGTGATTCACACTAACACACAGATCCAAGTGGGTGTGGTGATGCAGCATCTTTGAAACTAGTGGTAGAATGTATGTTGAAGTTGAATCCCATCATGCTGCTAGGGGTCCTTGACATGGTTGGACACCACATGGTGGAGTGGCATCATTGCATGTGTTCTTTTCCTAAAACCACAATGATGCACACTTACACACACACATCCAAGTGGGTGTGGCGATGCAACATCTTTCAAACTAGTGATAGAATGCATGTTGTAGTTGAATACCAGCATGCTGCTAGGGTACCTGGACATGGTTGGACACCACATGTTGGACTGCCATCATTGCATGTTTTGTTTTCCAAAGCCACGATGATGCACACTGATACACACTCACATCCAAGTGGGTGTGGTCATGCAGCATCTTTCAAACTGGTGGTAGAATGCATGTTGTAGTTGAATCCCAACATGTCAGTAGGGTTCCTGGACATGGTTGGACACCATATGTTGGAGTAGCATTATTTCATGTGTTCTTTTCCTGAAACCACACTTATGCACACTTACACATACACACACATCCAAGTGGGTGTGGTGATGGAACATCTTTCAAACTTGTGATAGAATGCATGTTGCAGTCGAATCCCAGCATGCTACTAGCGTTCCTAGACATGGTTGGACACCACAAGCTGGAGTGGCATCATTGCATGTTTTCTTTTCCAAAACCACAACGATGCACACTGATACACACACACATCCAAGTGGGTTTGGTGATGCAGCATCTTTCAAACTGGTGGTACAATGCATGTAGCAGTTGATTCCCAGCATGCTGCTAGGGTCCTGTACATGGTTGGACACCACATGCTAGAGTGGCATGATTTCATGTGTTGTTTTACAAAACCACAATTATGCACACTTACACACACATCTGAGTGGGTGTGGTGATGCATCATCTTTGAAACTGGTGGTAGAATGCATGTTGTAGTTGAATCCCAGCATGCTGCTGGGATTCCTGGACATGGTTGGACCCAACATGCTGGAGTGGCATCATTGCATGTGTTCTTTTCCAAAACCATAGTGATTCACACTAACACACACACATCCAAGTGGGTGTGGTGATGCAACATCTTTCAAACTAGTGGTAGAATGTATGTTGAAGTTGAATCCCATCATGCTGCTAGGGTTCCTTAACATGGTTGGACACCACATGGTGGAGTGGCATCATTGCATGTGTTCTTTTCCTGAAACCACAATGATGCACACTTACACACACACACATCCAAGTGGGTGTGGCGATGCAACATCTTTCAAACTAGTGATAGAATCCATGTTGTAGTTGAATACCAACATGCTGCTAGGGTTCCTGGACATGGTTGGACACCACATGTTGGACTGCCATCATTGCATGTTTTCTTTTCCAAAGCCACGATGATGCACACTGATACACACTCACATCCAAGTGGGTGTGGTGATGCAACATCTTTCAAACTGGTGGTAGAATGCATGTTCTAGTTGAATCCCAACATGTCGGTAGGGTTCCTGGACATGGTTGGACACCATATGTTGGAGTAGCATTATTTCATGTGTTCTTTTCCTAAACCACAGTTATGCACACATACACATACACACACATCCAAGTGGGTGTGGTGATGCAGCATCTTCCAAACTTGTGATAGAATGCATGTTGCAGTCGAATCCCAGCATGCTACTAGCGTTCCTGGACATGGTTGGACACCACATGCTGGAGTGGCATCATTGCATGTTTTCTTTTCCAAAACCACAATGATGCACACTGATACACACACATCCAAGTGGGTTTGGTGATGCAGCATCTTTCAAACTGGTGGTACAATGCATGTAGTAGTTGATTCCCAGCATGCTGGTAGGGTCATGTACATGGTTGGACACCACATGCTAGAGTGGCATGATTGCATGTGTTATTTATCAAAACCACAATTATGCACACTGAGACAAACACACACACACACATCCAAGTGGGTGTGGTGATGAAGCATCTTTCAAACTGGTGGTAGAATGCATGCTATAGTTGAATCTCAGCATGCTGCTAGTGTTCCGGGACATGGTTGGACACCACATGATGGAGTGGCATCATTGCATGTGTTCTTTTCCAAAACCACAATGATTCACACTTACACACACACATCCAAGTGGGTGTGGTGATGCATCATCTTTGAAACTGGTGGTAGAATGCATGTTGTAGTTGAATCCCAGCATGCTGCTGGGATTCCTGGACATGGTTGGACACAACATGCTGGAGTGGCATCATTGCATGTGTTCTTTTCCAAAACCATAGTGATTCACACTAACACACACACATCCAAGTGGGTGTGGTGATGCAACATCTTTCAAACTAGTGGTAGAATGTATGTTGAAGTTGAATCCCATCATGCTGCTAGGGTTCCTTGACATGGTTGGACACCACATGGTGGAGTGGCATCATTGCATGTGTTCTTTTCCTGAAACCACAATGATGCACACTTACACACACACACATCCAAGTGGGTGTGGCGATGCAACATCTTTCAAACTAGTGATAGAATCCATGTTGTAGTTGAATACCAACATGCTGCTAGGGTTCCTGGACATGGTTGGACACCACATGTTGGACTGCCATCATTGCATGTTTTCTTTTCCAAAGCCACGATGATGCACACTGATACACACTCACATCCAAGTGGGTGTGGTGATGCAACATCTTTCAAACTGGTGGTAGAATGAATGTTCTAGTTGAATCCCAACATGTCGGTAGGGTTCCTGGACATGGTTGGACACCATATGTTGGAGTAGCATTATTTCATGTGTTCTTTTCCTAAACCACAGTTATGCACACATACACATACACACACATCCAAGTGGGTGTGGTGATGCAGCATCTTCCAAACTTGTGATAGAATGCATGTTGCAGTCGAATCCCAGCATGCTACTAGCGTTCCTGGACATGGTTGGACACCACATGCTGGAGTGGCATCATTGCATGTTTTCTTTTCCAAAACCACAATGATGCACACTGATACACACACGTCCAAGTGGGTTTGGTGATGCAGCATCTTTCAAACTGGTGGTACAATGCATGTAGTAGTTGATTCCCAGCATGCTGGTAGGGTCCTGTACATGGTTGGACACCACATGCTAGAGTGGCATGATTGCATGTGTTATTTATCAAAACCACAATTATGCACACTGAGACAAACACACACACACACATCCAAGTGGGTGTGGTGATGAAGCATCTTTCAAACAGGTGGTAGAATGCATGCTATAGTTGAATCTCAGCATGCTGCTAGTGTTCCGGGACATGGTTGGACACCACATGCTGGAGTGGCATCATTGCATGTGTTCTTTTCCAAAACCACAATGATTCACACTAACACACACACATCCAAGTGGGTGTCGTGATGCATCATCTTTCAAACTAGTGGTAGAATGTATGTTGAAATTGAATCCCAGCATGCTGCTAAGGTTCCTGGACATGGTTGGACACCACATGGTGGAGTGGCATCATTGCATGTGTTCTTTTCCTGAAACCACAATGATGCACACTTACACACACACACATCCAAGTGGAAGTTGTGATGCAACATCTTTCAAACTGGTGATAGAATGCATGTTGTAGTTGAATACCAGCATGCTGCTAAGGTTCCTGGACATGGTTGGACACCACATGTTGGACTGCCATCATTGCATGTGTTCTTTTCCAAAACCACAATGATGCACACTGATAAACACACACACACACACATATATCCAAGTTGGTGTGATAATGAAGCATCTTTCAAATTGGTGGTACAATGCATGTTCAAGTTGATTCCAAGCATGCTGCTAGGGTTTCTGGACATGGTTGGACACCACATGCTGGAGTGGCATCATTTCATGTGTTCTTTTCCTAAAACCACAATGATGCACACTGACACACACACATGCAAGTTGGTGTGGTGATGTAGCATATTTCAATCTGGTGGTAGAATGCATGCTATAGTTGAATCTCAGCATGCTGCTAGTGTTCCGGGACATTGTTGGACACCACATGATGGAGTGGCATCATTGCATGTGTTCTTTTCCAAAACCACAATGATTCACACTAACACACACACATCCAAGTGGGTGTCGTGATGCATCATCTTTCAAACTAGTGGTAGAATGCATGTTGTAGTTGAATCCCAGCATGCTGCTGGGATTCCTGGACATGGTTGGACACAACATGCTGGAGTGGCATCATTGCATGTGTTCTTTTCCAAAACCATAGTGATTCACACTAACACACACACATCCAAGTGGGTGTGGTGATGCAACATCTTTCAAACTAGTGGTAGAATGTATGTTGAAGTTGAATCCCATCATGCTGCTAGGGTTCCTTGACATGGTTGGACACCACATGGTGGAGTGGCATCATTGCATGTGTTCTTTTCCTGAAACCACAATGATGCACACTTACACACACACACATCCAAGTGGGTGTGGCGATGCAACATCTTTCAAACTAGTGATAGAATCCATGTTGTAGTTGAATACCAACATGCTGCTAGGGTTCCTGGACATGGTTGGACACCACATGTTGGACTGCCATCATTGCATGTTTTCTTTTCCAAAGCCACGATGATGCACACTGATACACACTCACATCCAAGTGGGTGTGGTGATGCAACATCTTTCAAACTGGTGGTAGAATGCATGTTCTAGTTGAATCCCAACATGTCGGTAGGGTTCCTGGACATGGTTGGACACCATATGTTGGAGTAGCATTATTTCATGTGTTCTTTTCCTAAACCACAGTTATGCACACATAAACATACACACACATCCAAGTGGGTGTGGTGATGCAGCATCTTCCAAACTTGTGATAGAATGCATGTTGCAGTCGAATCCCAGCATGCTACTAGCGTTCCTGGACATGGTTGGACACCACATGCTGGAGTGGCATCATTGCATGTTTTCTTTTCCAAAACCACAATGATGCACAGTGATACACACACGTCCAAGTGGGTTTGGTGATGCAGCATCTTTCAAACTGGTGGTACAATACATGTAGTAGTTGATTCCCAGCATGCTGGTAGGGTCCTGTACATGGTTGGACACCACATGCTAGAGTGGCATGATTGCATGTGTTATTTATCAAAACCACAATTATGCACACTGAGACAAACACACACACACACATCCAAGTGGGTGTGGTGATGAAGCATCTTTCAAACTGGTGGTAGAATGCATGCTATAGTTGAATCTCAGCATGCTGCTAGTGTTCCGGGACATGGTTGGACACCACATGCTGGAGTGGCATCATTGCATGTGTTCTTTTCCAAAACCACAATGATTCACACTAACACACACACATCCAAGTGGGTGTCGTGATGCATCATCTTTCAAACTAGTGGTAGAATGTATGTTGAAATTGAATCCCAGCATGCTGCTAAGGTTCCTGGACATGGTTGGACACCACATGGTGGAGTGGCATCATTGCATGTGTTCTTTTCCTGAAACCACAATGATGCACACTTACACACACACACATCCAAGTGGAAGTTGTGATGCAACATCTTTCAAACTGGTGATAGAATGCATGTTGTAGTTGAATACCAGCATGCTGCTAAGGTTCTTGGACATGGTTGGAGACCACATGTTGGACTGCCATCATTGCATGTGTTCTTTTCCAAAACCACAATGATGCACACTGATAAACACACACACACACATATATCCAAGTTGGTGTGGTAATGAAGCATCTTTCAAATTGGTGGTACAATGCATGTTCAAGTTGATTCCAAGCATGCTGCTAGGGTTTCTGGACATGGTTGGACACCACATGCTGGAGTGGCATCATTTCATGTGTTCTTTTCCTAAAACCACAATGATGCACACTGACACACACACATGCAAGTTGGTGTGGTGATGTAGCATATTTCAATCTGGTGGTAGAATGCATGCTGAAGTTGAATCCTAGCATGCTGCTAGGGTTTCTGGAAATGGTTGGACACCACATGCTGGAATGGCATCATTACATGTGTTCTTTTCCAAAACCACAATGATGCACACTGACACACACATACACACACATACACATCCAAATGGGTGTGGTGATGCAGCATCTTTCAAACTGGTGGCACAATGCATGCTATAATTGAATCCCAACATGCTGCTAGGGTTCCTGGACATGGTTTGACACCGCATGCTGGAGTGGCATCATTGCATGTGTTCTTTTAGGAAACCACAATGATGCACACTAATACACACGCACACACATCCAAGTGGGTGTGGTGATGCAATATCTTTCAAACTAGTGATACAATGCATGCTGTAGTTGAATCCCAGGATGATGCTAGGGTTCGTGGACATGGTTGGACACCACATGCTAGAGTGGCATCATTGCATGTGTTCTTTTCCAAAACCATAATGATGCACACTGATACACACACACCTCCAAGTGGGTGTGGTGATGCAGCATCTTTCAAACTGGTGATACAATGCATGCTATAGTTGAATCCCAGCATTCTGTTAGGGTTCCTGGACATGGTTGGACACCATATGCTAGAGTGGCATCATTACATGTGTTCTTTTCCAAAACCACAATGATGCACACTGACACACACCATACAATGACTCTAGTGAATCCATGTGGTTTATGAAAAGAACACACAAGCAATGACATATAGTAGATCCATGTGGTTTAGGAAAAGAACACACATGCAATGACGTCTAGTGGATCCATGTGGTTTATGAAAAGAACACACATGCATTGACTGTCGGCCAAGATAGGCTCTACTAGCTATCTCCAGGAGATCTGGCCGGATGGCCACAAGACAAAGAATCACAGCCCGGTGATACGCTTCACCCGGTCCGCATCAAGGTTCCCTGGTTGGCCCGTCTAGCCGGGGTCCAGAAGAGCCGGCTAGGTGGCCACCTCTACTCGGCGACCTCGGATCTATTGATCAATGGTATGGGAGGGGGTGATGCTCCTTGCTGAGCTCACCCTTGACCAGAAAGGCTGGCACGCAACCCTGCCGGCACTACCAGACAAGGGCACCAAAGCGCTGAGGCTGGGAGATGATGAGTAAAGCTTCGGCTGACGGATAAAGCACCATGTTGATGGATAAAACACCGGGTGACGCCCAAAGCAGAGACACTGAGATGCTGTGGTGTTGTCCCCAACTGTACTAGAGCTTGACCAGGTCCTAGACCACTGGCTGGACCCGGCAGGCGGCCCGTTTTGTAACAAAGCCCAAATAGTAAACTCTAGAGCCCACATTGTAACCTACCCTTCCACCAGTATATAAGGAGGGTAGTGTCAGGGTTCTAGGTAAGCGATTACAAGTTAGAAGTGAGCCAGAATCGCCAAGTCAAGTAGTTCATCTTCCTCTAGCTCTCGATAGCAGCTAGGGAAACATCTCAAGGAGCACTTGTATTGAGCATATGCTCCCCATGTAGTAGATCCTTGCAGGAGTAGGAGTGTTACCTCGACAAGAGGGCTCCGAACCTAGGTACATCGCTGTGTCAACAGTATCTATGTCCAACCGTTGCAAATAGCCACTGATAGGATCCTCAGTGTCCTCACTCATGCCATCCCTGATGGGATTGCCGTGTTCCACACCACGACAATTGGGGCCCACCGTGGGGCACAACGCTTCGGCTAGGCTCATCTTTTGCACGGGACTTCCACTAGTCACCGGTGAGCGAGTCGCCTCTAGCGTTGTCCTCACCTTCGGCTCATTCGACTGCGTCCTTGACAATGCATCCTGCTTCAATAGTGAAACTTTCCCAAGTGACGGCTCTGTCATGCACTTCGGCAAGAATCGAGTCTATGTCACGCGCCGAGGATTTCCCTCACAAGGTCATCACTGTCTCCGGCGCATCTCTAGGCTTCTCCGCCCCGCTCCTCGCTAATGGCAGCATTGATCTCAGGATGGATGGCACGAGCGATGGATGCCGCCCACCTATGGAGCACGACGTGGGCGCCAAATACGCCGCTCCATGCGAGCAGGGCATGGACCCCTTGGCGGAATCCATCCAGAACCTCCGCATCCCCATCGCCACCGAGCTGGATCCGGCCGCTGCAGCAGCTGTGCTGGAGGCCATGCGCCAGAACCTCCTAGAGGAACCCATTAAGGTCACCGCCCACTAGCGATGCCTGGACGCAACCATGCGCGAGTACAACACCGCGCACAGCTTCTCCCGCTTACCTGTTGCAAACCGACAAGCGCGCCCTAGGGCCGCAACTTGGGTTTGGAGCTGGACCATGCTGTTGACTCGTGTGTTGCCATAGCTCAGCTAGTTTATAGTACCCCGGCCAAGAACATGAGGGCCGTGGAAGCTACAATCATAGAGCTTAGCCACCCGGAGGGCAATGAGTTGCGTCACCAACAGGAATGTGTCTACCTCCTTATTTCTACAACCAATAGGCAACCGAACAAGGCAGGCGTGAGCCTCGAAGGAAACAACAAAAGCCAACAGCCTCGCCGGGTGGGCGGTCTAGCTGTAGGTGGGAGAAAGGCCTCCTCTCCAAACATTAAAAGGTAGAACAGCCGTCTGCATGGCGGATCAGCCGGCCGTGGGTAAAACACACGCGAAGCTAGCAACAGGAACCGCGATCCGGTTGACGAAGCCGGAAGAACCAACACGCCACCCAAGTCCCGCCTCTCAGGATGGATAGGCCTGCCCGAGACGGAAAAGCCACGAGATGCGTGTGCATGCATTGACCTGCTGGTCCAGTCATGCGTGCTGGAATAGGAAAGTTCGGCTAGCCCGAGATGTTTCAGACCATGCATCCGGAACAAATCGTTTCCAAAAGGATTTTCGATCCCAAAGGACACACCAAAGTACAACGACACGGTCAAGCCGGAAGACTGGCTGGTGGATTACACCACCACCGTGGGTATCGTAGATGGCAACCGCCGGGTAGCCATGTGCTACGTCCCGCTCATGCTCCTCGACTTAGCCAGGACATGGCTCAATAGCCTCCCCGACAAAAGCATCAATGCTTGGATAGATTTCGAGCAGGCGTTCATCCGCAACTTCACCAGCACCTACAAGCGCCTGGGCTGCCCTGGCGAGCTCGCCCTGTGAGTTCAAGTCAAGGACGAGAGTGATCAGTCCTACATTACCTGGTAGACAAGCATGCACAACTCTTACAAGGGGTGCACGAGCACCAAGCGATTGACTTCTTCAGCAACGGCTGCAGGGACGGCACAATGCTCAAGCATAAGCTTCACCGGGTGGAGCCCGATACCATGGAGATCACGGACAAGTACGCCACCACGGACGCGCCAATGAAAAGATCCATCTAGCTGGATGACCAGGGACAGATCATCGTGGAGGTCTCCACAGACTGGTGGCAGCCGGAAGGGAACAACCATGACTCTAGGCGGCATGACAACCACCACGGCTAGAGGAAAGACGAGTTCGGTATGGAGAGAAGGTTCTCTCCCTGTACCACCTCATGAAGAAAACAGACAAGTTCGTCTTGACGGCGTAGGTGGACGAGGCCTTCCACAACCTCAAGCACATGTTATCCTCTCCGCCGATACTGGCGGCTCCAGCCGCAAAGGAGCCAATGCTGATGTACATTGCAGCTACCAAACGGGTTGTCAGCATCGTGTTGGTGGTAGAGAGACCAGAAGAAGGAAAGGCTCGGCCAGTTCAACGCCCTGTGTACTACCTGAGTGAGGTAATCTTGCTGTCAAAGCAGAACTACCCTCACTATAAGAAGTTGGTGTATGGCATGTACATGGCCGCCAAGAAGTTGAAGCACTACTTCCAAGAGCACTCCATTCGGGTAGTGGCATTGGCCTCCCTGTCGGAGATCATGGGCAACAAGGATGCCACAGGCCAGGTGGTGAAATGAGTAATAGAGCTCGCCAAAGCACTTCACAGGTATGAGTCAAGAACGATGATCAATTCTCAGGCCCTGGTGGACTTCCTCGTCGATTGGGTAGAGACGCAGTACCTACCTCCATGTTCCGACTCCACGCACTCGAAGCTACACTTCTATGACTCCAAGATGTATGGTGGACTCAGAGTCGGGGTCGTCATCACCTCTCCAAAAGGGGACCAGCTGGAGTACGTGCTACAGATCCACTTTCGCGCATCCAACAACGTCGCTGAGTACAAAGTGTTTGTCCACG
The DNA here is from genome assembly GCA_023614405.1 of Avena insularis. NCBI lineage: Eukaryota > Viridiplantae > Streptophyta > Magnoliopsida > Poales > Poaceae > Avena > Avena insularis. Next base: position 380,498,003 of record CM042688.1, read on the forward strand.
GCTTCAAGATGGCAAAAGAGATGGTCATCAGGCGCATCCTCTGTTTTGGCGACTCCGACCTGGTGGTGCAGCAAGTATCAGGAGATTGGGACGCCAAGGACGTGAATATGGCGCTATACCGTTTGTTCGTACAACAGCTATGTGCCTATTTTGAAGGATGTGAGTTCAACCACGTACCTCGAGAGAACAATGAAGCCATAGACGCACTTGCCCATGTAGGGTCAACAAGAGCAACAATTCCGCCTAGAGCCGCCCTCGAGCACTTGCGTGAGCCCTCCATCATGCTGTCTCTGGAGTCCGACTCCATCATGCTGGACACAGACCCGAGCACTGTCGGCTCCAAGCAACCTGGTGCTGCATCATACACGGGGACTGCCACGCCGCACCCGGGGACTTCCACGCCGCACCCGGGGACTGCCGCCTCCATCGCGAGGACTATCGGTCCACAGGTCATGACACCCCCAGCCGGCTCCAGCAGCCCGGGGACTGCCAGCTCTGGCCTCCCACCCGGTAGACCTCCTAACGAGCATAAGCCGTCCGGGAGAGAGGAAGTCAAACTAATCATGTAAACCGTCTGCGCCATCCGGGACAAACCTCCATGGGGCAAGCCATTCATGGACTTTCTGGCCAAAGGAGAGCTACCGGATGAAGAGGTGAAGGCAAGACAAGTGAAGTGCAGGGAAAGTGCATACACAATCATCAACAACGAGCTCTACAAGCACAGCGTGGGAGGAATATACCAGCGCTGCGTAATCCAAGAGGAAGGATTCCAGCTACTGGTGGACATTCACCAAGGCGAATGCGTTCACCACGCATCATCGAGAGTAATAGTGGCAAAGTCATTCTGCCATGGGTTCGACTGGCCCACGACACTGGAGGATGTCGAGCAGCTAGTGAAGGCATGCAATGGATGCCAACGGTTTGCCTAGCAGAAACACACTCCATCATCGGCGCTCAAGACAATCCCTATCACCTGGCCGTTTGCCATCTGGGGCTTGGACATGGTAGGCCCATTCAAAATAGCGAGATCCGACAGGACAAATTTGCTGGTGGTCGTGGACAAGTTCACCAAGTGGATTGAGGCAAAGCCAATCAAGAAACTAGATGGACCGACAGTGGTGAAGTTCTTCACCGACATCATCACGCATTTCGGCTACCCCAACAACATCATCACAGTCAATGGTACGAACTTTGCCAAAGAGGCCTTCGCACGTTTTTGTGGTGACAAGGGCATCCGCATGGACCTGGCCTCCATCGCACACCTCCAATCCAATGGACAGTGCGAGCGAGCAAATGGTCTGGTCCTAGCCGGAATCAAGCCAAGACTAATCGAGCCGCTGATGAGGACCCATGGATGCTGGATAGAGGAACCGCTGGCAGTACTATGGAGCCTACGCACAACGCCTAACCACTCCACCGGCTTCACACCATTCTTCCTCATCTATGGAGCAGAGGTAGTCCTACCAACCGACATCGAGTTCGATGCACCGCACCACTTCTCTATACGGAGAATCAAGCCAAAGAAGCATGAGAAGATAGCGTTGATCTCCTTGAAGAGGCACGAGAGCTGGCCCTATCCAAATCTACTATCTACCAACAGAACCTGCAACGCTACCACGCCATCCGTATCCGCAACGTTTCATTCCGTGAGGGCGACCTCGTCTTGTGGTTGGTACAAGACACCAAGGGGATGCACAAGCTAGCTCCACCTTGGGAAGGGCCATTCATCTCATTCGGGCGCTACATAAAAACTCATTTTACTTGATCGACTCTCGCCAGCCGGTGAAGAACAAGATGGACAGCTCCGGTGAAGAAAGTGAACACCAGTGGAATGCGAACCTGCTTCGCCCATTCTACTCCCGAGTAAAGGGCAAATGTATCTTACCTTTATGAAATGAACAAGTTGAGGAGCCTCGACATAGTCTCGGGGACTCCGTAATAATTTGGCATTTTCTGCTACAACACTTGAAGTTCTTCGGCTGCATTATTTTTAACCCAGGACCCGGCAGTCTCTCTCAGGGACTCGCCGGCTGGCCCAGACGGCCGCGAATTCTAAAAAGACGAAGTATTGTATGCGGTTCCAAGAGATCCCTCTATGATTCCAGCTGCAGACCGCAAGCCGGCTGACAGACACGGCAAGAGCAGAAAACTCGAAGACCCGTACAGGAAATATCCTAAGGAAAACAAGATGTCTGGAAGTTTCGATTGCGACTGCTTCTTCAAAGACGGTAGACAAATTCCGAAGTATTGAGCGGTAGGCTAACTAAGCAAACCCTTGCTTCCGGCTAAGCTCTGACAAGGGCAAGCTTCAACGTCCAATGCTCGCTAAGGAAAGGACTAAGCTACCAATTTTGCACGAAACAGCAAAATTTTCAACCAAAAGAGCAACTAAAGACTATGTTTATCCTACATACGTCTAATGTGCAAAACCATTGTTTGTATCTTCCATCCTTGCATGAACCAAAGCATCCGAGCAGGAGGCCAGCCACCAGACGAGAAAGGAAAGCAAAGGAGCTTCGACCCGACTGGATTCTCCAGCCGGCCTGAACCTCGAGGACCACACCCTGTGGGTGCGCTCGCACGCCTCCACACAGGAAACCTGCAACAAACAACAACAAAAAGGAGCTTCGACACGGCTAGATCCTCTAGCCGGGCCGAACCTCAGGGACTACACCATGTGAGTGCATGCACGTGCGCCCACATAGAAGAAAGCATACAAGAAGTGCAACACAAGACAACATCACAGAAGGGAGACAAAACTCCCGATAGAATTCATCACAGAGCAAAAGTAAAATGTTCACCAAAGAGCAAAGTCAGTACCACAAGCAAACAAGTTTTCAACCAGATACAAATACTCCTAGCATTCTAGGGACCAGAGTTGAGGTCCATTGAAGGGCCAGAGGCATCAGCCGGAGCGTGGCTGCTGGAGGCGAAGTCGGTGGAGGCAGGGCCAGTCACAGCCGGGGCATCATCATGGGCTGAGGCCACCAGAGGGCTGTAGTGATACCCTTCCGAGCCGGCCGGATCGCGGAAGTCCCGGTCTAGCTAGAAGAATCTTCCAATCTTGACACCATAGGAGCGGATGTCAGGAACTTCAGCCCGAAGCTGGTCATAGATGGTCCCCTAAAGAAACCCTCTGGAGAGACTCTGTAGGTCCACATCGCGATACCAAGACTTCAGTAGCCCCAAGACCATCTCGGCACTGCCACGAGCAGCCCAGTCTTGCGCCACATCCATGAGCTCCTGGGCGTCAGAGAGCGTCCTAGCCAAGGCGTCCATCGTGCCCAGGCGGTTGGTGTCCGGCCAGACATAGTCGAAGACCTCAATGGTAGCATCGTGCAGCCGGTTGGCCTCTTCGCTGACGACCATCACCAACTCAACCGAGTGCAGATCGCGCCCAGCATCTGCCTTGGGGACGCGCGCTAAGGCTTGGTCGGTCGCCTCAGGATACTGAGCTGCACCCGGCAAAAAGGAAACTGTTAACATGTAGGTTGTAACATGATGAGAAACAAGCTCACCAAGTGAATCACTTACTGATGACCATCTCAGCAATTTGGCATAGCTCCCCTAGAGCCGCCTTCTCCCAGGCCTGGGTGGTCTTCAGACCCTCCGCCTGGCGGGACTAGATCTGCTCAAGGTTTTTTCAGTGCCTCGGCCCGAATGTCGATGGTCTTCTTTTCTTGGCCGGCCTTGACCTCCATCTGCTACTGATGCGACAGCAACAGGCTAATCTGTGCCTGGCACGCCTGGTTAGACTCCTCTAGCCGGGCGACCTCCGCCTTTATCCTCTCCACCTCCCGGTCCATGTCCACTAACAAAGCTGCAGGGGGTATCCAATGGTCAAATGAAGCGTGAAAACTCGTGCAGCCGGAAGACAAAGGAGAGCAAGCAATCTTATGCCCCAGGTCCTGTGAGGTATTGGCGGCTTTGGCAAAGGCTTTCTGCAAAGAGAATAAAATGACTAAGAAAAGAATAGCAATGAGGGCAAAGGGCACCAGGTGACAAGCCTGGCCACCCCCTGCTTCGTCATCTCCACCAAGTGACGAGCCTGGCCAAGGGCAACGAGAACCGACTCGGAGAGCTACACTAGGATGGAGTCCAGCAGCAGCGCAACCGGAGCCAACCTGCTGCCGGTAATTTGGAGCCCGTCGTCATCGCTGGAGGCCACATGCGATGCCTCTTGAGACGCCGCGCCCGAGCCGGCAACCACCTCCGTTTGCCGTCTTCGGCCACCGGCTACACAGGGGCCTCCCTCGCAACCTCCACGGGCTCCCCCACCTAGTAGGCGGCAGAACCCGTCTGAACCTGGCCCAGAGCCAGGAACATGTTGGTGGCCCGCGAGTTGGTAGAGGCCCGGTGCAGGACCAAGGACCCAGCCGACACCACCGTCTCTGCCGTGTCCGGCGCGGCCTCAGCCAGCTTGGCAGCAGATGCTGCAGCCTCAGCCGGCTTGGTAGCAGAGGCTACAGCCTCAGCTGGCTTCGTAGCAGAGGCAGTAGCCAGCCCCTCCGCTCTAGCCAGAGGAGGGTCGGACGCGGTGGCGATGGTCATGGAGCCGTTCAAGGACATCACCTCACTGTAAGAAGGGTGAGAAGAGCACAATGAGCAAGGCATCGACCAATAGATGCACAGACAAAGGATAACAAGCGAACATACTCGGCAATGCTTGGCACGATGGCTGCAGCCCTTGGATAGCGGCTTCTCTTCATTGCACCCCCGGTCGGAGCGACGCTGGTTGAAGCAGCTTGCTTCCCTCGAGCCTTCAACGCAGTGGCCTCAGCCAGGTCCACGGCCTCACCATGGGCGACTGTACCAGGATGTGGGCACAACGTCAAGCGCGCGGATAAAGAAAAACAAAGAAAATACAGGCAAGAAAAGCTTCTCATAGGGTGGAAACTCGTAGCCCTCGTCGGCCCAGGTGGGGAACCGCTCAAGCTCCGTCTGTGTGAACTTCAGTGGCTTGTGGTCGGCGGTGAAAGCGGGGAGCTCATCCTCCCCCATAACGTCTTCCCTAGCTGCACCGTAAAGAGCTACTCAACAAGGAACATATGAAGCAAGGAGAAAAATTCCTCAGGAAAAGTTTACCCGAAGAAAAGGAAGAAAGCCTGACCTTCGGGGGTAGCCCACCGCGGTGGTACGGTCGGCAGGAGAAGACCCAGTCTTCTGCCAGCGTCTCCTTCAAGATGGTGGCAAACCACTCCTGAAGGGACACCCGGGTGGGATTCAGTAGGCCGGACAGATGGCAGATCTTGTGCGACCGCTGCTATAGAGGAAGCACGCGATTCGTCATCCAGAATAGTAGGATGTCCTGGGATGTGAGCCACTCCTTGTCCACCAATACCGTCACGCGGGAGGCCAGCCGCTCCATGTCCGCCTGGGCACCCAAGTTCTGGACAGTCCAGGCCTTCCGGGTGGAGGGGATGTTGGCAAACATCGACGCCTTGATCTAGTCGATGTCGGTGTTGTTGCGCACGTAGAAGTACGAGCGCTGCCACAACTTTACAGTGTCGGGCATCTCCAGCCGCGGCATCGATAACGACGCACTTAAGTAGACAGCACAACAGCCGGTCTCCATCAGAGGGTCTCCCTTCCCCACCACCCAGACCTTGAAGTAGAACAATTTCAAGAAGTTCGCCGCATCCGAGCAAAGCCCCAGGAAGGCCTCGCAGTAGGCCGCAAGATGCTACAGCTACGCGATGGTGTTGGCGCTGAGGTGGTGGAGCTGAAAGTCGAACGACACCATCAGCTCCAAGACGAACCTGCTCAAAGGCAGGCCAAGCACACGGGTGAAGTGGGCGAGGATGATGATGGCCTCCCTGGACCGGGGGTTAGGAATCCGCTCCCCTTCCGGCGCCAAGTGATGCTTCACCAAGCGCTCAGACCGGATGAGTTTCCCCGTTTGTACTTCTGCACAAGCTCGTCGGTGACGTACGAACCACACCAGCCACCCGCTTGGTCAGGTAGCATCTCGGCAGGAGTGGTGGCCGTGTTGGAGAAGCAGGGTCCCGTCATCGCGACGAAGGAACGGTGGTGCCGGTGATCAAAAAGAGCAGTGGTGCAAGGTAGCAGCAAGGAGGCAGAGCACAAAGGATAGTGGATGTAGGGAGAAGATGAAGTAAGGAAGGATCCCTCCCTGACGCCCCTATTTATCTAGGCAGGGCAACCGCACCTCCTGCACTCCCCTATGCCATGTGGCACAAAACTGCTCCAGTCCCCCCACGACGCTTCAGTTCCGGATCGCATGCGCTAGAGTAACTACCACAGAAGATCCCACAGCCATTACCGCGAAGGACAAGCATGTGCATGATCCCCGAGAAACCACTATGATGAAGGCGTGTGCGTAGTTACCAAAACTGCTGCGGGAGGCCATGCGGTCAAACTGACGCTACGCGCGCTAGATGAGGCAGGTGCGCCTAACACCAGCATTGACATCATCGATTGAGCGATTCAACGTCCCAACTGGGTGCGGCAGCTAGGAGATGCAATCGCCACTCACACCCTGTGGGTGGGCCACCGGACTCGTGGAAAGTAGGCATCTCGAGCTGGAAAACGACAAGCACTCGAGCTGGAAAACGACAAGCACTATGAGAAAAGCACTATAAGAGAATTTGCGATACGTTCTTCATCTGCAATCATTTCAACATCAGCCAATGAGCATGCAGGAACTTCTCCGCAAAGCGAAGCCCCAACGCGCTTGGGGACTAGTGTTGGGGGGATGACCCCTGGGTAGGCCAAGCCAGGCTCTACTGGCTGGTAGGGAGATCTGGCCGGATGGCCACAAGACAAAGAACCACAGCCGGGTGATACGCTTCACCCGATCCGCATCAAGATTCCTCTGCTCGCCCTTCTAGCCAGGGGCTAGAAGAGGCGGCTGGGTGGCCACCTCTACTCGGCCGCCTCGGATCCGTTGGCCAATGGTACGGGAGGGGGTGACGCTCCTTACTGGCATGCCACCCTGCCAGCACTACCAGACAAGGGCGCCAAAGCACTAAGGCTGGGAGATGACGAGTAAATCTCCGGCTGACGGATAAAGCTCCGGCTGACGGATAAAGCACCAAGATGATGGATAAAGCACCAGGTGACGCCCAAAACGGAGGCGCTGAGATGCTGTGGTGTTGTCCCCACCTATACCGGAGCTTGGCCGGGTCCTAGACCATCGGCTAGACCCGGCAGTCGGCCCGCTTTGTAAACCCAAAGCCCAAACAGTAAACCCTAGAGCCCACATTGTAACATACCCTTCCACCAGTATATTCGGAGGGTACTGCCAGAGTTCTAGGGAAGGGATTACAAGTTAGAAGTTAGCCAGAATCGCCAAGTCAAGTAGTTCACCTTCCTCTAGCTCTCGATAGCAGCTAGCAAAATAGCTCAAGGAGCACTTGCATTGAGCATCTACTCCCCATATAGTAGATCACTGTGTCTGTAGTATCTGTGCCAAACCCGTTGCGAATAGCCACCAATAGCATCCTGATTGTCCCCTCTCATGCCATCCCCGATGGCACTGCCATGTTCAACACCATGATAATGACTCTAGTGGATCCATGTGGTTTAGGAAAAGAACACACATGCAATGTCATCTAGTGGATCCATGTGGTTTATGAAAAGAACAAACATGTAATGACTCTAGTGGATCCATGTGGTTTAGGAAAATAACACACATGCAATTACATCTAGTGGATCCATGTGGTTTATGAAAAGAACACACATGCAATTACAGCTAGTGGATCCATGTGGTATATGAAAAGAACACACATGGAATGACTCTAGTGGATCCATGTGGTTTAGGAAAAGACACACATGCAATGACATCTAGTGGATCCATGTTGTTTAGGAAAAAAACACCAAATGCTAGAGTAGCATCATTGCATGTGTTCTTTTCAAAACCAAAATGATGCACACTGATACAAACACACATCCAAGTGGGTGTCGTGATGCAACATCTTTCAAATTGGTGGTAGAATGCATGTTGAAGTTGAATCCTAGCATGCTGGTAGGGTTCCTGTACATGGTTGGACACCACATGCTAGAGTGGAATTGTCTTGTCCATGCAACGCCCGTCCATCCATCCCTATGCCTACCGCGCTTTAATCCTACTGTTTACTACAATTGTTACTACTGTTTTTACTTTTACTACTACTATTACTTTGCTATTGCTACTACAAAACTGTTGCTACTGATAAACTGTTGTGAGCAAGATTGTTTCCAGGTGCAGCTAAATTGACAACTAAGTTGTTAAGGCTTATAAATATTCTTTGGCTCCCCTTGTGTCGAATCAATAAATTGGGTTTCACTTCCCTCGAAAATACTGTGATACACCCCCTATACTTGTGGGTCATCAAGACTATTTTCTGGCATTGTTCCCGGGGAGCATAGCTTTATTTATCAAGTTCACTTCAAATCACTATTGTTCGCTGCCATCCATCCATCATTTGTAAGTCTCGTGAGGGCAAGGTTCCTATTTTACCTTCCACTACAAGGAGAGGTACGGTTCTGAGCACCGCTATTGCTCTTGATTCACCATCTGTTATGAGTAAGTTCGTTACACCACCACATACACATGCTACACACACTGCTACTACTGCTGAATCTGAAACTTCTGATACTTATGATGCTGCTTCTACTGTGCTTGAGAAGAGTGGTTCATTAGGTCCTTTCCTATATGCTACGATTGCTAGAACTATAGCTGGAAATACTGAAACTCCTAATGAAGACACCACTACACCGGTCAGTTCACCTGAGTCTAGAGAGAGCTATGATATTGAAGACGGTTATATAGAGATGACCGATGAATTTATTAAAGAATGTCAAAACACCCATGATAGGAGTGCTATTAAGAGTCTCCTTGAGAGGCGTACTATAAAACCCAAATTGCCTCCTAATGCTAAGTTTGCTGCATCTCCCATAAACATTAAAGATAAGGATTATGATTTCTCTCTTGATTTATCTTACATAACTATTGTTGAGAAAGAACCTTTTTGTGGGACTAAGAATGAAAGTGATGTAGCACATATGACTGAGCTTTATACCATGAGTGGCCTGTTTACTGATGATATTAAGATGTGCACCTACTTTGTTGCTAAAAATTTCCCTTTTTTGCTGAAAGGAGAAGCTAAACTTGGTTTAATAATTTACCTCCTGGATCTATTGATAGCCCTGATTGCTTGATTAGTACCTTCCTTTAGAAATATTTTCCACCTAGTGCTAGACATGCTATTTTGAAAGAACTTTTTGATTTTAAACATGGAGAGAAAGAGATATTTCCTGAATCATGGGGAAGGTTTTGTGCTTTGATTCACGCACAGGCTGGATGTCCATTACCTAGTAATGAGCTTCTTGACATATTTTATAATGGACTAACTGAAGAATCTAGGACATACCTGGATAATTGTGCTGATTGTGTTTTTAGGAATAGGACTCCCAAGGAAGTTGAGGAATTAATGGCTAAAATAAGAAAGAATTATGAAGATTGGACTCCTCCTAAACCAATACCTAAGACAACTATACCTGAACCAACTATTCTTGTGCCTATACCAACATCAAAGAAGAGGGCAGTTATTGAACTAAATGATGAAGTGATGAAGGAAGCTAAGAAATGTCTTAAGGAGAAGGTAAATAAAGCTGTAGATGTCAAGAATTAACCTCCTATAGAAGAACTATGTAAGCCAATCCCCCACTCATCCACTATTGAGGTACACTCTCTCCAACATTTTGATGAAGGTGATATTCCTTACTCTAAACCTCCTGATCAATGCTTATAAGAATTCGATGTTTTTATTGTTAAGCAAGATAATTTTAATAAAAGGGTGCAAAATCATTTAATGGAAAACTCTAGAGCTATTATTCAGTTAAAATATATTGTGGAAAGAACTTCTAATGATGTTAAAATGCTTGTTAAACATTTTCAAATGGTTCAAACTCAAATTGATCATCTTATTAAGGTACAAAAAGATTTCTAGTTAATGCTGCTAAAGAAAAACATGCTTATGAAATTAGAACTAGAAGTTGTGCTGCTACCTAGGATCCTCTATATCCCGAGGGGCATCCTAAAAGAATTGACCAGCATTCGCAACAAGTTGAAAATAGTGGTACTACTCCTAAGAAAAGAAAGAAGAAACATAAAACTATTGTAGAACCTTCTGAACCTGCTAAAGATCCTCATAGTATATCTATCTCTAATGCTGAAATTGAAAGTGGTAATGAAGAAAATTATGCTCCTAATAAAGAAAAAGGTGAAGAAGAACCTGAAAGACACACTAAGAATACTAAATACACTAAAGAAGATTTTGTAGCTAAGAAACATGGTAGTGAAAGAGAGCCTTGGGTCCAAAAACCTATGCCTTTCCCTGATAAGAAACACAAGTCAAAGGAAGATGAACACTATAATAAGTTTTGTGAGTGGATGAAACCTTTATTCTTGAAAATTCCTTTGACTGATGCTATTAAATTGCCTCCTTATTCAATGTATATGAAGGATATTGTCTCGAACAAAAGGAAGATCCCTAATGAAGAAATTTCTACTTTGCTTGCTAATTATTTGTTTAATGGTAAGGTTCCTAAGAAACTTCGAGACCCAGGGATTCCAACTATTCCTTGCTCTATTAAAAATAGTTACGTTAGAACTGCTTTGTGTGATTTGGGAGCAGGAGTTAGTGTTATGCCTTTTTCTCTCTATAAGAGACTTCAACTTGAAAAAATAATACCAACTAATATATCTTTGCAAATGGATGATACATCTACTACTATTCCTGTTGGTATATGTGAGGATGTACCTGTTCAACTGGCTCATAATTGCTTGATATTAACTGATTTTGTTGTGCTTGAAATGCCTGAAGATGATAATATGTCTATTATTCTTGGGAGACCTTTTCTTAATACTGCAGGAGCTGTTATTAGTTGTAATCAAGGACAGGTGACTTTTAATATTAATGACAAGGAGCACACTATCTATTTCCCCAAGAAGATTGATAGGACTTATGGCCTAAATTCAATTGAACATGTTGAGGGCATCTAAGTTGGAGAAATATATTGTCCCATACCACGAGAAAAATATGAAACTATTATGATTAGGACCATTGCTATCAAGGTTGAGGTAACATAATCATTAGTGGAATACAGAGTTTTGTTTCATATAAAATTGTTTTGGTAACAAGACCTGATCAACCTTGTTAACAAAGAGATTTTAATGAACAAAACAATGTTTTCACCATGATTATCTTTGCTTACTTTTATTTTATCGATTTTAGTTTTTGCTTTCATTTAGTTTACTTTTCAGTTGTTAGTTGCTTGCATATTAGAGTGTCTTAGAAATTCTGAAGTTTTAGCTTTGTTTTGTCATTGCATCATTCCGGAAACTTTTTTCTGTCAGAAAATCATTCATCTATGCCTGAAAATTGCTCAAAAAAAGTGTCTCTAAATATTCCATAAAATTCATATTAAATTTTTACGTGAAAAATGAGGCAGAGAAGTGCGTGGAGAGTACCAGGGGGCACACCAGGCAGGCACACCACCTGGTGGCGCGGCCAGCCCAGGGGCACGCCTGGCCATGGTGTGGGCCACCCTGGCCCTCCACTAACTCTCTCACTTTCCACTGCATTCTCTCTCCCGAGAAAACACTAGTTCATTGCTCGAAATCACGTTGTTGCTATTCTTGTCCATGATTTTTCGATCTCCTTGCTTATCCCATCTTTGCTGCTGAAATTTGGAACATTTGTTCTCCGGTATGTGACTCCTCCGCTTGTCCAAGTAGATTTTTGTTTAGTGGTTTATATCTTGAGTATTTTGCTGCTGTAGGTAACAGGTTATGAGATCTTGTAAGCTTGTTCAATGCTTAGAGATATTGTTTTCATGCATGTTTAGGCCTCTTACAAGTCCCTATGAGTAGTTCCCTTCATTATGTATTCACTTTGCAATCACTTGTATAATGGATGTTTAAATTTCAAAATATCAAAGATGAACAACCATACATTTGGAGAAATACTTGAGAGGGACACACCTAGGAGGTCAAGGCCTTCAAGATCAGCCTCTTAGTTTAGGCCTTCATAAAATGAAGATCTTATTGCACCATGCTTTGGCAATGAAGGAGATGAGGGATATGCTCACCCATCCACCTTCCCTTGTTTTACCTTTTTGCAAGCTACAGGGATCCTTAATAATTTCTTACTACTGGTCTAGATGGTTGGCCTGACCACGTACATGGAAGATGAGAGTGAGCAATATGCCTTGCTCACCAAAACTTTCGTTGAGAGTTTTGTTTTCACTAACACCCCTTATCAGTCAATTGTTTCTTTTGGAATTTATAATCAGCCTATTACTATGTCATTGGAAAGATTTTGTAGCATTATAGGTATAGACATGACTGGAACAGTGAAGAACATCCAAGATCGACCCACTGATTTGCTGGAGCTGTAACGAAGTGTGACAAATAACGATGACAGCGTAGCTCAGCGCGGGAAGATAAGGAACATCCAACTCCTAGCTCTTAGATATTTTGCTTATTATCTTGCTACTAGCATTCTTGGTAGGGAGAACACTAGTAATATCTCTAATTATCATTTAGCCTTCCTTGCTGCTGCACTTAATAATGATACCAGGTACAATCTTGGCTCCCTCATTGCTCGCTTCCTAGCTACTAGGGGACATATTTATGGGGGCATTATTGCTTCACATATGGTTGTGGCATTAGAACTTTCTGTGGATCCTAATGACACTGTGTTGGCACCACAAAGGCTTGATCTTGCTACTACGAAAACACATCACTTCGTCACTTCTGACTCCGATACGGACAATTTAGTATACATGATGTTCTTTACGGATGGAGACGAGAGGGAAATTCCTTTGCCGCAATCTACTTTGTCTACTATTCACAGGAGGCCATGATCGCATTCCAAGGAGGAGGTGGATGAGGAGCTCTGCTTGCTTGGTTTCCACAGGCAGCACAAGGAGGATGTGCCTTCTTACAACTACTTTGCGCACTACGGTGGGGCGTCCTCGAGCTCGTATCAGGACGAGGGTACCTCCTCGCCGTACTACGGAGGCGCTCCATCTTGGCCAGCTTGGGATTGATACCCACTTAGGTCAAATGCCTAAGCTTGGGGGGAGGTACACTGACATCACACTCATCTACATATCATGCTTAGTCAGTACTTTGTATATCCATGCTTCATTCTCTTTTTAGTTTTCGTTCTTTCTTTACTTTTGCTTTCTAAAACACAAAAAGACCAAAAATATTTCCGTTGTTTCTCTTTGTTTACTTCTTTTTCTTTTTGCCTTGGTTTGCTTCTTCCTTTTTGCTTTGTTTGAACTATTCGAAAAACTCAAAAAGATTTTTCTTTGTATGTTCTTCCTTTTTGTTCTTGCCTTTAAAAATCAAAAAAACACCAAAAATATTTGTTGTTCTTCTTTGGTTTTGTGAAGTCTGTTGCAGGGTTCAGCAGTCCTCAGTGGAATTTGGTTTCATGTTATTATTCAAGCTACACAAGTAAAGGGCAATAATGAGGATTAATGACAACTTGAGGTCTGGTAAGAGGCTGGTAATGAACTCTATTTGTTTTCATTTTTGTACATATACTCATCATTGTGGACATGCTTAGTCTGTTCATGTAGGTTGTATGTTATTTATGGATGCTTAGTAGTTCTTGCTTTCTTATGATTAGCTCCATCTTGCTAATAGTTTGTAGCATGTCATATGAATGTTTGCTTGCATTGCTCTATTCATAACTTGGTATGACACTGTGGTACCTCCTCTGAATGTTTCACATGAATTGACTTGGCATGCTCATGCATGCATATGACTGAAACAATAATCAGTTAAGCCTCGATGAATTATTTTGCCTCAGGGGGTCTTGAATCACTTTCATGCCATGATTAGTCCTGTTTTGTTCCAAGCATGATTATGACAGTTATTGCTCTTTCGTTTGTCGCTCCCTTACTATTGATAGCCTTCACTTGCACCGAGTATGAGCTCTACTCGTGTTTTCAATTCCCAAAAACCAATATTGCCAAAAGTGTCCACCATAACTACCTATTAGCATCATTTCATATTCCGTGCATGTTCAATATGCCTAGTTTTCTTCCAAATAAAATGTTTGCTTGTTATGAGAAAGTTAGTTAGTAAAGCTCTAACAAACTTGATGGCACACTTTATTTCTTGCACTGAATAAACCTGAACCACTGTGACTGTCCATGAAAGTTATATGCTTGCAAATTATAGGCTGGGGATTAGTAGAACCGTGCTATCACGGGGAACGCTTTCAACACCTGTAAATATATACCTAGTTGATATCATGCTCTTTTGTTTGCGGAAGTCGTCGGTGTGAAATAAAAGGGGAGCTTGTAAGTCCATGGAGTTATGTATGTGTGTTAGAGAAACGCCTTGGCCGCCGGTGTAATCCATGCCTAATCATGGTAGAAACCTTCAGCGTAACCATAATGAGTATCTATGAAGCATTCTTCTTATGAAAAAAAAGAGAGATAACTATTGAGAAAAAGAAAAAAAGAGATATGAGAAAAGAGGAAAGAGAGAAAAAAGCACCATTTTCCCATGGTAAATAAGGAGATTGCTGAGATACTCGTTGTCTACTTGCCTTGTCTTTTTGATATGGGGATTCTTCTGTATCATCAGGCAAGGGGTACCTGATACATTCAAAATGTATCTACTTTCCCAAACACTTTTGCTATTGTTTTTCCTCTAAAATTGTGTGAATTGGATGCAACTAACACGGACTAACGCTATTTTCAGCAGAATTACCTTGGTGTCTAGTTTTTGTGTAGAAAATCAACTATCAGGAAAAATCCCGGAAAATATGCCAAAAATCCTATTTCACAAGAAGACTCACGAAGCCAGAAGAAGAGATGGAGTAGGGCTGCGAGGGGCCCACACCACCTGGCCGTGCGGGCCAGGCCGGGCCGCGCCTGGGGGTGGTTTGGCCACCTCGACTGCCCCCTTGGCCTCCCTCTTCGCCTATAAGTTGCCTATTGACCTAAAAACCAGAGGAGGTTCGACGTTTTTCCATAAAGTGTTCCGATGCGCCACCACCACCAGATTCCGTGATTCGGAACCAGAATCTCCGTTCGGGCACCCTGCCGGGACGGGGAATTGGAGGAGATCATCACCATCGCTTCTCCATCGACCATCCATGTTTCCCCCATCTATGAGTGAGTAATCCCCCGCTGTAGGCTATGGGGATGGTAGGGATTGGATGAGATATTTCATGTAATGGCATCATATTGTTAGGGCATGGTGCCTAGTATCTACTATTAGTACTTTTTGACTTTGTTGCAACTTGATATGCTTAATGCTTGTCACTAGGGCCCGAGTGCCATGATTTCAGATCTGAACATGTTATTGATTCATTATGATAGTATTGTTTATGGTCTTACCTGCAAGTTGTATACACAGGTTGTTGTCTGGAACCAAAGGCCCCGAAGTGACAGCAATCGGGATAACCAAAGGGAATGGCTTTGATGTGAGTATCACATGTGTTTTGTCACATCCCAAGATTTTCCAAATCTTGTAATCTGAAAAATAAAATAACAAAATAAAATTTTGTTGAAAATCAGGGTGAAAAGAAACTTTTGTTTCTAAAAGGAGACTTGAAATCCCATCCTGAACAAACTTTGGTAAAAGTTAGAATTCAACAAAAATCCAAATCAAGGGAAATGCATTCCTCAATGAATGTATCTGGAAATTTGAACACTTGCAACATAAATCCAAATCCCTAAACCCTAATGGAAGGAAATCATTTCCCAAGTTATCTCCAAATCTATGCATTTGATCCATACCAAAGTTGATCAACAAATAATCACAAAGGATCAAGAAAGACCTTAGAGATTGGTTTCACTTAGTTTGGAACCATAGACAAAATCTTATGAATATAATAAGATAAGGAAATTGAATTTCCAAAGCCTTTAAAGCCTTACCAAAGCCCATACCATTTGGTGAACAATTAATCCTAAAGGGATTTATAAAGATAAACATTTATCAAAGGAAAATAAATTGTTTTGGAAACACTGTTTTAGATCTTTTAATAAAAGACTTTGGTTTCAAATGAAAAGATAAGCCAAATTAATTTTTGGCCAAACTTTTGTAATAAAATATTTTGTTTTGATAAAATGAGTAAAAGTTTATTTAAATAGAATAATAAGGATTTAAATATCCAATTTTATTTAAGTAAAGGCTTTTCCCATTTTAAATGAAACACCAAGTATTTTATTACTACTTTGAAATCTTTTATTAAAAGGTTTTGCTTTGATTAAAATGAGTAAAGGATTATTTAAATAAAATAATAAGGATTTAAATATCCAATTTTATTTAAGTAAAGGCTTTCCCATTTTAATTAAAACACCAAAACTTATTTATTTATTTAAATAAGTTTCCAAGTATTCTTTTATTTTTCAAATTAAACCTTCTGGTTTGGTTTTGAAAATAATTAGATTTCAATTGGAAATTTTATTAAATAAATCAAACCCTAATAACTAAAGATCCATTTTATTTAATTATTAAATGGATCCTAAAATAAATAGAAATATTATTTCATTTTGAGATTTGGATTATGTTGCCAAACAGAACCAAATTCAAATGAAAATTTTGCTGTTTGATTTGATTGAGTGTTGTTTGAAAGTGTGAATAATTGTTTGAAATTGAAAAGAAAAAGAATTAGAAAAGGAAAATAAAGCGCATGTAAAAAAATAGGAAAACAGGCCCAGCCCACTAAGGCCCATTCCATCCCAGCTCCCCTCCCCCGAAGCGTTTCTTTTCTCACTCAGAATGCAGACCATACAGTAGACCGACCTGGCCCCTCTTCTCCCTCCTCACCCCATCGACCAAGAGGGCCCGACAAACCCGAAGCGAACTGCTTTTCTTCATGGATCGAACCCACGATCGATGACAAGTGGACCCCTCCTTCCTTTCTTTTTCCACTGACCAGAGGACCCCACCGCCACCTCCTTCTTCCTCCCCGCGACTCCTTCTTCCCCTCACCGCGCGGCAGTTTCTGCCCGTTGATAGCTCCGTCAATTCGCAGTAAAGCCGTCCATTAAACCTCGCCGCGACGACGCCTATTTAACTGCCTCCCTCTCCTCTGTCATTTCCCACAGACATCGCCTCCCCTCTGCCCCTAGGCTGCCTCCATTTCTCTCTGTACCGCCGCAGCTCCGACAACCGCCGTCACCGACGAGCTCTCTCCTCAATTCCGGCGAGCCCAGCCACTGCTTTGCCTCCCCGAGCACCCTAGCAGCTTCTCCACTCCCTGGCGCTTCTGTCCATACCACCCATTCATCCGCGGGTACCCCAGAGCCTCGACAACGACGACCACAGCACCACACCGCCGTCTGCCGTTTCTCCGGCGAGCTTTCCAGGTGAATTCCGTCCGCCCCAGCATCTCTCGATCATGCTCACGTGAACCCCATGATCAACCGCATCTTACAGTGCCTTTGTTTTGCCTTAGGGCGATCTGTGGCGACGACTCCGACAAGCACAGAGCGTCGCCGTGTCTGCTTCTTCTTCGACGAGTTTCCCCGGTAAGCCTCGACCGCCCCGAGCCCTCTCGTTCACGCCCATAGCTCCGACGTGATCTCCTGCGTCTAACCCAGACTTCCGTTTGTCCTATCGTGGTCCACAGCACCGTCTTCGACCATGGACAGAGCCAACCGCCGCCCGCAGCAACTCCGGCGAGCAATCAAGGATAGCCCCGAGCGCCCCTTGACCAACCGCGAGTACATTAAGCATCGCTGCGACCTGAGCCCGGTGAGCAACCTCCTTCTCCCTCACCTCCTCTGTAGCGTCGCTTTCCGCCGTAGCCACAACAGCGTCGCCGCCACTTCGTCAATGCGATGACAAATTTCGATCCAGATCGGACGAGTACGATAGAACCACTTACACGCGAATAGGTACGCTCTCTGGACCGCAAGATTAGATTAGATCCAACGCTCCACAGCCACGATCCGGCCGAACCGGTATCGACCAATGATATCACGCCGCGTGGCCAGTATTAGATCTGAAACAGGATTTGAAAACAGAAACTTTTGCCATTTTCAAACCCTTGTATCTTTTGATCCTCACGTCCAAATTTTACAAATTTGATGTCGTTGGATTCAGCAAGACAAGCTCTAACCAACCCTGCCCTTAGTTTAGCAAATAGTATTTGTTAGCTTGTTTGATTTTGCAGATTCTTTTGTGTTCTTGCTAACATTAGAAAAATCATTTAAAAATGATATTTAGGTTAAAACCTTTGCAATTTAGTTTGTTGTGACCTTACTGACCCTAGGAACCAACCCATAGTTTGGAAAGTGAATTTGGAAAAGAATAGGATGGATTAATTAGTTTAGTCCATTTCTAGCTAACTAAAACCATTGTTTTGTTTATGAAAATGCTTTGATAAAGAAAACTTTGAGAAAATGTTTTGAACCAAACCTACTGACCCAAAACACCAAGTTTTTCAATAGCAACTCATTTGGTGAAACCTATAGGTTAATACCCTAGTAGAAATGTTTCTACACCACATAGAATGACACTTTGTTTTGCAAATGGTTTTATAGTGAAACCTTTTGCAAATGACTTAGCCACTTCACAAAATGACCAATAGGTGTGCCCAAATGTCTATGACCCATTAGGAACCCCTTTTTCAAACAAATCAAAGCTTGGCATGCTTGCATGCATTACTTGAACTTTGCCACTTTGGTAAATGACCAATTTGGATCTTACAAAGTTTAGGAATCTAATAGAGACCCTCTTTGCAAATGACTTTGCCATTTTGGTAAATGACCAATTTGGAACTTACAAAGTTAGAAGCCTAGTGAAGACCACCTTTACAATTAGAACCATCCTTTGCATGCTTACATGCATTGCCTTGACTTTGTTATTTTATGTGTGTTGTTTTGTTTGATTGGTGGATTGAGTTTGTGTTTGCTTGATTGACTTGTAGTGAAGTTAGAGAAGAGTGAGACTAGCAAGATCAAGGAGTAAACCTATACCCTCTACCAAAAAGGCAAGTGATACTTCATACTATCTATCCCATTATTTTCACTATGCATTAGTGTTTTTGCTAAGTAAAACTTGCATGGTTTTTATTTTGCTAAGTATAGACCTTGCTATAGGAAAACTAGTAGAATGAATCCTTAGAAGGATTTACCTAAGTTAAGAATCCTATTACTATCAAGCTTAGCCTAGCTATAAGAAAACCTGGGTGGGATATATATTCATGCTATGAAAATTTCTAAGTCTATGGACTTGAGTTTTATTTAACAAAACAACTAAGTTAATGAATCTCCTGGGTGGAATGGGACTTGCTTGGTGGTTTTTGGTTGAGTGGTTCACAAGGCCCATGTTTATGGTTTACCTTAGTGTATCTCACTTGTGGATGGCCACCCAGGAAACAAAGAGATTTGAGATGTCAAATGTTGAGAAGCTTCAAGTGCAACCACTTGGCAATATGGGCTCTGCCATGATCATATAGGTTGCAAGAACTTAGCCACATGGACAGTGGGTGGTAGTGTTTGATAGGTTGGAACGCGTCCATGTTGGTCTAAGGGAAAGCTTCTGAAAGATTTTGTCTTGGGAAACCAAGTCTTGTGGGTAAAGTGCACCACCTCTGCAGAGTGTAAAACCTAAGTACTTAGCCATGTCCCTGGTAAAGGACAATTTGAGCATCAAGACATGGAAGCAATCAAGAATCTCATCACTCCAATTTCTAAATAAAATTTGTGGGTGAACAAGGGTTGTGTGAAATTCTTCAATCTTTGATGGAGAGATGGCTTGGTACAAGGATCTTGAAATCATTGATTGAGGAAAATTGTTTTTGCCAAGCAAATCTTCAGTCTTTGATTGGTAGATGCCCTGAGTGGATCTCCAGTCTTTGATTAGTAGATGTCTTGGAAAGTTTTTGCCAAACAAAAACTTAGTATTTTCAAAATGATAGGAAAAATCTATTTTGAGCAATGCAAGCCTCAACTCCACTTAGCCAAAATGCATATAGATGTTAGACTCCACTATACTACCAAAGTATCACTTGCCAATACAATTCAAATGTATTGACCCTTGTGGCTATAACTTTTAATGATGTCAGGTTTGATTGATTTTAGTGAAGATTGATTGATTAGGATTACAAAGTCTACAACCAACATCTGCCTGTGGCACTTTGAAGATGAAGGACCCATGACTATAGTTATTCCGCTGCAATGTAATGTAAATAGCCAATGAGCTATGTTTGATGTAATAAAACTATTTTATTCCTGGTTATAAAGTTGTATTATGACCCTTGTTTCTTGATATTACATCTGAACTGTGGATGCTAGCTATTGATCCAGGGACTAGCATTGTAAACACAGGGGACTCAATCTTATTTAAGGTTGGGGACGCTACAGAATGGTATCAGAGCATTGTGTTGCCTGTAGGATTTGTAACCCTAGGATTGGACAAAAACCCTTAGACAATAGGAGTTGTCTTATTCCAAAACTTATTTACAAAAACAATCTTGTAAACTCTTTCCTCAACCATTTTGGTTTCAACTCTACTTCTCTTCTACTTCAAAACTTGATGGAAAAGCCTACCCCATGACCAAAGACTTCATCATGAGCAAAAGACTTCTTCAACACTTCCAACTCTAATGACTTCAACTTCTTCAACTCCAATGACTTCAACATCTTCAACATGTACACCAAGGACTTCAACTTGGATATCACTAAAGAAATACAAGTCTTGAGTAACATTTCACTTGAAGACTAAGGAAACACAACTTAGAAGAAGCCATCATCATCTTTGAAGATTTGTGACCAAGAGACAAGAATTCTCCAAGGATACAAAGATCTCAATCAAGAAGAATCAATCAAGAAGGATGGAAAAATCACAAGTGAACCATGTAGATGGACCACCATATTTTAGTTAAGTCAAACCCACCAACTTATGTGGTGTACAAAAATATTTTGTTGCCTAAGTATGTGCTTGAAACTTGTTGTTTGAGTGGAGTGCTTGTTTGTGATTGCTTGCACATTGCTTGTGTGAATTGTGATGTGTGTGATTAGGATTGATTCCCTTAGAAATATTTTGCCTATTCTAATCCCAATCCAACCCCAATAAGATGACTTCTCCAAGAGACTCCAACATCAAGGATGGTGACAACAACAACAACCAAGAAGTCAGCATGAGAGAACTCCTAGCAACCCAACACCAATTGAGCCAACTAACAGCTCAGTTCATAGCCAACAATAGTGATAAAGACCCTACCTTGCAAAAGTTTTTGGAAGAACAATCCCAACTGATGCTTAAGGTGACTAATCAAATGATCAGCATGGAAGAAAACTATCCCAAAAGAGTGTATGACAACAAGGATGACAAGAATATTATTCTAGATGGAGCTCCAGCTTGCATTATTTGTGGAGACAAGGATCACACTTCCAAGGAGCATGAAGATCAATGCCCCAATTGTGAAGAGGAACATCCAGCTTAACGCCCCACATCTCAAGTTACTTGTTACCTTTGTGAAGGAAACGACCATGTACCTACTCAATGCCCCATCTATGCCATTGTTGAACAAAGGAAACAAGAAGGATCCAAGTACGCCAAGAATGTTGATGACAAAGGAAAAGGACCACTTATACCTCCAAACAAGACAACCCAATTCAAAGGATCAAAGAAGCCCAAGAAACCAAAGCAAGACATGAGCCTTGTGCAATGTCGTAAATGTAAGGAAATGGGACACTACCCCAGTGGATGCCCAGAGAACCCAAGAATAAACATCTCGCCAAGTAGTGTGTAACAACCTAAGGAACCATGCCACTACGTAGCAACTTGTCCACAAGAGCAACGTAAAGAACTCCAAGATATCCACTGTTTCAATTGCAAGGAACCAGGACACTATGTAAGCAATTGTCCAGAAAAGATGAAGAACAAGATAAACAAGCCTATGGAGAAACTCAACCTTGGCCCATGAGTCAAGCATGGAAACAAAGGCCACTATGCAGAAGTTTTCCAAGAAGAAGTTTTCCAAGATTCCAAGCAAGCCAAGATGTAGTTTAGTTGGAAAAATTTTAAGGGTGGTAGTACCCTAGTTGTTTTGAACCTGCTTGTAACCCTAGCCTCCGCAAATCTCGGGACGAGATTTATTTTAAGGGTGGTAGCCTGTCACATCCCAAGATTTTCCAAATCTTGTAATGTGAAAAATAAAATAACAAAATAAAATTTTGTTGAAAATCAGGGTGAAAAGAAACTTTTGTTTCTAAAAGGAGACTTGAAATCCCATCCTGAACAAACTTTGGTAAAAGTTAGAATTCAACGAAAATCCAAATCAAGGGAAATGCATTCCTCACTGAATGTATCCGAAATTTGAACACTTGCAACATAAATCCAAATCCCTAAACCCTAATGGAAGGAAATCATTTCCCAAGTTATCTCCAAATCTATGGATTTGATCCATACCAAAGTTGATCAACAAATAATCACAAAGGATCAAGAAAGACCTTAGAGATTGGTTTCACTTAGTTTGGAACCATAGACAAAATCTTATGAATATAATAAGATAAGGAAATTGAATTTCCAAAGCCTTTAAAGCCTTACCAAAGCCCATACCATTTGGTGAACAATTAATCCTAAAGGGATTTATAAAGATAAACATTTATCAAAGGAAAATAAATTGTTTTGGAAACACTGTTTTAGATCTTTTAATAAAAGACTTTGGTTTCAAATGAAAAGATAAGCCAAATTAATTTTGGCCAAACTTTTGTAATAAAATATTTTGTTTTGATAAAATGAGTAAAAGTTTATTTAAATAGAATAATAAGGATTTAAATATCCAATTTTATTTAAGTAAAGGCTTTTCCCATTTTAAATGAAACACCAAGTATTTTATTACTACTTTGAAATCTTTTATTAAAAGGTTTTGCTTTGATTAAAATGAGTAAAGGATTATTTAAATAAAATAATAAGGATTTAAATATCCAATTTTATTTAAGTAAAGGCTTTCCCATTTTAATTAAAACACCAAAACTTATTTATTTATTTAAATAAGTTTCCAAGTATTCTTTTATTTTTCAAATTAAACCTTCTGGTTTGGTTTTGAAAATAATTAGATTTCAATTGGAAATTTTATTAAATAAATCAAACCCTAATAACTAAAGATCCATTTTATTTAATTATTAAATGGATCCTAAAATAAATAGAAATATTATTTCATTTTGAGATTTGGATTATGTTGCCAAACAGAACCAAATTCAAATGAAAAAGTTTGTTGTTTGATTTGATTGAGTGTTGTTTGAAAGTGTGAATAATTGTTTGAAATTGAAAACAGAAAAAGAATTAGAAAAAGGAAAAATAAAGCAGACAGAAAAAAAAATAGGAAAACAGGCCCAGCCCACTAAGGCCCATTCCAGCCCAGCTCCCCTCCCCCGAAGCGTTTCTTTTCTCACTCGAGAATGCAGACCAGATAGAGACCAGCCTGGCCCTCTTCTCCTCCCTCACCCCATCGACCAAGAGGGCCCGACAAACCCGAGCGAACCGTTTTCTTACCGCGGACTGAACCCACGCAGTCGATGACAAGTGGACCCCTCCTTCCTTTCTTTTTCCACTGACCAGAGGACCCCACTGCCACCTCCTTCTTCCTCCCCGCGACTCCTTCTTCCCCTCACCGCGCGACAGTTTCTGCCCCTTGATAGCTCCGTCAATTCGCAGTAAAGCCGTCCATTAAACCTCGCCGCGACGACGCCTATTTAACCGCCTCCCTCTCCTCTGTCATTTCCCACAGACATCGCCTCCCCTCTGCCCCTAGGCTGCCTCCATTTCTCTCTGTACCGCCGCAGCTCCGACCACCGCCGTCACCGACGAGCTCTCTCCTCAATTCCGGCGAGCCCAGCCACTGCCTTGCCTCCCCGAGCACCCTAGCAGCTTCTCCACTCCCAGGCGCTTCTGTCCATACCACCCATTCATCCGCGGGTACCCCAGAGCCTCGACAACGACGACCACAGCACCACACCGCCGTCTGCCGTTTCTCCGGCGAGCTTTCCTGGTGAATTCCGTCCGCCCCAGCATCTCTCGATCATGCTCACGTGAACCCCATGATCAACCGCATCTTACAGTGCCTTTGTTTTGCCTTAGGGCGATCTGTGGCGACGACTCCGACAAGCACAGAGCGCCGCCGTGTCTGCTTCTTCTCCGACGAGTTTCCCCGGTAAGCCTCGACCGCCCCGAGCCCTCTTGTTCACGCCCATAGCTCCGACGTGATCTCCTGCGTCTAACCCAGACTTCCGTTTGTCCTCTCGTGGTCCACAGCACCGTCTTCGACCGTGGACAGAGCCAACCGCCGCCCGCAGCAACTCCGGCGAGCAATCAAGGATAGCCCCGAGCGCCCCTTGACCAACCGCGAGTACATTAAGCATCGCCGTGACCCCCTGAGCCCGGTGAGCAACCCCTCCTTCTCCCTCACCTCCTGTAGCGTCGCCTCCGTCGTCGACCGACCGCTCCGGCCGAACCGGTATCGACCAATGATATCACGCCGCGTGGCCAGTATTAGATCTGAAACAGGATTTGAAAACAGAAACTTTTGCCATTTTCAAACCCTTGTATCTTTTGATCCTCACGTCCAAATTTTACAAATTTGATGTCGTTGGATTCAGCAAGACAAGCTCTAACCAACACTGCCCTTAGTTTAGCAAATAGTATTTGTTAGCTTGTTTGATTTTGCAGATTCTTTTGTGTGCTTGCTAACATTAGAAAAATCATTTAAAAATGATATTTAGGTTAAAACCTTTGCAATTTAGTTTGTTGTGACCTTACTGACCCTAGGAACCAACCCATAGTTTGGAAAGTGAATTTGGAAAAGAATAGGATGGATTAATTAGTTTAGTCCATTTCTAGCTAACTAAAACCATTGTTTTGTTTATGAAAATGCTTTCATAAAGAAAACTTTGAGAAAATGTTTTGAACCAAACCTACTGACCCAAAAAACCAAGTTTTTCAATAGCAACTCATTTGGTGAAACCTATAGGTTAATACCCTAGTAGAAATGTTTCTACACCACATAGAATGACACTTTGTTTTGCAAATTGTTTTATAGTGAAACCTTTTGCAAATGACTTAGCCACTTCACAAAATGACCAATAGGTGTGCCCAAATGTCTATGACCCATTAGGAACCCCTTTTTCAAACAAATCAAAGCTTGGCATGCTTGCATGCATTACTTGAACTTTGCCACTTTGGTAAATGACCAATTTGGATCTTACAAAGTTTAGGAATCTAATAGAGACCCTCTTTGCAAATGACTTTGCCATTTTGGTAAATGACCAATTTGGAACTTACAAAGTTAGAAGCCTAGTGAAGACCACCTTTACAATTAGAACCATCCTTTGCATGCTTACATGCATTGCCTTGACTTTGTTATTTTATGTGTGTTGTTTTGTTTGATTGGTGGATTGAGTTTGTGTTTGCTTGATTGACTTGTAGTGAAGTTAGAGAAGAGTGAGACTAGCAAGATCAAGGAGTAAACCTATACCCTCTACCAAAAAGGCAAGTGATACTTCATACTATCTATCCCATTATTTTCACTATGCATTAGTGTTTTTGCTAAGTAAAACTTGCATGGTTTTTATTTTGCTAAGTATAGACCTTGCTATAGGAAAACTAGTAGAATGAATCCTTAGAAGGATTTACCTAAGTTAAGAATCCTATTACTATCAAGCTTAGCCTAGCTAATAGAAAACCTGGGTGGGATATATATTCAAGCTTAGCCTAGCCTCCCTCTTCGCCTATAAGTTGCCTCTTGACCTAAAAATCTGAGGGGGTTCGACGTTTTTCCAGAAAGAGTTCCGCTGTGCCGCCACCTGATACATTGCAAATGTATCTATAATTTTTGATGTTCCATGCTTGGTTTTATGCACTTTATTGTGTTTTCTCCACACTTTGGAGTACTTTTCATATGATTTCTTGGACTAACCTATGAACAAGAGCCACAGTGCCAGCTGCCTGTTTTCTGCTGTTTTTGGTTCCAGGAAAGTCAGAAAATGAATATTCTTGGAATTGTACGGGACAAAAGCCAAAGTGCCTATTTTTCCTGAAGTCATCAGATACCAGAATACGAGATGAAAAAGGGCTGGGGGACGGCCACACCACCTGGCCGCGCGACCAGGCCTGGCCCATGCCAGGTGGTGGTCTGGTCAACCCCACCACCCCCTCGGCCTCTCCTTCCGCCTATAAGATGCCCTCAAGAAGAAAACAATAAGTACCCGATCAAAAATCCACGAAACAGTCTGTAGCCGCCGTCATCTCCATCCCTAGATCGGGAGGGATCTGAAGCTTTTCTCGGCACCCGGCCAGCGAGGGGAATTCACCCTCGAGGCCTTTTTCATCACCATGCAAGCCACCGGTGTGATGCGTGAGTATTTCATCCATGGACTACGGATCCATGTAGTAGCTAGATGGCTGGTTCTCCTCCTTTGTGCTTTCATGTCTAGATCTTCTGAGCTCCGTTCATGATCAAGATCATCTATTTGTAATTCGGCATGTTATGTTTGCGGGGATCCGATGGATATTGAGATGCTATTTTAGATTGATTATTGATTTTATCATGTCTTTGTTATTTGTGATCTTGCATGCTTTCTGTTGTTAGTAGCTATCTTGACCAAGTAGATGCTAGCAACTCCAAGAGTTAGTATTTATGCTCGATAGTGGTTTCATGCCTCTGGTAATCTAGGGAAGTGACATAAATCTCTATGGTACTAGATGTGTTGTTGCTACTAGGGAGGAAACAACAATCTTTTGTTCATAAAACAATCGTATTGTTTACATTACACGTAATTCATAAAGCAATAATCTGTTGCTTGCAACTTAATACTGGAGGGGGTTCGGATGATAACCTGAAGGTGGATTATTAGTCATAGATGCAGTTGAATGGCGGTCTATGTATAATGTTGTAATGCCCAATCAAGTCTCAAAGGAGTCAAGATGATTAGTATATGCTTGTATGCTTTCTCGATGTTTGTCAATTTCCCCGCTGTAATTTGTTCACCCAACATGTTATCTATCGTAAGGAGAGCCACCTCTAGTGAACTATGGATCCCGGTCCTTTACTTTTACATACAATCTACAAACAGTTTACTGTTTTGTGTTTACTTTCTGGAAACTATTACTTCCTTCCATTCGATACGTTTAATCCTTTGTTTTCAGCAAAACACAGTGAGATTGGCAACCTCATCGCAAGTTGGGGACAGAGTTCTGTGGTTGTGTTGTGCAGGTCTCCATGTTGCTACTAGCACCGGTAATGCGCCCTGCCAAGGCTCAGCTAGCAACACCTTTGGGGTGTTTCCTTGCTCCTACTGGTTCGACTAAACCTTGGTTTCGTAACTGAGGGAAACTTGCTGCTGTGCTCATCATACCTTCCTCTTGGGGTTCCCAACGAGCTCTACATCAACACCGAGCCATCAAGCATTTTTCTGGCGCTGTTGCCGGGGAGTCAAGGACATCTTCACAAGGGGAGTCCCTCATAACCAATCTCTTTACTTTGTTATTTTTGTTTTTCTTAGTTTCTTTTCCTTTGTTTGCTTGTTTCTTTGTCAAAAACACACAAAAAGTAGTTTTACTAGTTTGCTTTCTTATTTGAAAACACAAAAAAATGACTACTCTTGAAAACACTAAGTTGTGTGATTTCACTAGAACCAACAACAATGATTTTATGAGCACACCTATTGCTCCACCTGTGCCTGAAGATACCTTCTTTGAGATAAAACCTGCTTTGCTCAATCTTATTATGAGAGAACAATTTTATGGTATTGGTAATGAAGATGTTGCTGCCCATCTAAATAACTCTAAAGATGGAGATATTATTAAGCTAAAATTGTTTCCTTTCTCTCTGATAGGAAAAGCTAAAGAATGGTTGAATTCCTTAACTACGAATAGTATTGATTCTTGGACTAAATGCAAGGATGCTTTCATTGGAAAATACTATCCTCCTTCTAAGATTATATCTATGAGAAGTGAAATAATGAAGTTTAAACAATCTGATAATGAACATGTTGCTCAAGCTTGGGAAAAAATGAAATCTTTGGTTAAGAATTGTCCCACTCATGGACTGACTGCTTAGATGATCATCCAAACTTTTTATGCAGGATTGAACTATTCTTGAAGGAACCTATTGGACTCTGCTTCTGGAGGTACCTTTATGACCATTACTTTGGGTGTTGCAACAAAGTTTCTGGATAATATGATGGTTAACTACTCTAAATGGCATACTGAAAGAACTCCACAAGGTAAGAAGGTAAATTCTGTTGAGGAAACCTCCTCCTTGAGTGATAAGATTGATATTATTATGTCTATGCTTGTGAATGGGAAAGCCCATATTGATCCAAATAATGTTCCTTTAGCTTCTTTGGTTGCTCAAGAAGAGCTAGTTGATGTGAACTTCATAAGAAATAACAATTTTGGCAATAATGCTTATAGGAGTAATTTTGGTAACAACAATTATAAGCCATATCCTCCGAACAATGGTAATGCTTATGGAAGTTCCTACAACAACAATAGGAGTGCTCCCTCTGAACTTGAAGTTATGCTTAAAGACTTTATTAGTAAGCAAACTGCTTTCAATAAAACTATTGAGGAAAAACTCTCTAATGCTAAAAGAAATAGAGCATCTTTGGTTGAAGCTCAATCTTCTTTGAATAAAATGGCTGCTAAACCTGAAACTAATGATAATCCCTTTGCAGCTACTAATGCTATATAAGTAAGAATTTATGAAAATGTTAGACTATTAGCTGAATTACATGCCAAGTGGGAAAGAGAAGATGAAATTGCTAGAAACATTAGTGTTTCTACTATTACCGCCACCAGTGTTGAGGCTAGTAATAGTTCTACTACTCTAGATGATAAATTTGATTTTGATCTTGATGGTTGCAATATCTCTGAAGTTATTAAGTTCCTACAAAAGCTTGCTAAAAGTCCTAATGCTAGAGCTATGAACATGGCTTTTACAAAACACATTACTAACGCTCTCATAAAGATTAAAGAAGAAAATATGAAACATAAAGCTTCTATTTCTATAAAACAAGAAGTTGGTTGGGAACCCATCATTAATATGAAAGTGAATGACTTTGATTTCAAAGCTTTATGTGATCTTGATAGTAGTGTTTCTATTATTCCTAGAAGGATTTATGATATGCTTGATTTGCCTCCACTTGAAGATTGTTATTTGAATGTCCCACTTGATGATAATGCTAAAAAGAAACTCATGGGGAGTCTTAATGATGTTCTTATTATGGTTAACAATGCCTATGTCCCTGTTGATTTCTATGTTTTGGATGTTGAATACAATGCATCTTATCCTATTACTTTGGGAAGACCTTTTCTTAGAACTGTTGGTGCCATTATTGATGTGAAAGAAGGCACCATTAAATATAAAATCCCACTCAAGAAAGGTATAGAACACTTCCCTAAGAAGAGAGAGAAGATTTCTTTTGCTTCTCCTATGAAAACAAAATTTGGTCTTAATGCTTCTTCATTTGAGAACACTTGATTCTTTTTCTTGCTTCTTATGCGTAACTTAAAAGCGTTAAAAAAAGTACTTATTGGGAGATAACCCAAAAGTTTTATATGAGTCTTGGAAGTTATTACTTCAGTAATAATTGCTCCTTATCCTTTTTATTTGTTTTTTGTGCCAATAGTAACCTCTAATGAGAGAGAAGTAATGATTAAGAAAGTTGCTGTCCCGAAACAGATTTCTGTGCTTCACCGTAAAAATTCGTGTAAAATCTCTGAACGTCTTTTTGAGGCGTGAAGTTTTCTGCTTCTGCCCCAGATTGTTATTTAACTTTAGTTAGTTCAGCACTTTTTGATTTGAGCAACAGAAGGTCTTCTAAAAAATTCGTCTTTACCTGCTGGTCTGTTTTGATAGATTTCTAATATTTTCTGCATTTGTTTCTTGGTGGTTCCTATTTGAGTTCTTTTGGGGAATTGAGCTTTTTGAGGGAAGTACTACAGTATCTAGTGTTCTAATGGAAGTTAATTTGGTGTTAGAACTGAACCTTAAGACCTATTATCTTGAGTGCACTAATGTTGCTAATAAAGATTGTGTGAAGTTTTGTATGAAGGAAAAATTTCAGGTGTATGGAAGGAATGAGTAATGAGATGAAGGATGGACTAAAGCTCAAGATTGGGGATGCCACACATGTCACCCCAAGAAATATCCAAGAAGTACAAGCGTCAAAGCTTGGGGATGCCCAAGGCATCCCCCTTCTTCATCAATAAAAATCCCAGGTTTCTTCCAAACGCTTCATTTTTATTGTTTCATGCACAGTTGTGTTGTTCTTGGAGCGTCTTCTTTTTCATTTCTGTTTTGTTTTTTCATTTGCTTGGTTTGCTTAGTTTTCTGAATAAATTGGTTGGACCCCCTCTTTCATACATTGGTTTGCAAATAGTTTGGTTTGGTTTGGAAAAGAGTAGGAAAGTTCATGCTTATGTGGTCAAAAGAGCTTGTTTTTGACTATGGCCTATGCTTTGTCATGCCATGCCTTATATTGTTTTGGCTTTATGCTTAGTATTCTTTGCTGTAGGATGACTTGTTATAAACAATTGAGATTGCTTAATGTGCCTTGGATGAATCATGCGTTGTTTTAGCATATTAAAGCATAGTATAGTGGTATTATCCTTTGATGCTTTATATGGGTTAACTTGGCACATGCTCACACCATGTTATGACTATCTCAAGTCACCATATCCTTTATGATCCTTTAGTTTTCAACTTGTAGTATCACTTTATGCTTTGATCAATGATGTTTTGTCGCTCTGCATGATTATGGCCATTATTGCTCTCTTAGTTTGTCGCTCCCAGTCTTTTACTAGCCTCCACAACCAAGTATGAGTTCCACTCATGCATCCAACTCCCTAAACCAAGTTATTCCAAAGAGTCCACCATACCTACCTACTAGCTTATGCTATTCCAAGTATATTCATGTTTTTGTTTACCTTCCAAATTAAACTTGTTATGAGAAAACTAGTGATTAAAGCTCTCATGAACTTGATGGCACACTTTACTTTTTTTTGCATCTAATAAACTTGAACCATTGGGTCCTTCTTTGTTGCGTATATGCTTGTGCTTTATAGGTTGAAATTAGCAGAACCATGTATCATGGGGAACGCTTTCAACATTGCACTTGTACTTTGTACCCCGTTGATATCATGATCTTTTGCTTACAGATCCCGGCGGTGTGAAATAAAAGTGGAACTTGTAAGATCATGGAGTTTGTATGTGTGTTAGAGAAACGCCTGGGCCGCTAGCCTAAGCCATGCCTAATCATGGTGTAAACTTGCAGCATCACCATAATGAGCACTCTATGAAGCATCCTTAATATAAACCGATGCAAATAGCAAATAAAAAGATCGTTGAGATGCTCATTATCTGCTTGCCTTGTCATTTTGATTATGGGATAACTCCTGTATCATGTGCAAGGAGTACCCCATTGGCGGTTCTTTATGATACACATGTACTTACAATGACAAGAGCTTACTTATGACTAAAGTTGAGTAGCATGAGGTTCGGTCTTCGTAAGTAAGGGGCATGAGATTTCAGTTTATAACTTGTCAAGCATATCCTCTTAGTTGTGTCACTTTAACCTTAATCACCTTAAATATACTTATGATAGGGGCAATGAGAGCTGAAAGCTATAAGTACCATAATTTTTGGAAGCTCTTTATGAGACTTGAATCCCTACTTCCTTTTACAAAGGACTTTCTTCCACCATTATATTGAGTCTCCACCTTCTATCTTTATGCACCTACTTTGAGAGCATAGTGGACATTCTTAGTTCTATGTGCATTGTCCCAAGACTAGTTGATTGATGCATATCTTGATATTGCTTGTTTTAAACTATTTGTATCTAGTCACTCTTATGAACTTTGAAGGTGTCCTATGCATTTATATTTGCTACTCTATGAGGGACAAGTTGAATACTATTATGCTATGTTTGCTTTATGTGAAACAAACAAACATCTTGCAAAGCATTGTTATTCATGAATCTTTTGTTTGTGCCTTTTCATGTTGCATCATAGTTTCTTTGTCTTATTGCTAGAACTTTGTCTATCATTTATGATTGAAGTACTATGATCCAAGCTTTGAATGTTTTACAAATACTTTGATCAAGTCTTTGATGGTGCATGTCACCTCAAAAATTATTCTTTCTTTTTCTCACTTACCTACTCGAGGACGCGCGGGAGTTAAGCTTGGGGATGTTGATACATTGCTAATGTATCTATAATTTTTGATGTTCCATGCTTGGTTTTATCCACTTTCTTATGTTTTGTCCACACTTTGGAGTACTTTTCATATGATTCTTGTGATTTCTTGGAGCCACAGTGTCAGCTGCCTGTTTTCTGCTGTTTTTGGTTCCAGGAAAGTCAAAAAATGAATATTCTCGGAATTGGATGGGACAAAACCCAAAGAGCCTATTTTTCAGAAGTCATCACATGCCAGAATACGAGACGGGGAAGGGCTGGGGGCCGGCCACACCACCTGGTCGCGCGGCCAGTCCTGGCCCACGCCAGGGGGTGGTCTGGCCGACCCTAGCACCCCCTCAGCCTCTCCATCCGCCTATAAGATGCCCTCGGGCCGAAAACCCTAAGTACCCAATCAAAAATCCACGAAAGAGTTTTCAGCCGCCATCAGCTCCATCCCTAGATTGGGAGGGATCTAAAGCTCTTCCCGACACCCTACCGGAGAGGGGAATTCACCCTGGAGGCCTTCTTGATCACCATGCAAGCCTCCGGTGTGATGCGTGAGTAGTTCATCCTTGGACTACGGATCCATGTAGTAGATAGATGGTTGGTTCTCCTCCTTTGTTCTTTCATGTCTAGATCCTGTGACCTCCGTTCATCATCAAGATCATATATTTGTAATTCTGCATGTTGTGTTTGCGGGGATCCGATGGATATTGAGATGCTATTTCAGATTGATTATTGATTCTATCATGTCTTTGTTATTTGTGATCTTGCATGATTTCCGTTGTTAGTAGCTATCTTGGCCAAGTAGATGCTAGCAACTCCAAGAGTTAGTATTTATGCTCGATAGTGGGTTCATGCCTCTAGTAATCTTGGGACGTGACAGAAATCTCTAAGGTACTAGATGTGCTGTTGCTACTAGGGAGAAAACAACAATCTTTTGTTCATAGAACAATCGTATTGTTTACATTACACGCAATTCATAAAGCAATAATCTATTGCTTGCAACTTAATACTGGAGGGGGTTTGGATGATAACCTGAAGGTGGATTATTAGTCATAGATGCAGTTGGATGGCGGTCTATGTATAATGTTGTAATGCCCAATCAAGTCTCAAAGGAGTCAAGATGATTAGTATATTCTTGTATGCTTTCTCGATGTTTGTCAATTGCCCCGCTGTAATTTGTTCACCCAACATGTTATCTATCTTAAGGAGAGCCACCTCTAGTGAAATATGGATCCCGGTCCTTTACTTTTACATACAATCTACAAACTGTTTACTGTTTTGTGTTTACTTTCTGCAAACTATTACTTCCTTCCATTCAATATGTTTAATCCTTTGTTTTCAAAAAAACACGGTGAGATTGACAACGTCATCGCAAGTTGGGGACAGAGCTCTGTGGTTGTGTTGTGCAGGTCTCCACGTTGCTACTAGCACCGGTAGTGCGCCCTGCCAAGGCTCAGCTAGCAACACCTTTGGGGTGTTTCCTTGCTCCTACTGGTTCGATTAAACCTTGGTTTCGTAACCGAGGGAAACTTTCTGCTGTGCTCATCATACCTTCCTCTTGGTGTTCCCAACGAGCTCTACATCAACACCGAGCCATCACCACCACAATATTCCGCGATTCGGAACCAGAAACTCTGTTCTGGCACCGTGCCGGGACAGGGAATTAGAGGAGATCATCGCCATCATCATCACCATCGCTTCTCCATCGACCATCCATGTTTCCCCCATCTATGATTGATTAATCCCCTGCTGTAGGCTATGGGGATGGTAGGGATTGGATGAGATCGTTCATGTAATGGCATCAGATTGTTAGGGAATGGTGCCTAGTATCTATTAGTAGTGCTTTTTGACTTTATTGCAACTTGTTATGCTTAATGCTTGTCACTATGGCCCGAGTGCCATGATTTTAGATCTGAACATGTTATTGATTCATTATGATAGTATTGTTTATGGTCTTACCTACAAGTTGTATACACACGTTGTTATCCGGAACCAAAGGCCCCGAAGTGACAGCAATCGGGATAATCGGAGGGAATGGCTTTGATGTGAGGATCACATGTGTTCATGGAGTGTTAATGCTTTGCTCCGGTTCTCTATTAAAAGGAGAACCTTAATTGCTAGTAGTTCCCTTGAGGCCCCGCTGTAAACGGGCTGGGAGGACAAAAGATGTTGTGCAAGTTCTCATTGTGAGCACGTATGACTATATATGGAACACAAGCCTATGATTATTTAGTACTTCGATGCTTTATCTTATTTATCTGCAAATGCCCTATGTTCTGATTGCTATATGAATTGTCTTGTCCATGCAACGCCCATCCATCCATCCCTGTGCCTACCGTGCTTTAGTCCTACTATTTGCTGCAATTGTTCTGATTGTCTTTACTTTTACTACTTCTATTACTTTACTATTGCTACTACAAAGATATTGGTAGTGATAAACTACTGTGAGCAAGATTGTTTCCAGGTGCAGCTGAATTGACAACTCAGTTGTTAAGGCTTATAAATATTCTTTGGCTCCCCTTGTGTCGAATCAATAAATTGGGTTTCACTTCCCTTGAAAATACTACGATACACCCCCTATACTTGTGGGTCATCAGTACCCCGTTGGTGGTTCTCTATGATACGCATGTATTTACTATGACAAGAAACTAAAGTTGAGTAGCATGAGGAGCGGCCCTCGTAATCAAGGGACATGAGATTTCCAGTTTATAGTCTGTCAAGCATATAACTCAGATTGGACCTCACTTTCACCTTAACCATTTAAAGATGCTTATGATAGGGGCAATGAGAGCTCAAAGCTAATGAGTACCATACTTTCAGCATTTGGAAGCCTTTCAAACTTTTCAAAACCTTTTCATTTCCTTGTTGAGTCTCCACACATTCTATGAGCACTTTCTTTAGAGCATAGTTGTCATTCTTAGTGTGATGTGCTTGTCTCAAAACTTGATTAATTGTGTTATGACTTTGATGCTTGTATCTTTGACATCTTTACTTCTAGTCTTCACTTGAACTTCAGAGGTGCCTTGGCATTCGCTCTACAATCAAAGGCAAGCGAGATAGCACTCTATCATACCTTTTTATGAGCATTGCAATGTTGCTTGTGTTTATGTTTCATGCTACTTATTATTTTTGAGTTGGAATCTCTTCATAGCTTGCAATGACTATTAAGTAAACTTAGTTGCATACTCTTTATTATGAATTGCCTGAGTAGTTGACCATATGCTGAGAATATATACATATTATGAAGCAAATGTGTTCGTGAAAGTTTCTTTTATCGCACTCAGTTTTCAACTGAATTGCTTGAGGACAAGTAATAAGCTAAGCTTGGGGGAGTTGATACGTCCAAAACGTATCTACTTTACCGAACACTTTTGCTATTGTTTTTCCTCTAAACTTGTGTTATTTGGATGCAACTAACACGGACTGACGCTGTTTTCAGCAGAATTACCTTGGTGTCTAGTTTTTGTGCAGAAAATCAACTATCAGGAAAAATCCCGGAAAATATACCAAAAATCGTATTTCACCAGAAGACTCATGGAGCTAGAAGACGAGACAAAGGAGGGCCACAAGGGGCCCACACCACCTGGCCGCATGGGCCAGACCAGGCCGTGCCTGGGGGTGGTGTGGCCGCCTCGGTCACCCCCTTGGCCTTCCTCTTTGCCTATAAGTTGCCTCTTGACCTAAAAACCAAGGGGGTCGTCGTTTGTCCAAAAAGAGTTCCGCTGCGCCGCCACCACCAGATTCCACGATTTGGAACCAGAAACTCCATTCTGGCACTCTGCCGGGATGGGGAATTGGAGGAGATCATCACCATCATCATCACCATCGCTTCTCCATCGACCATCCATGTTTCCCCAATCTATGAGTGAGTAACCCCCCGCTGTAGGCTATGGGGATGGTAGGGATTGGATGAGATCGTTCATGTAATGGCATCAGATTGTTAGGCCATGGTGTCTAGTACCTATTATTAGTGCTTTTTGACTTTGTTGCAACTTGTTATCCTTAATGCTTGTCACTAGGGCCCGAGTGCCATGATTTCAGATCTGAACATGTTATTGATTCATTATGATAGTATTGTTTATGGTCTTACCTGCAAGTTGTATACACATATTGTTGTCCGGAACCAAAGGCCCCGAAGTGATAGCAATCGGGATAACCGGATGTCATGGCTTTGATGTGAGGATCACATGTGTTCATGGAGTGTTAATGATTTGCTCCGGTGCTCTATTAAAAGGAGAACCTTAATTGCCAGTAGTTCCCTTGAGGCCCCACTACAAACGGGCTGGCAGGACAAAAGATGTTCTGCAAGTTCTCATTGCAAGCACGTATGACTATATATGGAACACATGCTTATGATTATTTAGTACTTGGATGCTTTATCTTATTTATCTGCAAATTCCCTATGTTTTAATTGCCATATGAATTGTCTTGTCCATGCAACGCCCGTCCATCCATCCCTATGCCTACCACGCTTTAATCCTACTATTTACTGCAATTGTTACTATTGTCTTTACTTTTACTACTGCTATTAGTTTGCTATTGCTACTACAAAACTATTGCTACTGCTAAACTGCTGTGAGCAAGATTGTTTCCAGGTGCAGCTGAATTGACAACTCAGTTGTTAAGGCTTATAAATATTCTTTTGCTCCCCTTGTGTCCAATCAATAAATTGGGTTTCACTGCCCTCGAAAATACTGCGATACACCCCCTATACTTGTGGGTCATCAGTTGGACACCACATGCTGGAGTGGCATTATTGCATGTGTTCATTTCCAAATCAACAATCATGCACACTTATACACACGCATACAAATGGGTGTGGTGATTCAACATCTTTCAAACTGGTGGTAGAATGCATGTTACAGTTGAATCCCAGCATGCTGCTAGGGTTCCTGGAGATAGTTGGACACCACATGCTAGAGTGGCATCATTGCATGTGTTATTTTCCAAAACCACAATGATGCACACTAACACACACACACATACATCCAAGTGGGTGTGGTGATGTAGCATCATTCATACTGGTGGTAGAATGCATGCTGTAGTTGAATACCAACATGCTACTAGGGTTCCTGGACATGGTTCTACACCACATGATGGAGGGGCATCATTGCATGTGTTCTTTTCTAAAACCACAGTGATGCACACTGATACACACACACCCAAGTGGGTATGGTGATGGAGCATCTTTCAAACTAGTGATATAATGCATGTTGCAGTTGAATCCTAGCATGCTGCTATGGTTCCTGGACATTGTTGGACACCACATGATGGAGTGGCATCATTGCATATGTTCTTTTCCAAAACCACGATGATGTACACTGATACACACACAACCAAGTGGGTGTGGTTATGCAGCATCATTCAAACTGGTGATACAATGCATGCTGCAGTTGCATCCCAACATGCTGCTAGGGTTCCTGGACATGGTTGGACACCACAAGCTAGAGTGGCATCATTGCATGCGTTATTTTCGTAAACCACACCGATGCACACTAATACACACATATACAATGACTCTAGTGGATCCATCTGGTTTATGAAAAGAACACACATGCAATGACATATAGTGGATCCATGTGGTTTGGAAAAAGAACACACGTGCAATGACCCTAGTGGATCCATGTGGTTTAGGAAAATAACACACATGTAATGACATCTAGTGGATCCATGTGGTTTATGAAAACAACACACATGTAATGACTCTAGTGGATCCATGTGGTTTAGGCAAAGAACACACATGCAATGATATCTAGTGGATCCATGTGGTTTATGAAAAGAACACACATGCAGTGACATCTAGTGGATCCATGTGGTTTATGAAAATAACACACATGCAATGACATCAGTGTATCCATGTGGTTTAGGAAAATAACACCACATGCTGGAGTGGCATCATTACATGTCTTCTTTTCCAAAACCACAATGATGCACACTAATACACACACATCCAAGTGGGTGTGGTGATGCAGCATTTTTCAAACGGGTGGTAGAATGCATGTTGCAGTTGAATCCCAGCATGGTGCTAGGGTTCCTGGACAGGGTTGGACACCACATGATGGAGATGCATCATTGCATGTGTTCTTTTCCTAAAACCACAATCATGCACACTAACACACACACATCCAAGTGGGTGTGGTGATGTAGCATCTTTCAAATTGGTGATAGGATGCATGTTGCAGTTGAATCCCAACATGGTGCTAGAATTCCTAGACATGGTTGGACACCACATGCTGGATTGGAATAAGTGCATGTGTTCTTTTTAAAATCACAATGATGCACACTGATACACACACATCCAAGTGGGTGTGGTGATGCAGCATCTTTCAAACTAGTGGTACAATGCATGTTGTAGTTGAATCCCAGCATGCTGCTAGGGTTCCTGGACATGGTTGGACACCACATGCTAGAGTGGCATCATTGCATGTGTTGTTTTCCAAAACCACAATGATGCGCACTAATACACACACATACAATGGCTCTAGTGTATCCATGTGGATTATGACAAGAACACGCATGCAATGATATATAATGGATCCATGTGGTTTAGGAAAAGAACACACATGCAATGACATCTAGTGGATCCATGTGGTTTATGAAAACAATACACGTGCAATGAATCTAGTGATGGATCCATGTGGTTTAGGAAAATAACTCACATGCAATGACATCTATTGTATCCACGTGGTTTATGAAAAGAACACACATGTAATGACTCTAGTGGGTCCATGTGGTTTAGGAAAAGAACACACATGCAATGACATCTAGTGGATCCATGTGGTTTATGAAAAGAACACACATGAATGACATCTAGTGGATCCATGTGATATACAAAAAGAACATACATGGAATAACTCTAGTGGATCCCAAAGGTTTAGGAAAAGAACACACATGCAATAACATCTAGTGGATCCATGTGGTTTAGGAAAAGAACACCCAATGGTGGAGTGGCATCATTGCATGTGTGCTTTTCCAAAACCACAATGATGCACACTAATACACACACATATCACAGTGGGTGTGGTAATGCAACATCTTTCAAACTAGTGGTAGAATGCATGTTGTAGTTGAATCCCAGCATATTGCTAGGGTTTGTGGACATGGTTGGACACCACATGCTGGAGTGGCGTCATTGCATGTGTTATTTTCCTAAAACCACAATGGTGCACACTAACACACACACATCCAAGTGGGTATGGTGATGCAGCATCTTCCAAACTACTGCTAGAATGCATGTTGTAGTTGAATCCCAGCATGCTGCTAGGGTCCCTGGACATGGTTGGACACCACATGATGGAGTGGCATCATTGCATGTGTTAGTTTCCAAAACCACAATGATGCACACTAATACACACACATCCAAGTGGGTGTGGTGATGCAACATCTTTTAAACTGGTGGTACAATGCATGTTGTAAATGAATCCCATCATGTTGCTAGGGTTCCTGGACATGGTTGGACACCACATGCTGGACTAGCATAATTGCATGTGTTCTTTTCCTAAAACCACAATGATGCACACTGAGAAACACTCACATCCAAGTGGGTGTGGTGATGCAGCATCTTTTAAACTGGTGATACAATGCATGCTGTAGTTGTATCCCAGTATGCTGCTAGGTTTCCTGGACATGGTTGGACACCACATGATGGAGTGGCATCATTGCATGTGTTCTTTTCCAAAACCACAATGATGCACACTTACACATACACACACGTCCAAGTGTGTGTGGTGATGCATCATCTTTCAAACTAGTGATACAATGCATGCTGTAGTTGAATCCCAGGATGCTGCTAGTCCTCTTGGACATGGTTGCACACCACATGCTGGAGTGGCATCATTGCATGTGTTCTTTTCCAAAACCATATTGATGCACACGGATACACACACACATACAATGACTCTAGTGGATCCATGTGGTTTATGAAAAGAACACACATGCAATGACATATAGTGGATCCATGTGGCTTAGGAAAATAACACACATGCAATGACATCTAGTGGATCTATGTGGTTTATGAAAACAATTGTAGCAACCCAATTGTCTAATAATTGCAATGCTGCTTGCCTAGTCTATATAATGCTACTTCCTACGTATAATCAAGTGTATCATCATTATAACATGCTCATGTCACCATGCCACCTTGCATTTGAGCATCATATAAAACCCCTCCATTTGGTTCTTATCCCATATGCATTATATTGTATTACTTGTAGTTGCCTCTTGATATATATTGTATTTGCTTTCGGATAAATTGCTTCGTGCCCAAGTTGAGTTGTGGGTATATATTTTACAACTCCACCACATTTATTTGTCACCACCTTATAATTCCACCATCCAAACAAGATACGAGCAATTGCATTTCTTTGGTTATTATGTCTAGCTCGTATGTAGTAAGATGGATCCACTTCTAGTTCTACATGCTTCCATATATGATTCCTCATTGTTTTCACAATATGGAATATGGGAGCTCACTTGGACACCTTTGCATGCTAGGTGAGTAGTTTCTTCCTCATCTCCACATGGATGTTTTTGGATCAAGGTCATGTTAATTATTGTTGTACATTATACTTAATGGTGGAACATACACACTAGCTTGGCCACTTCTATTCAACATGGTTCTATTCAAGTAAACCATCTCTAGTAGGGGAGTTATTCCAATAATTCTTTTGTTGGAATTGTGGACTTGCATGCAAGCTATTATGCCCTTGTGTAACACCCCAAAACTTCAATCCAAGCTTATCAAGATCAAATCATCCAAAAATAGGGTTAACAAAAACTTTTCCAAATTCAAAATGAAAGCATTTATATGTGGATGCATTTAAAATAGGGGTTGTTTGAATTTCCATGATTGATTGATCCAATGCTTGTAAAATGTTTCTTAGGTGACTTAAACATCATCTACATCATTCCCAAGCTTTTCCTAAAGAAAATCAAATAAAAAAGAATTAAAAAGGAGGAATGGTCATTTTGGCAAATTTAACTCTCATGCCTAATTTGGCTATTCCTAGTACTCAAAACTTAACAGAGACAATTCTTGATCTTTGCACCCCTTGCTAGTACAC
Source organism: Avena insularis (assembly GCA_023614405.1). Classification (NCBI taxonomy): domain Eukaryota; kingdom Viridiplantae; phylum Streptophyta; class Magnoliopsida; order Poales; family Poaceae; genus Avena; species Avena insularis. The sequence continues at coordinate 380,539,244 of CM042688.1, forward strand.
ATAATGAGGTACCAAGGCCCACCTTTTAATCTGCTAAAACATTCTTTTACTTATTTTAATTGGCATTTGAAAATTGAATCTAATGCATATGCATAGATCACCCCTATTTCAAAAACCATCTATTTGAGCTCCATTTTCAAAACCCTTGCAACTAGAGACTACATATCACTAGTGGAAATCACTCAAAAAAATTGAAACCAAAATTCAAAACTTTCTTTCATGCGGCCATTTCATCAAACACTTGGCATGCATAATATCACCTCTAATCCTAGCTCATTGTTTACTACAGGGTTTTGCCCCCAATTGATCCTCATTTAATCCCCTTGTCCCCTCTTGATCTAACCAGAGCCTAACCAGCATCTCCACTACCCCCTAGCTGCACTGCCATGCCATGCCGAGCACCACCTCGCTGGCCGATAGTGCACTCACATCAGCAGCGCTCTCCAGCCCCTCTCCTCATGTCTACCAGCTTGCTAGTGGTCCACCTCCACCACCCAACCAGCCCCAGGCTAGAGACAGGGAGCAGAGCGGCCAGGAACCGCCGCGCCCGGAGCTTGTCGAGCATGTCGACGTCGCCCCCAGAGCACGCCATGTCCCTGCTCGCACAGACCATCCATTGGCACTGGCCCGCGCCCGCCGCTCCACCTCTACCTGGAGAACACCCGAGACATCCTTGTTCGCCGCCCAAAGCCTCACAGGCACCGCTCGCCCTGGACACCGCCGCTTCGGTCCCGCAGAGCGCCACCTCGCCCAGACAGCGTGCCACCGCCCCTATGATCGCATTTAAGTTCTAGAGCACCGCCAGGGAACCGCCCATCGATCGCCACCAGCAGTCATGCCTCTACCCTGCCATAGCCTTGTCGCCGGAGTCGCCTGCCCATCCCGCTCGGTCTCACCGTCGGGCCTATAAAAGGAGCCCTCCCCAGCCTCTTCTATCCACACCATTCCACTCCCCTCACCTCTCTGAACCTCACCCACCTCTAGCCGGAGCAAGTGGAGTAGCAGCTCGCTGGAATTGGAGCCGGAGCAGCCGCGGCAGGAGGAGAAGGGCGCCGTTGATTTCGACCACCCCAAGCTCCGCCGCAACCGCTCCTCGCCTCGCCGTTGTCTTCCATGTCGTTTGCCCGCCTCGCCGACCCTGCTGGAGCCCTGGTAACCCCCTAGTAGACCCTCACTGAGCCGCTTGTGTTCAAGCTCGCCGACGACCTGTTCGTCGTCGACGACGACCCTCAGCCGTTGATCTCGCTTCTAATCATACGGCCCACAGCGCGTGTACCGTTTCGCGTTTTAAGTGCCGCTAACACGCGGGACCCCCCTGTCAGCTGAGCCTCGCGCCGCGGAGCGCCACTGGGCCGGCCCATTCCTTTTCCCACGCTAGCTCATCGATTCAAATCTGGATTTTTCTTTTTTAGTTAAATATAGTTTCTGTCCCCTAGTTTGAAAATTAATTCAGAGAGTTTTAGAAATCCAAATTGCATGAAACCAATTTTGTCTGAAAGGTATTAAAATGATCTATACAAGCCCATTGGATTTAATTCAATTAGAGTTATAGATCTCTCCTAATAAAAATAAGAAGACAGAAGCTTTTGCAAATTGCAACATTTTTATAAAATCAACCAAGTTAGCTTTTGAGTTGATTCCAACTCTCAAAAATCACATTTCATCATATCTATCTAACCGTGTAATAATATTAAGGTTGACATGCAGTGACTTTGGACTAGTACCAAAATAATGCTATATAGGCATTTATAGTCACTTTAAATCATTAAATAATAAACTTAAACTAAAGTAATATTGATCCAACCTTTAAATCTCATTCCCACATGTTAGAATATGTGGTGAGGACATGTGTCCACATGATCCCATATTTTGGTGGTGAATATTAAATTTTAGTTAATATTTCAAATGAGTAGAAATTACTTTTCTCAAATAAAAAGGATTAAACTATTGAAATTAAACTTGTGATGCTTTTGATGATAATAGATCATCAATTGTGTGTTTTAGAATGCTACTTAGCCTAGTTAAGTATTGTTTGGTGATTGTGCACTCCCTATGTATTTATAGAAGATAGTACCGACCAAGCTTACGAGGAGGAGGAGTTCTACCAAGAAGAAGTAGAAGAAAACTCCAACCACTTCACCAACTTTTTAAGCTAGATGAATGAGCAAGGATGCTTTAGGCATGCTTTGATCACACCCCTTTTTAACTATTAGTACCACAAGCCTTACTTACAAGTTTTACTCCCCTTAGTATGCAAAGTTCTTGACTTGTTTGAACGTAGCATAAAAAGTATAAAACTTGACCTACTTAGAAACGTTTAGATGTCATTTTATGGCATGAGATTGATCCCATCCTTCCACCTTAGTGAACACTCTTAACTTAGTCTTTGGAGTAGATCAAAAACTTGAGTCACTTTGGATGGGAACACTTGGTGAAAATGAATTGTGAAAACCTTGAAATGATGAGTCATTCTATTGAGATGTTTTGACATGTGTTGAGAAACACAACTTGTTTATGATGATGAAAATGATGAGGCATGAGCCTTAACCCTTTTATAAAACTGATGGTTGGATTCGGATGCGATACCATTCCAAATTTACCATACAACCACATTACCTGAATTGGCTAAGGCTTAGCTGGAAATTTATATGCATTAGTATTAGTTCCCTCACGGGAGAGGTTTGAGCTGAGGCTACCTCTCAATGTTGTCCACCTATGCAGTGCCCAAGATGACTGATGGTCATGGTTGGGAGGCCATGCTCATAGGAGAGGTGCTTGTACTAGAGTGTGTAAAGGGAAGGTTATGTTTGATTATCTGCATACTAAATATGATGATTCAGGGTTATCCCTGACAGATGTATCGAATCTTGTGGTTAAAGTGTACCACCTCTGCAGAGTGTCAAACTATTCGAATAGCCGCATCCGCGGTTATGGACAGTTGGAATGGCCATACTGTTTCATTGTCAGATGTTTTCTAAATAACTTGAAATGAATGATGAACTTTGACTTGACCACAACAGGGTTGTATTGATGATAATAGCTTCCCAACTTAAGTGATTCTAGAACTTTACTTTATCTTTCTTTGCTTCTAAACTTAGCTTAGGTTTCCAACTTAACTTGATAGTTAACTTAGATTCAGCACTTTAACTTAGAATTATACTCCTTGTTAGTAGTAGTTTGCGAGTACTTAAAGAGTACTCATGGCTTTTGTCCCTGGCTATTATCATGGCCAGACTATGGAGGAGTTTATCAAGATGATGGTCAGTAGGACGGCTATGATAACTAGGACTATCTGCCTTCGTCAGCATTGCCCGTGCCCCTGAAGATGGACCCCACCGCTACGCTTACCTTTTATTTCCGCTGCTTGTTGTATTAAGACTGGATCATGAGATCCTTATTTGTGTAAGACCTTATGTATGGTATGTAATGGATGATGTACTGTGATATCCAATCCGTTATGTCTCGCAAAAATGGTAATCCTGGGATTGCGAGGTATGGCATAACGGGCATGTGGGATTAAAAATCCGGGTGTTGACACCTTGTATGCAAGCTTTTGCATGGCCCATGCAAGACCAATTCCTCCCATCTCCTTGCTACCTTTTGGGTTTTGTGATTTCTTGAGAACATGCTTTGTGTTGTTTTTTTCAAATATATATGCATATCACCTAAATAAAGGAACCCTCTACTTAAGCCTCTATCTTATTTTCCATCTTCTAGCTACTTTATCCACCCGTGTGTGCTTTGAACAACACACATACACATACCACTCCCTTCCTATCTACACACACACAACCCATCTATTTACCTAGCTACCTATCCCAACCGTGGATTTTCATCCATGTGCATGCATGTGTGTGTGCCATGTGATCTCTCTCTCCCCCTCTCTTTACCCCTTTTTGCAAAACTCCATCCACCACCCCTTCCATCTTTTCTTGGAAATCAAGATTCAAGACCACCATCACCCAGCACCCCCATTACTTGGACTCCTCCCTGGTCCCCCTCTCCCTTTCCTAGCTAAATAACAAGAGGAGGAGAGAAGAGAACCACATTCGAGCCCTCCCCTTGCTTTTGCAAAAGTTGGAGACAACCACCATGTGTCCTCCCTCTCCCCCCCTTATCTCACCAACCCTCTGAGGCCTGAGATCTTTGATTTGCAGCCCTGCTAGACCCTTCCTGCCTCTTGTCTCCAATCATGGCCATAACCAAGGTCTACCCCAAAACCTAGCTAAGTTTCGGTGCCCTCAAGATCTGCAGCGACCTGGTGATCCCAAAGCCGAACCAGGAGGTCCAGCTGCTGCCCCTACGTCCCTACATCCTCCAGTGCCGCCATCGACACTAGAGCTTGCTAGGATCGCTGCAGTACGCGAAGATCTGCACCACAATAGGAACAAGCCGACCACGAGCTTTGTCGCTGATCGACGCCTCCCCAAGCTCCAGCGGCCACACTTTTGTCCTCTCGTGAGCCTGCCCTACCTCCACGACAAGGTATCCTCCTCCGTATCGCCGTATATCGCCATAGCCACCTCTCAAACACCCTCCCTGCACGCTCGCCACAGCATCTGGAATGCAGCCGGTCGTAGCAGTTTCAGCATGTATATTTCCCAGGTCCTATCTTCCTCGATATTTGGCGGTGCCCACATAGATCCTTTGCGAAAACTCTATGAACAAAACCTATATCCCTATCATCCAGCTATCTCTAGGATCAAACTCTGACCCATTCCGTGATGTACATACGAAGTAATCGACAGATGAAGTCGGGGCTTTTTCACAGTTTTCTGAAATTTCCATTTCGAAGTCTGAATCCGCTCTGTTCGTCACATGTTTCCAGCTTGTACGTTGATATTGTGGAAAAACTTCCTTCTTTAAAGTTGTAGTGCTTTGCGAGATATACAACTTTCGTTTTTACGGCATTGCAAAATTCGCAACCGTTTGCTCTCCATCATCTTCCAAAGTTGGCTCCAGCTAGCAGTTTTCTGCAAATCGATCTTCAGTTCGTCAGAGATTTCCAAGAAGCTTTTGCAGAAAACCCCTTTGTTTCTTTTCCTTTCCAACTGCAGACCTATGTGTCCCACCTGTCATACCTCACACCTATAGTCCAGTCAGCATGTCTGCCCCACTAACCAGCGTCTCTGGCTAGAAACAGTTGAGTAACGAAAAAAATGTGTCGTTCTTCTATTTTTTCCAGAAAATCAATAAAATGGCTAATAAATGCATATATCTATATCTTTTAATTTCCAAATCCAAATACAATAAATGATATTTGTTTTTGAATCATAGAAATTCCAGGAATTCAAAAATGCTATCCAAAATAATTTTTGAGAAATTTAAAATTTCAAAATAATTTAAATGCGAAAAAATGCATTTTCTTAAATATTGCACAACTTTAATTCCGTAATTCCAAATTCACCAAATAACATGTCTAAGTCGATCAACGCAACGATCCCGTTATGATTACGCATTCCAAGATATGAATTGAAGTATGCATCATATAAATATTAAATAATCAGAACTATTTATGGGTGTAAAACATGCCTAAATAAATAAATAAAGTGCTTTATTATTGTTTCCACACCTCTCCCATGCCATGCTATGTTATACCATGCAAATGTGCATCATTCCATCCTGGCATAACTGGATTGCTTGTCGCATATATTCATATGATTGCGCCCTTTATTTAATATGTCCCTTGTGTGTTTTGTTTTTATCTGGATAGATACTAAGCAAGGAGAATACCAGGAGCCTCAGGGGTATTACCCAGATCCTTCTTATTCCGCAACTTAACTGCTAGTCAAGCAATTCCCCATGCTTGCATATATATAGTACCTATGATTCTATCTTACTCATGCATCATTGAGTCGTGATTGCATTAAACTAAATCCCAAGTATTGCATAGCCTTTACTTTTAAACCCCACCGAAGCTTGTACCTCCATCCCATGAGTCATTACTGCAAGAGTTGTTTGAGCCATGCGAGTCGTAGAATTGCATGTGTAGGGTTTGTGCGGGTCTTTGGATAACAAGGTACCTAAACAACTAAATATGAGTAGTAATGGGATAATTAATGAAAGAGGCACCCGGTGAGCATTATCTGCTATTTGGTTCTTTAAGCTCACTTGTGTCCCGTAGGACCCCGAGTACTTGATTCATGTTCCTTAACTATTCGCACTATCCACATATGGGAGACTCTATGGATCCTCCTTCGCCTGAGCTTGATTCGCACTTTATTTCTTGGGGCCACAAACTAGTTTGGGGCTTTATTACTATCATGTACTTATGCCATGCTTTACTACTTTATTTATGATTGCGCGTGGAGCGCCTGTACTGTTTAGGATTGCGGAGTGTTTTCACGGTATCGACAAGTCCAGTCACACTTTTGGGTTACTAGTCATTTACAGCCATTGGTGCAAATCTTGGGTCCGTCCCGAAGCCGGCCAACTTCATTGTGGGTAGCTTATTGGGGTGCCCTTGTGAATGCATTGTCATGAATCCTCGTTGCGTTTTATTTTGTTCTTCCCGAGGTTAATCGTGTGTGTGTTGCTATTTATGCACCCCTATAGGGTAAATCTTTCTGAAAGTCATGTCCGCGGTTATGGAAGACTTGGAGCATAGTTTCTCGATCATAGACAAGCATAACTAAAGTACTGCCTTTAATTTGACTAAGACATGACTAGTAAATAGTGCAACACTCATGGAATGGTTAATCAAAATTTCCAACGGATGGGATGTTCTTCCACCTTCTCGTCGGTAAGCGAGAAGGAGGACGAGCAATGTTTATTTATGTTGCTTATATAACTATTGTTAATAATTAACAAGCGTTTGTCCATCTCTGGTTGGGAGGATGTGTAGCATGTCTCTGTACAACTTTGTAGATATTATCTTTCACTATAATTGCGTCACCCCTAGGTTGTTCCCTAGATGCATTAAGACTTGTTGTGTACCCTAGGGTCTTACACGATAAATATTTGATTCAGATGGACTGGTATACCCTCAGGAAGGATACTCGGTCGAAGAGATTGATGATGGTGGAACGACTGTCAGGCGTAGAGATTCCGGGGATGGAAATCCATGAGATCTTTGGGCCAAATGTGCTTATTTCTGAGGCATCTTATGACAATTTGTTTCTTGTTTGTACTCGGACCTTGTTTTCCGCTTCCGTTTGATACTCTAATGTGTGTTGTATGTGGATGTATCCTAAACTATAATATCTATCAAGGATATTTGGATCTTGCCGTATGGCGTTGACTATTTTCTGTCTCTATTGTTTTTAGATGGTGTGGCACTAATGTCTATTATATGTCACTAACATACATACTTATTTGTGTATGTTTTGATCGCTTTACCTGTCGACTACGCCGTTCGCTCTTGTCCTGATGGTTGGCCGGTACCGTGCCCTTCTCCACGAGGTTGGCCTACTCTGTGTGGTTGCGCGGCCCCACGGTAGTACGTGATGTCTACTTTTGGTTCATCCAAGCTTGATCTTAGACCGTAGAGTCCGAGGTATTAAAATAACAGACATCCAATGACTCTAGTGGATCCATGTGGTTTAGGAAACGAACACACATGCAATGACGTCTAGTGGATCCATGTGGTTTATGAAAAGAACACACATGCAATGACATCTAGTGGATCCATGTGGTATATGAAAAGAACACACATATAATGACTCTAGTGGATCAATGTGGTTTAGGAAAAGAAGACACATGCAATGACATCTAGTGGATCCATGTGATTTGTGAAAACAACACACATGCAATGACATCTAGTGGATCCATGTGGTTTATGAAACGAACATGCATGCAATGACTCTAGTGGATCCATGTGGTTTAGGAAAAGAACACACGTGCAATGACATCTAGTGGATCCATGTGGTTTATGAAAAGAACCCATATGCAATGACTTTAGTAGATCCATGTGGTCTAGGAAAAGAACACACATGCAATGATATCTAGTGGATCCATGTGGTTTATGAAAATAACACACATGCAATGATATCTAGTGGATCCATGTGGTTTATGAAAAGATCACACATGGAATGACTCTAGTGGATCCATGTGGTTTAGGAAAAGAACACACATGCAATGACATCTAGTAGATCCATGTGGTTTAGGAAAATAACACACATGCAATGACATCTAGTGGATCCATGTGGTTTATGAAAAGAACACACATGCAATGACATCTAGTGGATCCATGTGGTTTATGAAAAGAACACACATGGAATGACTCTAGTGGATCCATGTGGTTTAGGAAAAGAACACACATGCAATGACATCTAGTAGATCCATGTGGTTTAGGAAAATAACACACATGCAATGACATCTAGTGGATCCATGTGGTTTATGAAAAGAACACACATGGAATGACATCTAGTGGATCCATGTGGTTTATGAAAAGAACACACATGCAATGACATCTAGTGGATCCATGTGGTTTATGAAAAGAACACACATGGAATGACTCTAGTGGATCCATGTGGTTTAGGAAAAGAACACACATGCAATGACATGTAGTGGATCCATGTGGTTTATGAAAACAAGACACATGCGATGGCATCTAGTGGGAGAATATCATTTTGCGGCCCAAAAGTTGAGGCGCCCAGGCAACGCAGTACCCAAGTTGCCTGTAATCAGTCGCGGTGACCATAGTTGGCGTGCCAAATACTCAAAGGGTATTTTTCGGCACGAATTCAACTTTACGTTTCAATACAAAATATCAGGCTAACGGCTGTCAAGTTGGCCCCCCATCAGTTTTCGCCGTTATGTTGCTCCCGTCGCTTAGGTGTCAATTAGGCTTGCAGTGTTGGCGCCTACATCCATTAGGCATCTTCTTCTTCCTCGGAGCGACAATCCATGGGGCTACGTGGCCATGGCGTGGAGCTAGGACGTGGACGAACCTGCTCGGCCCTGCTCTCCTCCCTATAGGCTTGCACCGTTGGCGCCTGCATCCATTACGCGTCTTCTTCTTCCCCGGAGCGGCAATCTGTGGTCGCTTCGATGGCGTAGAGCTAGGACGTGACCATGGTCGCACCCATGGCATGGTGTTGGGTCGAGAATTGGTTCCCGGTGAGATCTGTCACCATGTCAACCATGCTCGGTCCTGTTTTCCTCCTCCAGAATCAGAGCTTGCCGTCATCGTGGTCGCACCCGCACAAATTTTGCCACCTTTGCCGAGGTTTCTGTGGTAGCTCGCGTTCTTCCATGTTGAACCTATAAGCGAATTCGGAGCTGGCCAGCAGCAACCCGTTGTTGAACCTATAAGGAATTTGCCGAAGGCTGCGTGTCGTGCCAAGGTCTTTGGCTAATGCCTTCTGCCTCGGCTTCTGCCAACGTCCAACTTCAATACGCAATTTCGACCAATTTAACTTGTTGATGCATTCCTTGACAATTATAATATAATCGAACACTAGAAATATTTGGTAGTGTGCATGAGCATGATCAGTAATATAATTGAACACTAGAAATTTTAAGGAATTCCATACAAAGGAGTAGATTAATACATATATATAGAAGGTTCACCAGAGACACCACGGATATATTGTCTTACATCCAACACACAAGTAATAATTAACTAAAACAAAATAAAAGCAGGGGCAGCAGCAGGAGGCTAGGACACGGAGACACCTAGTCGAGGGGATACAGGCCAGTCTTGACATATTCCCGGGGAATTTGCCGAAGGATGTGTGCCGCGCCAAGGTAATCGTCTTATGCTTTGTGCCTCCGCCTTTGCTAACACCCACCGTGTGCTGGATCATGCTGTCGAGGTCCACGTTGATTGCTCTGCCACAGAATGGGCAAAAAAGTCTCCCCCTATGGTAGAAACAGATTTGCCCACACCGTAACCGCCTCAGCGCATAGCGGCTCTTGTTGTCCCTGGATTCCTTGCTATCGTCCACTTCATCATCATCCTCCTTTTGATTTTTAAGAACATAACTTCGAACTCATACATATGATTTAATTGTATTAGAACTCAAAAATTGACAACATATATATGTAAGACAATATTAAGTTGATATCAAAGAGAAAGCATCTTAGCAATAGTTTGATTAGTTCATATATCATTTCATCTCAACAAAATAACAATTAATTGCATTAGAGTGTATGTAGAATAAATCTAGGGGCCTCATAAGTTTCTTCAGGGATGGCGTAAGCGAACCAAGTAACAATTGCACAACCTTTATTGTTCTTGTACATCGCCCCAGGTTCGTTAACTCATCCCTGAAAAAATCTGACACCAATGTGTCTGCCTCTCTTTTGGGGAAGATTTGAACCATTGGCCATAATAAGAAATCGAAATGTAATCCTACGAAACAATATTCAGGGATATACATAGTCAGGTACAAAAACAATCCTAAATATGGTAATTATAAATAAAAACAAAACATTTAGTCTTCAGGTACATGTTAAAAATACTTATGATCAAAACCATGCATATACATATGCATCATACCAATCATTCAAAGATCAGAAATAATTCAAGGATCTTATATATAGTTCCATATGATAATAAATCAAGGGCCTCATAATTTTTTTTAGAGATGGAGTTGGAGAACCAAAGTACCAATAGCACAACCTATATTGTTTGTGTGCATTGCTGCCTCAGGTCCACCAACCCGTACCTGAAACACGACATCATCATATGTGTCTCTCCTTGAACTCTTTTGGGGCAAATTTCAATCATCGGCCTCAGTGTCAAACTTAAATGTAATTATTATACACTATGAATGCAAGCAATATATAATTCAAATATCATATGGCATAATTCAAATATACACTATGAACGTAGAATAAAGATTGCGGCCTCATAAGTTTCTTCAGGGATGGCATAAGCGAACCAAGTAACAATTGCACAACCTATATTGTTCTTGTACATTGCCCCTAGTTCGCTAACTCATCCTCGAAAAAATATGACACCATCGTGTCTGCCTCTCTTTTGGGGCAAATTTTAATCATTGGACACAATAAGAAATTGAAATGTAATCATACAAAACAATATTCAGGGATATACATATGCATCATACGACTCATTCAAAGATCAGAAACAATACAAAGATTATATATAGGTTCCATATGAGAATAAATTAAGGGCCTCGTTATTTTTTTCAGAGATGGAGTTGGAGAACCAAGATACCAACAACACAACCTATTTTTTTTATGTACATTGCTTCCTCAGGTTCACTAACCATCCCTAAGAAAACAACACCATTAGATGTGTCTCCCTTGCACTATTTTGGGGCAAAATTGAATCATTGGGCTCAGTAAGGAATAGAAATGTAATGTTATAGGCATGCTATGTATTGAAATCAACACTCAACTAGCAAACCCTAAAACCCCTAATCAAATGTTAATTGATTAAATTTACAGCACAAGAAGAAACGTATGAATAACAACGAGTTGAGCAAATGTAAATTTACTAGATGGCAGATGAGTAGATTGGGGTTTTGTGACTAGACGGATTGGGGTTTTGTGACTAGATGGCAGATCCATCAATCGATCGTTCGAACCATATATATACTACCCTACTTCAAGAGCAAAAGAATCTATACACGATTGAGCAAATCCTATGTATGAATAGTGAAATCTGCGGCTGCGACTAGAGAAGCTAGCAATGTAATACCTCGGACTCCTCATTAGGGACCTCCTCCTCGAACTCGTCATTCTCTGTGATCGTGTCGAAGATTTCTTGGACGATGATGGGGTCATTGATGTAGAGCATCGGACTGCCTCTGCCTGCCGCCTGCCCCCATCTAGATCTACCACTGGCACCACGATATTGTTGGCCACCTGCTGCTCGATGGTGATGGCTACTGGCTAGTCGGATGAGCTCGAACCCTTGACAACGCGGCAACGAGAGGCGTTCTTTCCTAGAGAAGACGCCTCCGCCTACTTGGAGATGACCGAGCCATATGGCTTCACCTCTGGCTCACCTCGGAAGGAGGTCGTGCAATTGGCGGTAGGTGCAGATTGGGGTTTTGGGACTAGGCATATTGGGAAAATGACACGAGCTTAGGGAAGAAGAAGGCCGAGCGGATTTATAAACACTGGACCGTTCGTAGTCCTCGAGTGGACATGTGTGGTGGGCAGGAGGATGGGGCTACCACGATCTCCACATTTTTTTGGGTTCCCTTTTTTTGAAACAACCACGATCTCCACTTTAAAACTACATTGAAAACACGCTCATGGCAGACATCGATTCCACTGCATGGAAGTGACATAGAACTAATTTCTAGCAACGTTAGGTCTACTCGAGGGGCCCCCTTGACGCATGGAAGTTACTTGCGGTAAGGCCCAGTTGGAAGTGAGATTGAGAGCACTGCGTAAAAATGGGATATGTCTTATTAAAATCAAGTGGCAATAAATAGCAGTGTCCCGTCAACAACCGTGCACTGGATAATCCCGTTGCCCTGTGCATGTGTTGTAGTAGCAGTAGTAGGCTTTCAGACTTGCTTAAACATGACATGACCACTCGACGACTTTCTGCATGGACGGTTTCGTGTTCCTTCTTGTAAAAGTCCCGCTGAGTGAGACGTCTGTGCTGTCTCATGCTGTACTGTGAAGGGCACGACGTGTGCAACGATACTCGTTGGATCACACAAGATCAACGGTAGGTGCGCACGATTCGCATGACAACTGTGTCAACCAATCAAGGCGTAGCAGATAGAGTGAGCACATGTTTGGGCTTCTACTAAAGAGAGAGAGAGAGATAGCAAAACTGAGTAGTATCCAAAACCCAAGGGCAAAACTGAGTAGTATAAAAATGGAAAGTGAATGTCTTGTACAATGAAATTCATCGTCGCATACATCAAACCACATCGTGGCAATGCATGTATGTTCTTTTCACAAACCACATAAGGATCCACCAGATTCATTGCATTTATTTTCATAGACCACATATGGATCCACAAGAGTTCATTGCATGTGTGTTCTTTCATTAACCATAGCTAGATTCATTTGATGTGTGTTGTTTTCACCAACCAAATATGGATCCACTAGTGTCATTGGATGTGTGTTCTTTTCATAAACCACAGCTAGAGTCACTTGATGTGTGTTCTTTTCATAAACCACATATGGATCCACTAGATTCATTGCATGTGTGTTCTTCTAATAAACCACATATGGATCCCCTAGTGTCATTGCATGTGTGTTCTTTAAATAAACCACAGCTAGAGTCACTGGATGTGTGTTCTCTTCATAAACCACCTGGATCCACCAGTGTCATTGCATGTGTGTTCTTCTCACAAACCACATATGGATCCACCAGTGTCATTGAAATGTGTGTTTTTTCATTAACCATAGCTAGAGCCATTGCATGTATGTTCTTTTCATAAACCACATCTATCCACCAGTGTCATTGCATGTGTGTTCTTTCAATAAACCACAGCTAGAGTCATTGCATGTGTGTTCTTTTCATTAACCACAACTAGAGTCATTTGATATGTGCTCTATTCACAAACGACATATGGATCCACCAGTGTCATTGGATGTGTGTTATTTTCATAAACCACAGCTAGAGTCACTGGATGTGTGTTCTTTTCATAAACCACATATGGATCCACTAGAGTCATTGCATGTGTGTTCTTCTCATAAACCACATATGGATCCCCTAGTGTCATTGCATGTGTGTTCTTTTAATAAACAAAAGCTAGAGTCACTGGATGTGTGTTCTTTTCATAAACAACATATGGATCCACTAGAGTCATTGCACGTGTGTTCTTTTCACAAACAACATATGGATCCACCAGAGTTCATTGCATGTGTGTTCTTTTCACAACCCACACATGGATCCACCAGAGTTCATTGCATGTGAGTTCTTTTCACAAACAACATATGGATCCACCAGAGTTCATTGCATGTGTGTTCTTTTCACAACCCACATATGGATCCACCAGAGTTCATCGCATGTGTGTTCTTTTAATAAACCAAAACTAGAGTCACTAAATGTGTGGTCTTTTCATAAACCACATACGAATCCACTAGAGTCGCTGGATGTGTGTTCTTTTCACAAACAACATATGGATCCACTAGAGTTCATTGCGTGTCTGTTTGTCCACAAACCACATATGGATCCACCAGTGTCATTGCATGTGTGTTCTTCTCAAAAACCACATATGGATCCACCTGTGTCGTTGAAATGTGTGTTCTTTTCCTTAACCACAGCTAGATTCATTGCATGTATGTTCTTTTCACAAACCACATGGATCCACCAGTGTTATTGCATGTGTGTTCTTTCAATAAACCACAACTAGAGTCATTGAATGTGTGTTCTTTTCATTAACCACAGCTAGAGTCATTTCATGTGTGTTGTTTTCACAAACCACATATGGATCCATCAGTGTCATTGCATGTGTGTTCTTTTCAAAAACCACAACTAGAGTCATTGCATATATGTTATTTTCACAAACCACATGGATACACCAGTGTCATTGCATGTGTGTTCTTTCAATAAACCACAGCTAGAGTCATTGCATGTGTGTTCTTTTCATTAACCACAACAAGATTCATTTCATGTGTGTTCTTTTCACAAACCACATATGGATCCACCAGTGTCATTGGACGTGTGTTCTTTTCACAAACCATATGGATCCACCAGAGTCATTGCATGTCTGATCTTTTCACAAACCACATATGGATCCACTAGTGAAATTCCATGTATGTTCTTATCATAAACCACATGGATACACTAGTGTCATTACATGTGTGTTCTTTTAATAAACTCCAGCTAGAGTCACTAGATGTGTGTTCTCTTCATAAACCACATATGAATGCACCAATGTCATTGCATGTGTGTTCTTTTCACAAACCACATATGGATCCACCAGTGTCATTGAAATGTGTGTTCTTTTCACAAACCATATGGATCCACCAGAGTCATTGCATGTCTGATCTTTTCACAAACCACATATGGATCCACTAGTGAAATTCCATGTATGTTCTTATCATAAACCACATGGATACACTAGTGTCATTACATGTGTGTTCTTTTAATAAACCCCAGCTAGAGTCACTGGATGTGTGTTCTCTTCATAAACCACATATGAATGCACCAATGTCATTGCATGTGTGTTCTTTTCACAAAACACATATGGATCCACCAGTGTCATTGAAATGTGTGTTCTTTTCATTAACCACAACTAGAGTCACTACATGTCTATTCTTTTCACAAAAAACATATGGAACAACTACAGTCATTTCATTTGTGTTTTAACACAAACCACATATGGATCCACGAGTGTCATTGCATGTGTGTTCTTTTCACAAACCAAAGCTAGTAATTGCATGTCTATTCTTTTCACAAACCACATGGATACACCAGTGTCATTGCATGTGTGTTCTTTCAATAAACCATATCTAGAGTCATTACATGTGTGTTCTTTTCATTAACCATAGATAGAGTCATTTCATGTGTGTTCTTTTCACAAACCACATATGGATCCACTAGTGTCATTGGATGTGTGTTCTTTTCACAAATCATTTGGATCCACCAGAGTCATTGCATGTCTGTTCTTTTCATAAACCACATGGATCCACCAGTGTCATTGGATGTCTATTCTTTTAATAATCCACAGCTAGACTCACTAGATGTGTGTTCTCTTCATAAACCACATATGGATCCAACAGTGTCATTGCATGTGTGTTCTCTTCACAATCCACATATGGATCCAGCAGTGTCATTGAAATGTGTGTTCTTTTCATTAACCATAGTTAGAGTCATCGCATGTTTGTTCTTTTCACAAACCATATATGGATCCCCAGAGTAATTGCATGTGTGTTCTTTTCACAAACCACATATGTATCCACTAGTGTCTTTGCATGTGTGTTCTTCTCACAAACCATAGCTAGTGCCATTGCATGTCTGTTCTTTTCTAAACCAAATGGATACACCAGTGTCATTGCATGTGTGTTCTTTCAATAAATCACAGCTAGAGTAATTGCATGCGTGTTATTTTCATTAACCATAGCTAGAGTCATTTCATGTGTGTTCTTTTCACAAACCACATATGGATCCACTAGTGTCATTGCATGTTTGTTCTTTTCACAAACCACATATGGATCCACCAAAGTCATTGCATATGTGTTCTTTTCACAAACCACATATGGATCCACCAGTGTCATTGAAATGTGTGTTCTTCTCATAAACAACATATGGATGCCCTAGTGTCATTGCATGTGTGTTATTTTTATAAACCATAGCTAGAGTCACTAGATGTGTGTTCTTTTCATAAACCACATATGGATCCACTAGAGTCATTGCATGTGTGTTCTTTTAACAAACCACATATGGATCCACCAGTGCCATTGAAATTTGTATTCTTTTCATTAACCACAACTAGAGTCACTGGATGTGTGTTCTTTTCCCAAACCACATATGGATCCACCAGAGTTCATTGCATGTGTGTTCTTTTTACAAACCACATATGGATCCACCAGTGTCATTGCATATGTGTTCTTGTCATAAACCACATATGGATCCCTAGTATCATTGCATGTGTGTTCTTTTAATAAACCACAGTTAGAGTCACTGGATGTGTGTTCTTTTCATAAACCACATATGGATCCACTAGAGTCACTAGATGTGTGTTCTTTTCACAAACCACATATGGATCCACCAAAGTTCATTGCATGTCTGTTTTTTCACAAACCACATATGGATCCACTAGAGTCATTGCATGTGTGTTCTTTTCACAAAACACATATGGATCCACCAATGTCATTGCATGTTTATTCTTTTCAGAAACCACATGGATCCACCAGTGTCATTGGATGTGTGTTCTTTTCACAAACCATATGGATCCACCAGAGTCATTGCATGTCTTATATTTTCACGAACCACATATGGATGCACCAGTGTCATTGCATGTATGTTCTTTTCATAAAAAACATGGATCCACTAGTGTCATTGCATGTGTGTTCTTCTAATAAACCACATCTAGAGTCACTGGATGTGTGTTCTCTTCATAAACCACATATGGATCCACCAGTGTCATTGCATGTGTGTTCTTTTCACAAACCACATATGGATGCACCAGTGTCAATTAAATGTGTGTTCTTTTCATTAACCACAGCTAGAGTCATTGCATGTCTGTTCTTTTCTCAAACCACATATGGATTCACAGAGTCATTGCATGTGTGTTCTTTTCAGAAACCACATATGGATCCACCAGTGTCATTGCATGTGTGTTTTTCTCACAAACCACATCTAGTGTCATTGCATGTCTGTTCATTTCACAAACCATATGGATACACCAGTGTCATTGCATGTGTGTTCTTTCAGTAAATCACAATTAGAGTCATTGCACGTGTGTTATTTTAATTAACCACCTCTAGAGTCATTTCATGTGTATTCTTTTCACAAACCACATATGGATACACAAGAATCATTTCATGTTTTTTCTTTTAACAAACCACACATGGATTCACTAGAGTCATTCCGTTTGTGTTCTTTTCACAAACCACTTATGGATCCACTAGTGGCATTGAAATGTGTGTTCTTTTCATAAACCACATATGGATCCCCTATTGTCATTGCATGTGTGTTCTTTTAATTTACCACAGCTAGAGTCAATGGATGTGTCTTCTTTTCATAAACCACATATGGATCCACTAGAGTCATTGCATGTGTGTTCTTTTCACAAACCACATATGGGTCCACCAGTGTCATTGAAATGTGTATTATTTTTATTAACCACAGCTAGAGTCACTTGATGTGTGTTCTTTTCACAAACCACATATGGATCCACCAGAGTTCATTGCATGTGTGTTCTTTTCACAAACCACATATGGATCCACCAGTGTCATTGCATATGTGTTCTTGTCATAAACCACATATGGATCCCCTAGTATCATTGCATGTGTGTTCTTTTAATAAACCACATCTAGAGTCACTGGATGTGTGTTCTTTTCATAAACCACATATGGATCCACTAGAGTCACTGGATGTGTGTTCTTTTCAAAAACCACATATGGATCCACCAAAGTTCATTGCATGTCTGTTCTTTTCACAAACCACATATGGATCCACCAGTGTCATTGATGTTCTATTAATTAACGGCAGCTAGAGTCATTGCATGTCTGTTTGTTACACAAACGACATATGGATCCACCAGAGTCATTGCATGTGTGTTCTTTTCACAAACCACATATGGATCCACCAATGTCATTGCATGTTTGTTCTTTTCATAAAACACATGGATCCACCAGTGTCATTAGATGTGTGTTCTTTTCACAAACCATATGGATCCACCAGAGTCATTGCATGTCTTATCTTTTCACAAACCACATATGGATCCACCAGTGTCATTGCATGTCTGTTCTTTTCATAAACAACATGGATACACTAGTGTCATTGCATGTGTGTTCTTCTAATAAACCACATCTAGAGTCACTGGATGTGTGTTCTCTTCATAAACCACATATGGATCCACCAATGTCATTGCATGTTTGTTCTTTTCATAAACCACATGGATCCACCAGTGTCATTGGATGTGTGTTCTTTTCACAAACCATATGGATCCACTAGAGTCATTGCATGTCTTATCTTTTCACAAACCACTTATGGATCCACCAGTGTCATTGAAATGTGTGTTCTTTTCATAAACCACATATGGACCCCCTATTGTCATTGCATGTGTGTTCTTTTAATTTACCACAGCTAGAGTCAATGGATGTGTCTTCTTTTCATAAACCACATATGGATCCACTAGAGTCATTGCATGTGTGTTCTTTTCACAAACCACATATGGGTCCACCGGTGTCATTGAAATGTGTATTATTTGTATTAACCACAGCTAGAGTCACTTGATGTGTGTTCTTTTCACAAACCACATATGGATCCACCAGTGTCAATTAAATGTGTGTTCTTCTCATTAACCAGAGCTAGAGTCATTGCATGTTTGTTTTTTTCTCAAACCACATATGGATCCACAAGAGTCATTGCATGTGTGTTCTTTTCACAAACCACATATGGATCTACCAGTGTCATTGCATGTGTGTTTTTCTCACAAACCCCATCTAGTGTCATTGCATGTCTGTTCATTTCACAAACCACATGGATAAACTAGTGTCATTGCATGTGTGTTCTTTCAATAAATCACAATTAGAGTCATTGCATGTATGTTATTTTCATTAACCACAGCTAGAGTCATTTCATGTGTGTTCTTTTTACAAACCACATATGGATACACCAGAGTCATTTCATGTTTGTTCTTTTAACAAAGCACATATGGATTCACTAGATTCATTGCTTCTGTGTTCTTTTCACAAACCACTTATGGATCCACCAGTGTCATTGAAATTTGTGTTCTTTTCATAAATCACATATGGATCCCCTGTTGTCATTGCATGTGTGTTCTTTTCATAAACCACAGCTAGAGTTAATGGATGTGTGTTCTTTTCATAAACCACATATGGATCCACTAGAGTCATTGCATGTGTGTTCTTTTCACAAACCACATATGGATCCACCAGTGTCATTGAAATGTGTATTCTTTTCATTAACCACAGCTAGAGTCACTTGATGTGTGTTCTTTTCACAAAACACATATGGATGCACCAGAGTTCATTGCATGTGTGTTCTTTTCACAAACCACATATGGATACACCAGTGTGATTGCATATGTGTTCTTGTCATAAACCACATATGGATCCCCTAGTATCATTGCATGTGTGTTCTTTTAATAAACCACAGCTAGAGACACTACATGTGTGTTCTTTTCATAAACCACATATGGATCCACTAGAGTCACTAGATGTGTGTTCTTTTCACAAACCACATATGGATCCACCAAAGTTCATTGCATGTCTGTTCTTTTCATAGACCACATATGGATCCACCAGTGTTATTGAAATGTGTGTTCTATTAATTAACCACAGTTAGAGTCATTGCATGTCTGTTCTTTACACAAACCACATATGGATCCACCAGAGTCATTGCATGTGTGTTCTTTTCACAAACCACATATGGATCCACCATTGTCATTGCATGTTTGTTCTTTTGATAAACAACATGGATCCACCAGTGTCATTGGATGTGTGTTCTTTTCACAAACCATATGGATCCACCAGAGTCATTGCATGTCTTATCTTTTCACAAACCACATATGGATCCACCAGTGTTATTGCATGTCTGTTCTTTTCGTAAACAACATGGATACACTAGTGTCATTGCATGTGTGTTCTTCTAATAAACCACATCTAGAGTCACTGGATGTGTGTTCTCTTCATAATCCACATATGGATCCACCAGTGTCATTGCATGTGTGTTCTTTTCACAAACCACATAAGGATCCACCAGTGCCATTGAAATGTGTATTCTTTTCATTAACCACAACTAGAGTCACTGGATGTGTGTTCTTTTCCCAAACTACATATGGATCCACCAGTGTCAATTAAATGTGTGTTCTTTTCATTAACCACAGCTATAGTCATTGCATGTCTGTTCTTTTCTCAAACCACATATGGATCCACCTGAGTCATTGCATGTGTGTTCTTTTCACAAACCACATATGGATCTACCAGTGTCATTGCATGTGTATTTTTCTCACAAACCCCATCTAGTGTCATTGCATGTCTGTTCATTTCACAAACCACATGGATAAACCAGTGTCATTGCATGTGTGTTCTTTCAATAAATCACAATTAGAGTCATTGCATGTGTGTTATTTTCATTAACCACAGCTAGAGTCATTTCATGTGTGTTCTTTTCACAAACCACATATGGATACACCAGAGTCATTTCATGTTTGTTCTTTTAACAAACCACATATGGATTCACTAGATTCATTGCTTCTGTGTTCTTTTCACAAACCACTTATGGATCCACCAGTGTCATTGAAATTTGTGTTCTTTTCATAAACCACATATGGATCCCATGTTGTCATTGCATGTGTGTTCTTTTCATAAACCACAGCTAGAGTTAATGGATGTGTGTTCTTTTCATAAACCACATATGGATCCACTAGAGTCATTGCATGTGTGTTCTTTTCACAAACCACATATTGATCCACCAGTGTCATTAAAATGTGTATTCTTTTCATTAACCACAGCTAGAGTCACTTGATGTGTGTTCTTTTCACAAACCACATATGGATCCACCAGAGTTCATTGCATGTGTGTTCTTTTCACAAACCACATATGGATACACCAGTGTGATTGCATATGTGTTCTTGTCGTAAACCACATATGGATCCCCTAGTATCATTGCATGTGTGTTCTTTTAATAATCTGACTAGAGACACTACATGTGTGTTCTTTTCATAAACCACATATGGATCCACTAGAGTCACTAGATGTGTGTTCTTTTCACAAACCACATATGGATCCACCAAAGTTCATTGCATGTCTGTTCTTTTCATAGACCACATATGGATCCACCGGTGTTATTGAAATGTGTGTTCTATTAATTAACCACAGCTAGAGTCATTGCATGTCTGTTCTTTACACAAACCACATATGGATCCACCAGAGTCATTGCATGTGTGTTCTTTTCACAAACCACATATGGATCCACCATTGTCATTGCATGTTTGTTCTTTTGATAAACCACATGGATCCACCAGTGTCATTGGATGTGTTTTCTTTTCATAAACCATATGGATCCACCAGAGTCATTGCATGTCTTATCTTTTCACAAACCACATATGGATCCACCAGTGTTATTGCATGTCTGTTCTTTTCGTAAACAACATGGATACACTAGTGTCATTGCATGTGTGTTCTTCTAATAAACCACATCTAGAGTCACTGGATGTGTGTTCTCTTCATAATCCACATATGGATCCACCAGTGTCATTGCACGTGTGTTCTTTTCACAAACCACATATGGATCCACCAGTGCCATTGAAATGTGTATTCTTTTCATTAACCACAACTAGAGTCACTGGATGTGTGTTCTTTTCCCAAACCACATATGGATCCACCAGTGTCAATTAAATGTGTGTTCTTTTCATTAACCACAGCTATAGTCATTGCATGTCTGTTCTTTTCTCAAACCACATATGGATCCACCAGAGTCATTGCATGTGTGTTCTTTTCACAAACCACATATGGATCTACCAGTGTCATTGCATGTGTGTTTTTCTCACAAACCCCATCTAGTGTCATTGCATGTCTGTTCATTTCACAAACCACATGGATAAACCAGTGTCATTGCATGTGTGTTCTTTCAATAAATCACAATTAGAGTCATTGCATGTGTGTTATTTTCATTAACCACAGCTAGAGTCATTTCATGTGTGTTCTTTTCACAAACCACATATGGATACACCAGAGTCATTTCATGTTTGTTCTTTTAACAAACCACATATGGATTCACTAGATTCATTGCTTCTGTGTTCTTTTCACAAACCACTTATGGATCCACCAGTGTCATTGAAATTTGTGTTCTTTTCATAAATCACATATGGATCCCCTATTTTCATTGCATGTGTGTTCTTTTCATAAACCACAGCTAGAGTTAATGGATGTGTGTTCTTTTCATAAACCACATATGGATCCACTAGAGTCATTGCATGTGTGTTCTTTTCACAAACCACATATGGATCCACCAGTGTCATTGAAATGTGTATTCTTTTCATTAACCACAGCTAGAGTCACTTGATGTGTGTTCTTTTCAGAAACCACATATGCATCCACCAGAGTTCATTGCATGTGTGTTCTTTTCACAAACCACATATGGATACACCAGTGTGATTGCATATGTGTTCTTGTCATAAACCACATATGGATCCCCTAGTATCATTGCATGTGTGTTCTTTTAATAAACCACAGCTAGAGACACTACATGTGTGTTCTTTTCATAAACCACATATGGATCCACAAGAGTCACTAGATGTGTGTTCTTTTCAGAAACCACATATGGATCCACCAAAGTTCATTGCATGTCTGTTCTTTTCATAGACCACATATGGATCCACCAGTGTCATTGAAATGTGTGTTCTATTAATTAACCACATCTAGAGTCATTGCATGTCTGTTCTTTACACAAACCACATATGGATCCACCAGAGTAATTACATGTGTGTTCTTTTCACAAACCACATATGGATCCACCATTGTCATTGCATGTTTGTTCTTTTCATAAACCACATGGATCCACCAGTGTCATTGGATGTGTGTTCTTTTCACAAACCATATGGATCCACCAGAGTCATTGCATGTCTTATCTTTTCACAAACCACATATGGATCCACCAGTGTCATTGCATGTCTGTTCTTTTCGTAAACAACATGGATACACTAGTGTCATTGCATGTGTGTTCTTCTAATAAACCACATCTAGAGTCACTGGATGTGTGTTCTCTTCATAATCCACATATGGATCCACTAGTGTCATTGCATGTGTGTTCTTTTCACAAACCACATATGGATCCACCAGTGCCATTGAAATGTGTATTCTTTTCATTAACCACAACTAGAGTCACTGGATGTGTGTTCTTTTCCCAAACCACATATGGATCCACCAGTGTCAATTAAATGTGTGTCCTTTTCATTAACCACAGCTAGAGTCATTGCATGTCTGTTCTTTTCTCAAACCACATATGGATCCACCAGAGTCATTGCATGTGTGTTCTTTTCACAAACCACATATGGATCTACCAGTGTCATTGCATGTGTGTTTTTCTCACAAACCCCATCTAGTGTCATTGCATGTCTGTTCATTTCACAAACCACATGGATAAACCAGTGTCATTGCATGTGTGTTCTTTCAATAAATCACAATTAGAGTCATTGCATGGTGTTATTTTCATTAACTACAGCTAGAGTCATTTCATGTGTGTTCTTTTCACAAACCACATATGGATACACCAGAGTCATTTCATGTTTGTTCTTTTAACAAACCACATATGGATTCACTAGATTCATTGCTTCTGTGTTCTTTTCACAAACCACTTATGGATCCACCAGTGTCATTGAAATTTTTGTTCTTTTCATAAACCACATATGGATCCCATGTTGTCATTGCATGTGTGTTCTTTTCATAAACCATAGCTAGAGTTAATGGATGTGTGTTCTTTTCATAAACCACATATGGATCCACTAGAGTCATTGCATGTGTGTTCTTTTCACAAACCACATATGGATCCACCAGTGTCATTGAAATGTGTATTCTTTTCATTAACCACAGCTAGAGTCACTTGATGTGTGTTCTTTTCACAAACCACATATGGATCCACTAGAGTTCATTGCATGTGTGTTCTTTTCAAAAACCACATATGGATACACCAGTGTGATTGCATATGTGTTCTTGTCATAAACCACATATGGATCCCCTAGTATCATTGCATGTGTGTTCTTTTAATAAACCACAGCTAGAGACACTACATGTGTGTTCTTTTAATAAACCACAGCTAGAGACACTACATGTGTGTTCTTTTCATAAACCACATATGGATCCACAAGAGTCACTAGATGTGTGTTCTTTTCACAAACCACATATGGATCCACTAGAGTCACTAGATGTGTGTTCTTTTCACAAACCACATATGGATCCACCAAAGTTCATTGCATGTCTGTTCTTTTCATAGACCACATATGGATCCACCAGTATCATTGAAATGTGTGTTCTATTAATTAACCACAGCTAGAGTCATTGCATGTCTGTTCTTTACACAAACCACATATGGATCCTCCAGAGTCATTGCATGTGTGTTCTTTTCACAAACCACATATGGATCCACCATTGTCATTGCATGTTTGTTCTTTTCATAAACCACATGGATCCGCCAGTGTCATTGGATGTGTGTTCTTTTCACAAACCATATGGATCCACCAGAGTCATTGCATGTCTTATCTTTTCACAAACCACATATGGATCCACCAGTGTCATTGCATGTCTGTTCTTTTCGTAAACAACATGGATACACTAGTGTCATTGCATGTGTGTTCTTCTAATAAACCACATCTAGAGTCACTGGATGTGTGTTCTCTTCATAATCCACATATGGATCCACCAGTGTCATTGCATGGGTGTTCTTTTCACAAACCACATATGGATCCACCAGTGTCATTGCATGTGTGTTCTTTTCACAAACCACATATGGATGCACCAGTGTTAATTAAATGTGTGTTCTTTTCATTAACCACAGCTAGAGTCATTGCATGTCTGTTCTTTTCTCAAACCACATATTGATCCACCAGAGTCATTGCATGTGTGTTCTTTTCACAAACCACATATGGATCTACCAGTGTCATTGCATGTGTGTTTTTCTCACAAACCCCATCTAGTGTCATTGCATGTCTGTTCATTTCACAAACCACATGGATAAACCAGTGTCATTGCATGTGTGTTCTTTCAATAAATCACAATTAGAGTCATTGCATCTGTGTTATTTTCATTAACCACAGCTAGAGTCATTTCATGTGTGTTCTTTTCACAAACCACATATGGATACACCAGAGTCATTTCATGTTTGTTCTTTTAACAAACCACATATGGATTCACTAGATTCATTGCTTCTGTCTTCTTTTCACAAACCACTTATGGATCCACCAGTGTCATTGAAATTTGTGTTCTTTTTCATAAACCACATATGGATCCCATGTTGTCATTGCATGTGTGTTCTTTTCATAAACCACAGCTAGAGTTAATGGATGTGTGTTCTTTTCATAAACCACATATGGATCCACTGGAGTCATTGCATGTGTGTTCTTTTCACAAACCACATATGGATCCACCAGTGTCATTGAAATGTGTATTCTTTTCATTAACCACAGCTAGAGTCACTTGATGTGTGTTCTTTTGACAAACCACATATGGATCCACCAGAGTTCATTGCATGTGTGTTCTTTTCACAAACCACATATGGATACACCAGTGTGATTGCATATGTGTTCTTGTCATAAACCTCATATGGATCCCCTAGTATCATTGCATGTGTGTTCTTTTAATAAACCACAGCTAGAGACACTACATGTGTGTTCTTTTCATAAACCACATATGGATCCACTAGAGTCACTAGATGTGTGTTCTTTTCACAAACCACATATGGATCCACCAAAGTTCATTGCATGTCTGTTCTTTTCACAGACCACATATGGATCCACCAGTGTCATTGAAATGTGTGTTCTATTAATTAACCACAGCTAGAGTCATTGCATGTCTGTTCTTTACACAAACCACATATGGATCCACCAGAGTCATTGCATGTGTGTTATTTTCACAAACCACATATGGATCCACCAATGTCATTGCATGTTTGTTCTTTTCATAAACCACATGGATCCACTAGTGTCATTGGATGTGTGTTCTTTTTACAAACAATATGGATCCACCAGAGTCATTGCATGTCTTATCTTTTCACGAACCACATATGGATCCACCAGTGTCATTGCATGTTTGTTCTTTTCATAAACAACATGGATCCACCAGTGTCATTGCATGTGTGTTCTTCTAATAAACCACATCTAGAGTCACTGGATGTGTGTTCACTTCATAAACCACATATGGATCCACCAGTGTCATTGCATGTGTGTTCTTTTCACAAACCACATATGGATCCACCCATGTCAATTAAATGTGTGTTCTTTTTGTTAACCATAGCTAGAGTCATTGCATGTCTGTTCTTTTCTCAAACCACATATGGATCCATGAGAGTCATTGCATGTGTGTTCTTCTCACAAACCATATGGATCCACCAGAGTCATTTCATGTCTTATACTTTCACAAACCACATATGGATCCACCAGTGTCATTGCATGTCTGTTCTTTTCATAAACAACATGGATCCACCAGTGTCATTGCATGTGTGTTCTTCTAATAAACCACATCTAGAGTCACTGGATGTGTGTTCTCTTCATAAACCACATATGGATCCACTAGTGTCATTGCATGTGCGTTCTTTTCACAATCGACATATGGATCCACCAGTGTCAATTAAATGTTTGTTCTTTTCATTAACCTCAGCTAGAGTCATTGCATGTCTGTTCTTTTCTCAAACCACATATGGATCCACCAGAGTCATTGCATGTGCGTTCTTTTCACAAAACAGATATGGATCTACCAGTGTCATTGCATGTGTGTTCTTTCAATAAATCACAATAAGAGTCATTGCATCTGTGTTATTTTCATTAACCATAGCTAGAGTCATTTCATGTGTGTTCTTTTCACAAACCACATATGGATACACCAGAGTCATTTCATGTTTGTTCTTTTAACAAACCACATATGGATTCACTAGAGTCATTGCATCTGTGTTCTTTTCACAAACCACTTATGGATCCACCAGTGTCATTGAAATGTGTGTTCTTTTCATAAACCACATATGGATCCCCTATTGTCATTGCATGTGTGTTCTTTTAATTTACCACAGCTAGAGTCAATCGATGTGTCTTCCTTTCATAAACCACATGTGGATCCACTAGAGTCATTGCATGTGTGTTCTTTTGACAAACCACATATGGATCCATCGGTGTCATTGAAATGTGTATTATTTTTATTAACCACAGCTAGACTCACTTGATGTGTGTTCTTTTCACAAACCACATATGGATCCACCAGAGTTCATTGCATGTGTGTTCTTTTCACAAACCACATATGGATCCACCAATGTCATTGCATATGTGTTCTTGTCATAAACCACATATGGATCCCCTAGTATATTTGCATGTGTGTTCTTTTAATAAACCACATCTAGAGTCAATGGATGTGTGTTCTTTTCATAAACCACATATGGATCCACTAGAGTCACTGGATGTGTGTTCTTTTCAAAAACCACATATGGATCCACCAAAGTTCATTGCATGTCTGTTCTTTTCACAAACCACATATGGATCCACAAGTGTCATTGATGTTCTATTAATTAACGACAGCTAGAGTCATTGCATGTCTGTTCTTTACACAAACCACATATGGATCCACCAAAGTCATTGCATGTGTGTTCTTTTCACAAACCACATATGGATCCACCAATGTCATTGCATGTTTGTTCTTTTCATAAACCACATGGATCCACCAGTGTCATTAGATGTGTGTTCTTTTCACAAACCATATGGACCACCAGATTCATTGCATGTCTTACCTTTTCACAAACCACATATGGATCCACCAGTGTCACCGCATGTCTGTTCTTTTCATAAACAACATGGATCCACTAGTGTCATTGCATGTGTGTTCTTCTAATAAACCACATCTAGTCACTGGATGTGTGTTCTCTTCATAAACCACATATGGATCCACCAGTGTCATTGCATGTGTGTTCTTTTCACAAACCACATATGGATCCACCAGTGCCATTGAAATGTGTATTCTTTTCATTAACCACAACTAGAGTCACTGGATGTGTGTTCTCTTCATAAACCACATATGGATCCACCAGTGTCAATTAAATGTGTGTTCTTTTCATTAACCACAGTTAGAGTCATTGCATGTCTGTTCTTTTCTCAAACCACATATGGATCCACCAGAGTCATTGCATGTGTGTTCTTTTCACAAACCACATATGGATCTACCAGTGTCATTGCATGTGTGTTTTTCTCACAAACCCCATCTAGTGTCATTGCATGTCCGTTCATTTCACAAACCACATGGATAAACCAGTGTCATTGGATGTGTGTTCTTTCAATAAATCACAATTAGAGTCATTGCATGTGTGTTATTTTCATTAACCACAGCTAGAGTCATTTCATGTGTGTTCTTTTCACAAACCACATATGGATACACCAGAGTCATTTCATGTTTGTTCTTTTAACAAACAACATATGGATTCACTAGATTCATTGCTTCTGTGTTCTTTTCACAAACCACTTATGGATCCACCAGTGTCATTGAAATTTGTGTTCTTTTCATAAACCACATATGGATCCCCAGTTGTCATTGCATGTGTGTTCTTTTCATAAACCACAGCTAGAGTTAATGGATTTGTGTTCTTTTCATAAACCACAGATGGATCCACTAGAGTCATTGCATGTGTGTTCTTTTCACAAACCACATATGGATCCACCAGTGTCATTGAAATGTGTATTCTTTTCATTAACCACAGCTAGAGTCACTTGATGTGTGTTCTTTTGACAAACCACATATGGATCCACCAGAGTTTATTGCATGTGTGTTCTTTTCACAAACCACATATGGATACACTAGTGTGATTCCATATGTGTTCTTGTCATAAACCACATATGGATCCCCTAGTATCATTGCATGTGTGTTCTTTTAATAAACCACAGCTAGAGACACTACATGTGTGTTCTTTTCATAAACCACATATGGATCCACTAGAGTCACTAGATGTGTGTTCTTTTCACAAACCACATATGGATCCACCAAAGTTCATTGCATGTCTGTTCTTTTCACAGACCACATATGGATCCACTAGAGTCACTAGATGTGTGTTCTTTTCACAAACCACATATGGATCCACCAAAGTTCATTGCATGTCTGTTCTTTTCACAGACCACATATGGATCCACCAGTGTCATTGAAATGTGTGTTCTATTAATTAACCACAACTAGAGTCATTGCATGTCTGTTCTTTACACAAACCACATATGGATCCACCAGAGTCATTGCATGTGTGTTCTTTTCACAAACCACATATGGATCCACCAATGTCATTGCATGTTTGTTCTTTTCATAAACCACATGGATCCACCAGTGTCATTGGATGTGTGTTCTTTTTACAAACAATATGGATCCACCAGAGTCATTGCATGTCTTATCTTTTCATGAACCACATATGGATCCACCAGAGTCATTTCATGTTTGTTCTTTTCACAAACCACATATGGATTCACTAGATTCATTGCTTCTGTGTTGTTTTCACAAACCACTTATGGATCCACCAGTGTCATTGAAATTTGTGTTCTTTTCATAAACCACATATGGATCGCATGTTGTCATTGCATGTGTGTTCTTTTCATAAACCATAGCTAGAGTTAATGGATGTGTGTTCTTTTCATAAACCACATATGGATCCACTAGAGTCATTGCATGTGTGTTCTTTTCACAAACCACATATGGATCCACCAGTGTCATTGAAATGTGTATTCTTTTCATTAACCACAGCTAGAGTCACTTGATGTGTGTTCTTTTCACAAACCACATATGGATCCACCAGAGTTCATTGCATGTGTGTTCTTTTCACAAACCACATATGGATACACCAGTGTGATTGCATATGTGTTCTTGTCATAAACCACATATGGATCCCCTAGTATCATTGCATGTGTGTTCTTTTAATAAACCACAGCTAGAGACACTACATGTGTGTTCTTTTCATAAACCACATATGGATCCACAAGAGTCACTAGATGTGTGTTCTTTTCACAAACCACATATGGATCCACTAGAGTCACTAGATGTGTGTTCTTTTCACAAACCACATATGGATCCACCAAAGTTCATTGCATGTCTGTTCTTTTCATAGACCACATATGGATCCACCAGTGTCATTGAAATGTGTGTTCTATTAATTAACCACAGCTAGAGTCATTGCATGTCTGTTCTTTATACAAACCACATATGGATCCACCAGAGTCATTACATGTGTGTTCTTTTCACAAACCACTTATGGATCCACCAGTGTCATTGAAATGTGTGTTCTTTTCATAAACCACATATGGATCCCCTATTGTCATTGCATGTGTGTTCTTTTAATTTACCACAGCTAGAGTCAATCGATGTGTCTTCCTTTCATAAACCACATGTGGATCCACTAGAGTCATTGCATGTGTGTTCTTTTGACAAACCACATATGGATCCACCGGTGTCATTGAAATGTGTATTATTTTTATTAACCACAGCTAGACTCACTTGATGTGTGTTCTTTTCACAAACCACATATGGATCCACCAGAGTTCATTGCATGTGTGTTCTTTTCACAAACCACATATGGATCCACCAATGTCATTGCATATGTGTTCTTGTCATAAACCACATATGGATCCCCTAGTATCATTGCATGTGTGTTCTTTTAATAAACCACATCTAGAGTCAATGGATGTGTGTTCTTTTCATAAACCACATATGGATCCACTAGAGTCACTGGATGTGTGTTCTTTTCAAAAACCACATATGGATCCACCAAAGTTCATTGCATGTCTGTTCTTTTCACAAACCACATATGGATCCACAAGTGTCATTGATGTTCTATTAATTAACGACAGCTAGAGTCATTGCATGTATGTTCTTTACACAAACCACATATGGATCCACCAGAGTCATTGCATGTGTGTTCTTTTCACAAACCACATATGGATCCACCAATGTCATTGCATGTTTGTTCTTTTCATAAACCACATGGATCCACTAGTGTCATTAGATGTGTGTTCTTTTCACAAACCATATGGACCACCAGATTCATTGCATGTCTTACCTTTTCACAAACCACATATGGATCCACCAGTGTCACTGCATGTCTGTTCTTTTCATAAACCACATATGGATCCACTAGAGTCACTGGATGTGTGTTCTTTTCAAAAACCACATATGGATCCACCAAAGTTCATTGCATGTCTGTTCTTTTCACAAACCACATATGGATCCACAAGTGTCATTGATGTTCTATTAATTAACGACAGCTAGAGTCATTGCATGTATGTTCTTTACACAAACCACATATGGATCCACCAGAGTCATTGCATGTGTGTTCTTTTCACAAACCACATATGGATCCACCAATGTCATTGCATGTTTGTTCTTTTCATAAACCACATGGATCCACTAGTGTCATTAGATGTGTGTTCTTTTCACAAACCATATGGACCACCAGATTCATTGCATGTCTTACCTTTTCACAAACCACATATGGATCCACCAGTGTCACTGCATGTCTGTTCTTTTCATAAACAACATGGATCCACTAGTGTCATTGCATGTGTGTTCTTCTAATAAACCACATCTAGTCACTGGATGTGTGTTCTCTTCATAAACCACATATGGATCCACCAGTGTCATTGCATGTGTGTTCTTTTCACAAACCACATATGGATCCACCAGTGCCATTGAAATGTGTATTCTTTTTATTAACCACAACTAGAGTCACTGGATGTGTGTTCTCTTCATAAACCACATATGGATCCACCAGTGTCAATTAAATGTGTGTTCTTTTCATTAACCACAGCTAGAGTCATTGCATGTCTGTTCTTTTCTCAAACCACATATGGATCCACCAGAGTCATTGCATGTGTGTTCTTTTCACAAACCACATATGGATCTACCAGTGTCATTGCATGTGTGTTTTCTCACAAACCCCATCTAGTGTCATTGCATGTCCGTTCATTTCACAAACCACATGGATAAACCAGTGTCATTGGATGTGTGTTCTTTCAATAAATCACAATTAGAGTCATTGCATGTGTGTTATTTTCATTAACCACAGCTAGAGTCATTTCATGTGTGTTCTTTTCACAAACCACATATGGATACACCAGAGTCATTTCATGTTTGTTCTTTTAACAAACAACATATGGATTCACTAGATTCATTGCTTCTGTGTTCTTTTCACAAACCACTTATGGATCCACCAGTGTCATTGAAATTTGTGTTCTTTTCATAAACCACATATGGATCCCCTGTTGTCATTGCATGTGTGTTCTTTTCATAAACCACAGCTAGAGTTAATGGATGTGTGTTCTTTTCATAAACCACATATGGATCCACTAGAGTCATTGCATGTGTGTTCTTTTCACAAACCACATATGGATCCACCAGTGTCATTGAAATGTGTATTTTTTCATTAACCACAGCTAGAGTCACTTGATGTGTGTTCTTTTGACAAACCACATATGGATCCACCAGAGTTTATTGCATGTGTGTTCTTTTCACAAACCACATATGGATACACCAGTGTGATTCCATATGTGTTCTTGTCATAAACCACATATGGATCCCCTAGTATCATTGCATGTGTGTTCTTTTAATAAACCACAGCTAGAGACACTACATGTGTGTTCTTTTCATAAACCACATATGGATCCACTAGAGTCACTAGATGTGTGTTCTTTTCACAAACCACATATGGATCCACCAAAGTTCATTGCATGTCTGTTCTTTTCACAGACCACATATGGATCCACCAGTGTCATTGAAATGTGTGTTCTATTAATTAACCACAACTAGAGTCATTGCATGTCTGTTCTTTACACAAACCACATATGGATCCACCAGAGTCATTGCATGTGTGTTCTTTTCACAAACCACATATGGATCCACCAATGTCATTGCATGTTTGTTCTTTTCATAAACCACATGGATCCACCGGTGTCATTGGATGTGTGTTCTTTTTACAAACAATATGGATCCACCAGAGTCATTGCATGTCTTATCTTTTCACGAACCACATATGGATCCACCAGAGTCATTTCATGTTTGTTCTTTTAACAAACCACATATGGATTCACTAGATTCATTGCTTCTGTGTTCTTTTCACAAACCACTTATGGATCCACCAGTGTCATTGAAATTTGTGTTCTTTTCATAAACCACATATGGATCCCATGTTGTCATTGCATGTGTGTTCTTTTCATAAACCATAGCTAGAGTTAATGGATGTGTGTTCTTTTCATAAACCACATATGGATCCACTAGAGTCATTGCATGTGTGTTCTTTTCACAAACCACATATGGATCCACCAGTGTCATTGAAATGTGTATTCTTTTCATTAACCACAGCTAGAGTCACTTGATGTGTGTTCTTTTCACAAACCACATATGGATCCACCAGAGTTCATTGCATGTGTGTTCTTTTCACAAACCACATATGGATACACCAGTGTGATTGCATATGTGTTCTTGTCATAAACCACATATGGATCCCCTAGTATCATTGCATGTGTGTTCTTTTAATAAACCACAGCTAGAGACACTACATGTGTGTTCTTTTCATAAACCACATATGGATCCACAAGAGTCACTAGATGTGTGTTCTTTTCACAAACCACATATGGATCCACTAGAGCCACTAGATGTGTGTTCCTTTCACAAACCACATATGGATCCACCAAAGTCCATTGCATGTTTGTTCTTTTCATAGACCACATATGGATCCACCAGTGTCATTGAAATGTGTTTTCTATTAATTAACCACAGCTAGAGTCATTGCATGTTTGTTCTTTACACAAACCACATATGGATCCACCAGAGTCATTACATGTGTGTTCTTTTCACAAACCACATACGGATCCACCATTGTCATTGCATGTTTGTTCTTTTCATAAACCACATGGATCCACCAGTGTCATTGGATGTGTGTTCTTTTCACAAACCATATGGATCCACCAGAGTCATTGCATGTCTTATCTTTTCACAAACCACATATGGATCCACCAGTGTCATTGCATGTCTGTTCTTTTCGTAAACAACATGGATACACTAGTGTCATTGCATGTGTGTTCTTCTAATAAACCACATCTAGAGTCACTGGATGTGTGTTCTCTTCATAATCCACATATGGATCCACCAGTGTCATTGCATGTGTGTTCTTTTCACAAACCACATATGGATCCACCAGTGTCATTGCATGTGTGTTCTTTTCACAAACCACATATGGATGCACCAGTGTCAATTAAATGTGTGTTCTTTTCATTAACCACAGCTAGAGTCATTGCATGTCTGTTCTTTTCTCAAACCACATATGGATCCACCAGAGTCATTGCATGTGTGTTCTTTTCACAAACCATATATGGATCTACCAGTGTCATTGCATGTGTGTTTTTCTCACAAACCCCATCTAGTGTCATTGCATGTCTGTTCATTTCACAAACCACATGGATAAACCAGTGTCATTGCATGTGTGTTCTTTCAATAAATCACAATTAGAGTCATTGCATGTGTGTTATTTTCATTAACCACAGCTAGAGTCATTTCATGTGTGTTCTTTTCACAAACCACATATGGATACACCAGAGTCATTTCATGTGTGTTCTTTTCACAAACCACATATGGATACACCAGAGTCATTTCATGTTTGTTCTTTTAACAAACCACATATGGATTCACTAGATTCATTGCTTCTGTGTTCTTTTCACAAACCACTTATGGATCCACCAGTGTCATTGAAATTTGTGTTCTTTTCATAAACCACATATGGATCCCCTGTTGTCATTGCATGTGTGTTCTTTTCATAAACCACAGCTAGAGTTAATGGATGTGTGTTCTTTTCATAAACCACATATGGATCCACTAGAGTCATTGCATGTGTGTTCTTTTCACAAACCACATATGGATCCACCAGTGTCATTGAAATGTGTATTCTTTTCATTAACCACAGCTAGAGTCACTTGATGTGTGTTCTTTTGACAAACCACATATGGATCCACCAGAGTTTATTGCATGTGTGTTCTTTTCACAAACCACATATGGATACACCAGTGTGATTGCATATGTGTTCTTGTCATAAACCACATATGGATCCCCTAGTATCATTGCATGTGTGTTCTTTTAATAAACCACAGCTAGAGACACTACATGTGTGTTCTTTTCATAAACCACATATGGATCCACTAGAGTCACTAGATGTGTGTTCTTTTCACAAACCACATATGGATCCACCAAAGTTCATTGCATGTCTGTTCTTTTCACAGACCACATATGGATCCACTAGTGTCATTGAAATGTGTGTTCTATTAATTAACCACAGCTAGAGTCATTGCATGTCTGTTCTTTACACAAACCACATATGGATCCACCAGAGTCATTGCATGTGTGTTCTTTTCACAAACCACATATGGATCCACCAATGTCATTGCATGTTTGTTCTTTTCATAAACCACATGGATCCACCAGTGTCATTGGATGTGTGTTCTTTTTACAAACAATATGGATCCACCAGAGTCATTGCATGTCTTATCTTTTCACGAACCACATATGGATCCACCAGTGTCATTGCATGTTTGTTCTTTTCATAAACAACATGGATCCACCAGTGTCATTGCATGTGTGTTCTTCTAACAAACCACATCTAGAGTCACTGGATGTGTGTTCACTTCATAAACCACATATGGATCCACCAGTGTCATTGCATGTGTGTTCTTTTCACAAACCACATATGGATCCACCCATGTCAATTAAATGTGTGTTCTTTTCGTTAACCATAGCTAGAGTCATTGCATGTCTGTTCTTTTCTCAAACCACATATGGATCCATGAGAGTCATTGCATGTGTGTTCTTCTCACAAACCATATGCATCCACCAGAGTCATTGCATGTCTTATATTTTCAAAAACCACATATGGATCCACCAGTGTCATTGCATGTCTGTTCTTTTCATAAACAACATGGATCCACCAGTGTCATTGCATGTGTGTTCTTCTAATAAACCACATCTAGAGTCACTGGATGTGTGTTCTCTTCATAAACCACATATGGATCCACTAGTGTGATTGCATGTGCGTTCTTTTCACAAACTACATATGGATCCACCAGTGTCAGTTAAATGTTTGTTCTTTTCATTAACCACAGCTAGAGTCATTGCATGTCTGTTCTTTTCTCAAACCACATATGGATCCACCAGAGTCATTGCATGTGCGTTCTTTTCACAAGCAGATATGGATCTACCAGTGTCATTGCATGTGTGTTCTTTCAATAAATCACAATTAGAGTCATTGCATCTGTGTTATTTTCATTAACCATAGCTAGAGTCATTTCATGTGTGTTCTTTTCACAAACCACATATGGATACACCAGAGTCATTTCATTTTGTTCTTTTAACAAACCACATATGGATTCACTAGAGTCATTGCATCTGTGTTCTTTTCACAAACCACTTATGCATCCACCAGTGTCATTGAAATGTGTGTTCTTTTCATAAACCACATATGGATCCCCTATTGTCATTGCATGTGTGTTCTTTTAATTTACCACAACTAGAGTCAGTCAATGTGTCTTCCTTTCATAAACCACATATGGATCCACTAGAGTCATTGCATGTGTGGTCTTTTCACAAACCACATATGGATCCACCGGTGTCATTGAAATGTGTATTATTTTTATTAACCACAGCTAGACTCACTTGATGTGTGTTCTTTTCACAAACCACATATGGATCCACCAGAGTTCATTGCATGTGTGTTCTTTTCACAAACCACATATGGATCCACCAATGTCATTGCATATGTGTTCTTGTCACAAACCACATATGGATCCCCTAGTTTCATTGCATGTGTGTTCTTTTAATAAACCACATCTAGAGTCACTGGATGTGTGTTCTTTTCATAAACCACATATGGATCCACTAGAGTCACAGGATGTGTGTTCTTTTCAAAAACCACATATGGATCCACCAAAGTTCATTGCATGTCTGTTCTTTTCACAAACCACACATGGATGCACAAGTGTCATTGATGTTCTATTAATTAACGACAGCTAGAGTCATTGCATGTCTGTTCTTTACACAAACCACATATGGATCCACCAGAGTCATTGCATGTGTGTTCTTTTCACAAACCACATATGGATCCACCAATGTCATTGCATGTTTGTTCTTTTCATAAACCACATGGATCCACCAGTGTCATTAGATGTGTGTTCTTTTCACAAACCATATGGACCACCAGATTCATTGCATGTCTTACCTTTTCACAAACCACATATGGATCCACCAGTGTCACTGCATGTCTGTTCTTTTCATAAACAACATGGATCCACTAGTGTCATTGCATGTGTGTTCTTCTAATAAACCACATCTAGTCACTGGATGTGTGTTCTCTTCATAAACCACATATGGATCCACCAGTGTCATTGCATGTGTGTTCTTTTCACAAACCACATATGGATCCACCAGTGTCAATTAAATGTGTGTTCTTTTCATTAACCACAGCTAGATTCATTGCATGCATGTTCTTTTCTCAAACCACATATGGATCCACCAGAGTCATTGCATGTGTGTTCTTTTCACAAACCACATATGGATCTACCAGTGTCATTGCATGTGTGTTTTTCTCACAAACCCCATCTAGTGTCATTGCATGTATGTTCATTTCACAAACCACATGGATAAACCAGTGTCATTGCATGTGTGTTCTTTCAATAAATCACAATTAGAGTCATTGCATGTGTGTTATTTTCATTAACCACAACTAGAGTCATTTCATGTGTGTTCTTTTCACAAACCACATATGGATACACCAGAGTCATTTCATGTTTGTTCTTTTGACAAACCACATATGGATTCACTAGAGTCATTGCGCCTGTGTTCTTTTCACAAACCACTTATGGATCCACCAGTGTCATTGAAATTTATGTTCTTTTCATAAACCACATATGGATCCCCTATTGTCATTGCATGTGTGTTCTTTTAATAAACCACAGCTAGAGTTAATGGATGTGTGTTCTTTTCATAAACCACATATGGATCCACTAGAGTCATTGCATGTGTGTTCTTTTCACAAACCACATACGGATCCGCCAGTGTCATTGAAATGTGTATTCTTTTCATTAACCACAACTAGAGTCACTTGATGTGTGTTCTTTTCACAAACCACATATGAATCCACCAGAGTTTATTGCATGTGTGTTCTTTTCACAAACCACATATGGATCCACCAGTGTGATTGCATATGTGTTCTTGTCATAAACCACATATGGATCCCCTAGTATCATTGCATGTGTGTTCTTTTAATAAACCACAGCTAGAGTCACTGCATGCGTGTTCTTTTCATAAACCACACATGGATCCACTAGAGTCACTAGATGTGTGTTCTTTTCACAAACCACATATGGATCCACCAAAGTTCATTGCATGTCTGTTCTTTTCACACACCACATATGGATCCACCCGTGTTATTGAAATGTGTGTTCTATTAATTAACCATAGCTAGAGTCATTGCATGTCTGTTCTTTACACAAACCACATATGGATCCACCAGAGTCATTGCATGTGTGTTCTTTTCACAAACCACATATGGATCCACCAATGTCATTGCATGTTTGTTCTTTTCATAAACCACATGGATCCACCAGTGTAATTGGATGTGTGTTCTTTTCACAAACCATATGGATCCACTAGAGTCATTGCATGTCTTATCTTTTCACGAACCACATATGGATCCACTAGTGTCATTGCATGTTTGTTCTTTTCATAAACAACATGGATCCACCAGTGTCATTGCATGTGTGTTCTTCTAATAAACCACATCTAGAGTCAGTGGATGTGTGTTCACTTCATAAACCACATATGGATCCACCAGTGTCATTGCATGTGTGTTCTTTTCACAAACCACATATGGATCCACCCGTGTCAATTAAATGTGTGTTCTTTTCATTAACCACAGCTAGAGTCATTGCATGTATGTTCTTTTCTCAAACCACATATGGATCCATGAGAGTCATTGCATGTGTGTTCTTCTCACAAACCATATGGATCCACCAGAGTCATTGCATGTCTTATATTTTCACAAACCACATATGGACCCACCAGTGTCATTGCATGTCTGTTCTTTTCATAACACAACATGGATCCACCAGTGTCATTGCATGTGTGTTCTTCTAATAAACCACATCTAGAGTCACTGGATGTGTGTTCTCTTCATAAACCACATATGGATCTACCAGTGTCATTGCATGTGCGTTCTTTTCACAAACCACACATGGATCCACCAGTGTCAATTAAATGTGTGTTCTTTTCATTAACCACAGCTAGAGTCATTGCATGTCTGTTCTTTTCTCAAACCACATATGTATCCACCAGAGTCATTGCATGTGTGTTCTTTTCACAAAACACATATGGATCTACCAGTGTCATTGAAATGTGTGTTCTATTAATTAACCATAGCTAGAGTCATTGCATGTCTGTTCTTTACACAAACCACATATGGATCCACCAGAGTCATTGCATGTGTGTTCTTTTCACAAACCACATATGGATCCACCAAGGTCATTGCATGTTTGTTCTTTTCATAAACCACATGGATCCACAAGTGTCATTGGATGTGTGTTCTTTTCACAAACCATATGGATCCACCAGAGTCATTGCATGTCTTATCTTTTCACGAACCACATATGGATCCACCAGTGTCATTGCATGTTTGTCCTTTTCATAAACAACATGGATCCACCAGTGTCATTGCATGTGTGTTCTTCTAATAAACCACATCTAGAGTAACTGGATGTGTGTTCACTTCATAAACCACATATGGATCCACCAGTGTCATTGCATGCGTGCTCTTTTCACAAACCACATATGGATCCACCCGTGTCAGTTAAATGTGTGTTCTTTTCATTAACCACAGCTAGAGTCATTGCATGTCTGTTCTTTTCTCAAACCACATAGGGATCCATGAGAGTCATTGCATGTGTGTTCTTCTCACAAACCATATGGATCCACCAGAGTCATTGCATGTCTTATATTTTCACAAACCACATATGGATCCACCAGTGTCATTGCATGTATGTTCTTTTCATAAACAACATGGATCCACCAGTGTCATTGCATGTGTGTTCTTCTAATAAACCACATCTAGAGTCACTGGATGTGTGTTCTCTTCATAAACCACATATGGATCCACCAGTGTCATTGCATGTGTGTTCTTTTGACAAACCACATATGGATCCACCAGTGTCAATTAAATGTGTGTTCTTTTCATTAACCACAGCTAGAGTCATTGCATGTCTGTTCTTTTCTCAAACCACATATGGATCCACCAGAGTCATTGCATGTGTGTTCTTTTCACACACCACATATGGATCCACCAGTGTCATTGAAATGTGTGTTCTATTAATTAACCATAGCTAGAGTCATTGCATGTCTGTTCTTTACACAAACCACATATGGATCCACCAGAGTCATTGCATGTGTGTTCTATTCACCAACCACATATGGATCCACCAAGGTCATTGCATGTTTGTTCTTTTCATAAACCACATGGATCCACCAGTGTCATTGGATGTGTGTTCTTTTCACAAACCATATGGATCCACCAGAGTCATTGCATGTCTTATCTTTTCACGAACCACATATGGATCCACCAGTGTCATTGCATGTTTGTCCTTTTCATAAACAACATGGATCCACCAGTGTCATTGCATGTGTGTTCTTCTAATAAACCACATCTAGAGTAACTGGATGTGTGTTCACTTCATAAACCACATATGGATCCACCAGTGTCATTGCATGCGTGCTCTTTTCACAAACCACATATGGATCCACCCGTGTCAATTAAATGTGTGTTCTTTTCATTAACCACAGCTAGAGTCATTGCATGTCTGTTCTTTTCTCAAACCACATATGGATCCATGAGAGTCATTGCATGTGTGTTCTTCTCGCAAACCATATGGATCCACCAGAGTAATTGCATGTCTTATATTTTCACAAACCACATATGGATCCACCAGTGTCATTGCATGTATGTTCTTTTCATAAACAACATGGATCCACCAGTGTCATTGCATGTGTGTTCTTCTAATAAACCACATCTAGAGTAACTGGATGTGTGTTCACTTCATAAACCACATATGGATCCACCAGTGTCATTGGATGCGTGCTCTTTTCACAAACCACATATGGATCCACCCGTGTCAATTAAATGTGTGTTCTTTTCATTAACCACAGCTAGAGTCATTGCATGTCTGTTCTTTTCTCAAACCACATATGGATCCATGAGAGTCATTGCATGTGTGTTCTTTTCACACACCAGATATGGATCCACCAGTGTCATTGAAATGTGTGTTCTATTAATTAACCATAGCTAGAGTCATTGCATGTCTGTTCTTTACACAAACCACATATGGATCCACCAGAGTCATTGCATGTGTGTTCTATTCACCAACCACATATGGATCCACCAAGGTCATTGCATGTTTGTTCTTTTCATAAACCACATGGATCCACCAGTGTCATTGGATGTGTGTTCTTTTCACAAACCATATGGATCCACCAGAGTCATTGCATGTCTTATCTTTTCACGAACCACATATGGATCCACCAGTGTCATTGCATGTTTGTCCTTTTCATAAACAACATGGATCCACCAGTGTCATTGCATGTGTGTTCTTCTAATAAACCACATCTAGAGTAACTGGATGTGTGTTCACTTCATAAACCACATATGGATCCACCAGTGTCATTGCATGCGTGCTCTTTTCACAAACCACATATGGATCCACCCGTGTCAATTAAATGTGTGTTCTTTTCATTAACCACAGCTAGAGTCATTGCATGTCTGTTCTTTTCTCAAACCACATATGGATCCATGAGAGTCATTGCATGTGTGTTCTTCTCGCAAACCATATGGATCCACCAGAGTCATTGCATGTCTTATATTTTCACAAACCACATATGGATCCACCAGTGTCATTGCATGTATGTTCTTTTCATAAACAACATGGATCCACCAGTGTCATTGCATGTGTGTTCTTCTAATAAACCACATCTAGAGTCACTGGATGTGTGTTCTCTTCATAAACCACATGTGGATCCACCAGTGTCATTGCATGTGTGTTCTTTTCACAAACCACATATGGATCCACTAGTGTCAATTAAATGTGTGTTCTTTTCATTAACCACAGCTAGAGTCATTGCATGTCTGTTCTTTTCTCAAACCACATATGGATCCACCAGAGTCATTGCATGTGTGTTCTTTTCACACACCACATATGGATCCACCAGTGTCATTGAAATGTGTGTTCTATTAATTAACCATAGCTAGAGTCATTGCATGTCTGTTCTTTACACAAACCACATATGGATCCACCAGAGTCATTGCATGTGTGTTCTATTCACCAACCACATATGGATCCACCAAGGTCATTGCATGTTTGTTCTTTTCATAAACCACATGGATCCACCAGTGTCATTGGATGTGTGTTCTTTTAACAAACCATATGGATCCACCAGAGTCATTGCATGTCTTATCTTTTCACGAACCACATATGGATCCACCAGTGTCATTGCATGTTTGTCCTTTTCATAAACAACATGTATCCACCAGTGTCATTGCATGTGTGTTCTTCTAATAAACCACATCTAGAGTAACTGGATGTGTGTTGACTTCATAAACCACATATGGATCCACCAGTGTCATTGCATGCGTGTTCTTTGCACAAACCACATATGGATCCACCGGTGTCAATTAAATGTGTGTTCTTTTCATTAACCACAGCTAGAGTCATTGCATGTCTGTTCTTTTCTCAAACCACATATGGATCCATGAGAGTCATTGCATGTGTGTTCTTCTCGCAAACCATATGGATCCACCAGAGTCATTGCATGTCTTATATTTTCACAAACCACATATGGATCCACTAGTGTCATTGCATGTCTGTTCTTTTCATAAACAACATGGATCCACCAGTGTCATTGCATGTGTGTTCTTCTAATAAACCACATCTAGAGTCACTGGATGTGTGTTCTCTTCATAGACCACATATGGATCCACCAGTGTCATTGCATGTGTGTTCTTTTCACAAACCACATATGGATCCACCAGTGTCAATTAAATGTGTGTTCTTTTCATTAACCACAGCTAGAGTCATTGCATGTCTGTTCTTTTCTCAAACCACATATGGATCCACCAGAGTCATTGCATGTGTGTTCTTTTCACACACCAGATATGGATCCACCAGTGTCATTGAAATGTGTGTTCTATTAATTAACCATAGCTAGAGTCATTGCATGTCTGTTCTTTACACAAACCACATATGGATCCACCAGAGTCATTGCATGTGTGTTCTATTCACCAACCACATATGGATCCACCAAGGTCATTGCATGTTTGTTCTTTTCATAAACCACATGGATCCACCAGTGTCATTGGATGTGTGTTCTTTTCACAAACCATATGGATCCACCAGAGTCATTGCATGTCTTATCTTTTCACGAACCACATATGGATCCACCAGTGTCATTGCATGTTTGTCCTTTTCATAAACAACATGGATCCACCAGTGTCATTGCATGTGTGTTCTTCTAATAAACCACATCTAGAGTAACTGGATGTGTGTTCACTTCATAAACCACATATGGATCCACCAGTGTCATTGCATGCGTGCTCTTTTCACAAACCACATATGGATCCACCCGTGTCAATTAAATGTGTGTTCTTTTCATTAACCACAGCTAGAGTCATTGCATGTCTG
Source organism: Avena insularis (assembly GCA_023614405.1). Lineage (NCBI taxonomy): Eukaryota > Viridiplantae > Streptophyta > Magnoliopsida > Poales > Poaceae > Avena > Avena insularis. The sequence goes on from CM042688.1 coordinate 380,583,235, forward strand.
TTCTTTTCTCAAACCACATATGGATCCATGAGAGTCATTGCATGTGTGTTCTTCTCTCAAACCATATGGATCCACCAGAGTCATTGCATGTCTTATATTTTCACAAACCACATATGGATCCACCAGTGTCATTGCATGTATGTTCTTTTCATAAACAACATGGATCCACCAGTGTCATTGCATGTGTGTTCTTCTAATAAACCACATCTAGAGTCACTGGATGTGTGTTCTCTTCATAAACCACATGTGGATCCAGTGTCATTGCATGTGTGTTCTTTTCACAAACCACATATGGATCCACCAGTGTCAATTAAATGTGTGTTCTTTTCATTAACCACAGCTAGAGTCATTGCATGTCTGTTCTTTTCAAACCACATATGGATCCACCAGAGTCATTGCATGTGTGTTCTTTTCACACACCACATATGGATCCACCAGTGTCATTGAAATGTGTGTTCTATTAATTAACCATAGCTAGAGTCATTGCATGTCTGTTCTTTACACAAACCACATATGGATCCACCAGAGTCATTGCATGTGTGTTCTATTCACCAACCACATATGGATCCACCAAGGTCATTGCATGTTTGTTCTTTTCATAAACCACATGGATCCACCAGTGTCATTGGATGTGTGTTCTTTTAACAAACCATATGGATCCACCAGAGTCATTGCATGTCTTATCTTTTCACGAACCACATATGGATCCACCAGTGTCATTGCATGTTTGTCCTTTTCATAAACAACATGTATCCACCAGTGTCATTGCATGTGTGTTCTTCTAATAAACCACATCTAGAGTAACTGGATGTGTGTTGACTTCATAAACCACATATGGATCCACCAGTGTCATTGCATGCGTGTTCTTTGCACAAACCACATATGGATCCACCAGTGTCAATTAAATGTGTGTTCTTTTCATTAACCACAGCTAGAGTCATTGCATGTCTGTTCTTTTCTCAAACCACATATGGATCCATGAGAGTCATTGCATGTGTGTTCTTCTCGCAAACCATATGGATCCACCAGAGTCATTGCATGTCTTATATTTTCACAAACCACATATGGATCCACTAGTGTCATTGCATGTCTGTTCTTTTCATAAACAACATGGATCCACCAGTGTCATTGCATGTGTGTTCTTTTCACACACCACATATGGATCCACCAGTGTCATTGAAATGTGTGTTCTATTAATTAACCATAGCTAGAGTCATTGCATGTCTGTTCTTTACACAAACCACATATGGATCCACTAGAGTCATTGCATGTGTGTTCTATTCACCATCCACATATGGATCCACCAAGGTCATTGCATGTTTGTTCTTTTCATAAACCACATGGATCCACCAGTGTCATTGGATGTGTGTTCTTTTAACAAACCATATGGATCCACCAGAGTCATTGCATGTCTTATCTTTTCACGAACCACATATGGATCCACCAGTGTCATTGCATGTTTGTCCTTTTCATAAACAACATGTATCCACCAGTGTCATTGCATGTGTGTTCTTCTAATAAACCACATCTAGAGTAACTGGATGTGTTGATTCATAAACCACATATGGATCCACCAGTGTCATTGCATGCGTGTTCTTTGCACAAACCACATATGGATCCACCAGTGTCAATTAAATGTGTGTTCTTTTCATTAACCACAGCTAGAGTCATTGCATGTCTGTTCTTTTCTCAAACCACATATGGATCCATGAGAGTCATTGCATGTGTGTTCTTCTCGCAAACCATATGGATCCACCAGAGTCATTGCATGTCTTATATTTTCACAAACCACATATGGATCCACTAGTGTCATTGCATGTCTGTTCTTTTCATAAACAACATGGATCCACCAGTGTCATTGCATGTGTGTTCTTCTAATAAACCACATCTAGAGTCACTGGATGTGTGTTCTCTTCATAGACCACATATGGATCCACCAGTGTCATTGCATGTGTGTTCTTTTCACAAACCACATATGGATCCACCAGTGTCAATTAAATGTGTGTTCTTTTCATTAACCACATAGAGTCATTGCATGTCTGTTTTCTCAAACCACATATGGATCCACCAGAGTCATTGCATGTGTGTTCTTTTCACACACAGATATGGATCCACCAAAGTGTCATTGAAATGTGTGTTCTATTAATTAACCATAGCTAGAGTCATTGCATGTCTGTTCTTTACACAAACCACATATGGATCCACCAGAGTCATTGCATGTGTGTTCTATTCACCAACCACATATGGATCCACCAAGGTCATTGCATGTTTGTTCTTTTCATAAACCACATGGATCCACCAGTGTCATTGCATGTGTGTTCTTCTAATAAACCACATCTAGAGTCACGGGATGTGTGTTCTCTTCATAAATCACATATGGATCCACCAGTGTCATTGCATGCGTGCTCTTTTCACAAACCACATATGGATCCACCCGTGTCAATTAAATGTGTGTTCTTTTCATTAACCACAGCTAGAGTCATTGCATGTCTGTTCTTTTCTCAAACCACATATGGATCCATGAGAGTCATTGCATGTGTGTTCTTCTCGCAAACCATATGGATCCACCAGAGTCATTGCATGTCTTATATTTTCACAAACCACATATGGATCCACCAGTGTCATTGCATGTATGTTCTTTTCATAAACAACATGGATCCACCAGTGTCATTGCATGTGTGTTCTTCTAATAAACCACATCTAGAGTCACTGGATGTGTGTTCTCTTCATAAACCACATGTGGATCCACCAGTGTCATTGCATGTGTGTTCTTTTCACAAACCACATATGGATCCACCAGTGTCAATTAAATGTGTGTTCTTTTCATTAACCACAGCTAGAGTCATTGCATGTCTGTTCTTTTCTCAAACCACATATGGATCCACCAGAGTCATTGCATGTGTGTTCTTTTCACACACCACATATGGATCCACCAGTGTCATTGAAATGTGTGTTCTATTAATTAACCATAGCTAGAGTCATTGCATGTCTGTTCTTTACACAAACCACATATGGATCCACCAGAGTCATTGCATGTGTGTTCTATTCACCAACCACATATGGATCCACCAAGGTCATTGCATGTTTGTTCTTTTCATAAACCACATGGATCCACCAGTGTCATTGGATGTGTGTTCTTTTAACAAACCATATGGATCCACCAGAGTCATTGCATGTCTTATCTTTTCACGAACCACATATGGATCCACCAGTGTCATTGCATGTTTGTCCTTTTCATAAACAACATGTATCCACCAGTGTCATTGCATGTTTGTTCTTCTAATAAACCACATCTAGAGTAACTGGATGTGTGTTGACTTCATAAACCACATATGGATCCACCAGTGTCATTGCATGCGTGTTCTTTGCACAAACCACATATGGATCCACCAGTGTCAATTAAATGTGTGTTCTTTTCATTAACCACAGCTAGAGTCATTGCATGTCTGTTCTTTTCTCAAACCACATATGGATCCATGAGAGTCATTGCATGTGTGTTCTTCTCGCAAACCATATGGATCCACCAGAGTCATTGCATGTCTTATATTTTCACAAACCACATATGGATCCACTAGTGTCATTGCATGTCTGTTCTTTTCATAAACAACATGGATCCACCAGTGTCATTGCATGTGTGTTCTTCTAATAAACCACATCTAGAGTCACTGGATGTGTGTTCTCTTCATAGACCACATATGGATCCACCAGTGTCATTGCATGTGTGTTCTTTTCACAAACCACATATGGATCCACCAGTGTCAATTAAATGTGTGTTCTTTTCATTAACCACAGCTAGAGTCATTGCATGCCTGTTCTTTTCTCAAACCACATATGGATCCACCAGAGTCATTGCATGTTTGTTCTTTTCATAAACCACATGGATCCACCAGTGTCATTGGATGTGTGTTCTTTTCACAAACCATATGGATCCACCAGAGTCATTGCATGTCTTATCTTTTCACGAACCACATATGGATCCACCAGTGTCATTGCATGTTTGTCCTTTTCATAAACAACATGTATCCACCAGTGTCATTGCATGTGTGTTCTTCTAATAAACCACATCTAGAGTAACTGGATGTGTGTTCACTTCATAAACAACATATGGATCCACCAGTGTCATTGCATGCGTGTTCTTTGCACAAACCACATATGGATCCACCCGTGTCAATTAAATGTGTGTTCTTTTCATTAACCACAGCTAGAGTCATTGCATGTCTTTATATTTTCACAAACCACATATGGATCCACCAGTGTCATTGCATGTCTGTTCTTTTCATAAACAACATGGATCCACCAGTGTCATTGCATGTGTGTTCTTCTAATAAACCACATCTAGAGTCACTGGATGTGTGTTCTCTTCATAGACCACATATGGATCCACCAGTGTCATTGCATGTGTGTTCTTTTCACAAACCACATATGGATCCACCAGTGTCAATTAAATGTGTGTTCTTTTCATTAACCACAGCTAGAGTCATTGCATGTCTGTTCTTTTCTCAAACCACATATGGATCCACCAGAGTCATTGCATGTGTGTTCTTTTCACAAACCACATATGGATCCACCAGTGTCATTGAAATGTGTGTTCTATTAATTAACCATAGCTAGAGTCATTGCATGTGTGTTCTTTACACAAACCACATATGGATCCACCAAGGTCATTGCATGTTTGTTCTTTTCATAAACCACATGGATCCACCAGTGTCATTGGATGTGTGTTCTTTTCACAAACCATATGGATCCACCGGAGTCATTGCATGTCTTATCTTTTCACGAACCACATATGGATCCACCAGTGTCATTGCATGTTTGTCCTTTTCGTAAACAACATGGATCCACCAGTGTCATTGCATGTGTGTTCTTCTAATAAACCACATCTAGAGTAACTTGATGTGTGTTCACTTCATAAGCCACATATGGATCCACCAGTGTCATTGCATGCGTGTTCTTTTCACAAACCACATATGGATCCACCCGTGTCAATTAAATGTGTATTCTTTTCATTAACCACAGCTAGAGTCATTGCATGTCTATTCTTTTCTCAAACCACATATGGATCCATGAGAGTCATTGCATGTGTGTTCTTCTCACAAACCATATGGATCCACCAGAGTCATTGCATGTCTTATATTTTCACAAACCACATATGGATCCACCAGTGTCATTGCATGTCTGTTCTTTTCATAAACAACATGGATCCACCAGTGTCATTGCATGTGTGTTCTTCTAATAAACCACATCTAGAGTCACGGGATGTGTGTTCTCTTCATAAACCACATATGGATCCACCAGTGTCATTGCATGTGTGTTCTTTTCACAAACCACATATGGATCCACCAGTGTCAATTAAATGTGTGTTCTTTTCATTATCCATAGCTCGAGTCATTGCATGTCTGTTCTTTTCTCAAACCACATATGGATCCACCAGAGTCATTGCATGTGTGTTCTTTTCACAAACCACATATGGATCCACCAGTGTCATTGAAATGTGTGTTCTATTAATTAACCATAGATAGAGTCATTGCATGTCTGTTCTTTACACAAACCACATATGGATCCACCAGAGTCATTGCATGTGTGTTCTATTCACAAACCACATATGGATCCACCAAGGTCATTGCATGTTTGTTCTTTTCATAAACCACATGGATCCACCAGTGTCATTGGATGTGTGTTCTTTTCACAAACCATATGGATCCACCAGAGTCATTGCATGTCTTATCTTTTCACGAACCACATATGGATCCACCAGTGTCATTGCATGTTTGTCCTTTTCATAAACAACATGTATCCACCAGTGTCATTGCATGTGTGTTCTTCTAATAAACCACATCTAGAGTAACTGGATGTGTGTTCACTTCATAAACAACATATGGATCCACCAGTGTCATTACATGCGTGTTCTTTGCACAAACCACATATGGATCCACCCGTGTCAATTAAATGTGTGTTCTTTTCATTAACCACAGCTAGAGTCATTGCATGTCTTTATATTTTCACAAACCACATATGGATCCACCAGTGTCATTGCATGTCTGTTCTTTTCATAAACAACATGGATCCACCAGTGTCATTGCATGTGTGTTCTTCTAATAAACCACATCTAGAGTCACTGGATGTGTGTTCTCTTCATAGACCACATATGGATCCACCAGTGTCATTGCATGTGTGTTCTTTTCACAAACCACATATGGATCCACCAGTGTCAATTAAATGTGTGTTCTTTTCATTAACCACAGCTAGAGTCATTGCATGTCTGTTCTTTTCTCAAACCACATATGGATCCACCAGAGTCATTGCATGTGTGTTCTTTTCACAAACCACATATGGATCCACCAGTGTCATTGAAATGTGTGTTCTATTAATTAACCATAGCTAGAGTCATTGCATGTGTGTTCTTTACACAAACCACATATGGATCCACCAAGGTCATTGCATGTTTGTTCTTTTCATAAACCACATGGATCCACCAGTGTCATTGGATGTGTGTTCTTTTCACAAACCATATGGATCCACCGGAGTCATTGCATGTCTTATCTTTTCACGAACCACATATGGATCCACCAGTGTCATTGCATGTTTGTCCTTTTCGTAAACAACATGGATCCACCAGTGTCATTGCATGTGTGTTCTTCTAATAAACCACATCTAGAGTAACTTGATGTGTGTTCACTTCATAAGCCACATATGGATCCACCAGTGTCATTGCATGCGTGTTCTTTTCACAAACCACATATGGATCCACCCGTGTCAATTAAATGTGTATTCTTTTCATTAACCACAGCTAGAGTCATTGCATGTCTATTCTTTTCTCAAACCACATATGGATCCATGAGAGTCATTGCATGTGTGTTCTTCTCACAAACCATATGGATCCACCAGAGTCATTGCATGTCTTATATTTTCACAAACCACATATGGATCCACCAGTGTCATTGCATGTCTGTTCTTTTCATAAACAACATGGATCCACCAGTGTCATTGCATGTGTGTTCTTCTAATAAACCACATCTAGAGTCACGGGATGTGTGTTCTCTTCATAAACCACATATGGATCCACCAGTGTCATTGCATGTGTGTTCTTTTCACAAACCACATATGGATCCACCAGTGTCAATTAAATGTGTGTTCTTTTCATTATCCATAGCTCGAGTCATTGCATGTCTGTTCTTTTCTCAAACCACATATGGATCCACCAGAGTCATTGCATGTGTGTTCTTTTCACAAACCACATATGGATCCACCAGTGTCATTGAAATGTGTGTTCTATTAATTAACCATAGCTAGAGTCATTGCATGTCTGTTCCTTACACAAACCACATATGGATCCACCAGAGTCATTGCATGTGTGTTCTATTCACAAACCACATATGGATCCACCAAGGTCATTGCATGTTTGTTCTTTTCATAAACCACATGGATCCACCAGTGTCATTGGATGTGTGTTCTTTTCACAAACCATATGGATCCACCAGAGTCATTGCATGTCTTATCTTTTCACGAACCACATATGGATCCACCAGTGTCATTGCATGTTTGTCCTTTTCATAAACAACATGGATCCACCAGTGTCATTGCATGTGTGTTCTTCTAATAAACCACATCTAGAGTCACGGGATGTGTGTTCTCTTCATAAATCACATATGGATCCACCAGTGTCATTGCATGCGTGTTCTTTTCACAAACCACATATGGATCCACCCGTGTCAATTAAATGTGCGTTCTTTTCATTAACCACAGCTAGAGTCATTGCATGTCTGTTCTTTTCTCAAACCACATATGGATCCATGAGAGTCATTGCATGTGTGTTCTTCTCACAAACCATATGGATCCACCAGAGTCATTGCATGTCTTATATTTTCACAAACCACATATGGATCCACCAGTGTCATTGCATGTCTGCTCTTTTCATAAACAACATGGATCCACCAGTGTCATTGCATGTGTGTTCTTCTAATAAACCACATCTAGAGTCACTGGATGTGTGTTCTCTTCATAAACCACATATGGATCCACCAGTGTCATTGCATGTGTGTTCTTTTCACAAACCACATATGGATCCACCAGTGTCAATTAAATGTGTGTTCTTTTCATTAACCACAGCTAGAGTCATTGCATGTCTGTTCTTTTCTCAAACCACATATGGATCCACCAGAGTCATTGCATGTGTGTTCTTTTCACAAAACACATATGGATCTACCAGTGTCATTGCATGTTTGTTCATTTCATCAACCACATGGATACACCAGTGTCATTGCATGTGTGTTCCTTTAATAAATCACAATTAGAGTCATTGCATGTGTGTTATTTTCATTAACCACAGCTAGAGTCATTTCATGTGTGTTCTTTTCACAAACCACATATGGATACACCAGAGTCATTTCATGTTTGTTCTTCTAACAAACCACATATGGATTCACTAGAGTCATTGCATCTGTGTTCTTTTCACAAACCACTTATGGATCCACCAGTGTCATTGAAATTTGTGTCCTTTTCATAAACCACATATGGATCCCCTATTGTCATTGCATGTGTGTTCTTTTAATAAACCACAACTAGAGTTAATGGATGTGTGTTATTTTAATAAACCACATATGGATCCACTAGAGTCATTGCATGCGTGTTCTTTTCACAAACCACATATGGATCCACCAGTGTCATTGAAATGTGTATTCTTTTCATTAACCACAGCTAGAGTCAATTGATGTGTGTTCTTTTCACAAATCGCATATGGATCCACCATATTTCATTGCATGTGTGTTCTTTTCACAAACCACATATGGATCCACTAGTGCCATTGAATATGTGTTCTTGTCATAAACCACATATGGATCCCCTAGTATCATTGCATGTGTGTTCTTTTAATAAACCACAGCTAGAGTCACTACATGTGTGTTCTTTTCATAAACCACATATGGATCCACGAGAGTCACTGGATGTGTGTTTTTTCACAAACCACATATGGATCCACCAAAGTTCATTGCATGTCTGTTCTTTTCATAAACCACGTATGGATCCACCAGTGTCAATTAAATGTGTGTTCTTTTCATTAACCACAACTAGAGTCATTGCATGTCTGTTCTTTTCTCAAACCACATATGGATTCACCAGAGTCATTGCATGTGTGTTCTTTTCAGAAACCACATATGGATCCACCAGTGTCATTGCATGTGTGTTTTTCTCACAAACCACATCTAGTGTCATTGCATGTCTGTTCATTTCAGAAACCACATGGATAAACCAGTGTCATTTCATGTGTGTTCTTTCAATAAATCACAATTAGAGTCATTGCATGTGTGTTATTTTCATTAACCACGGCTAGAGCCATTTCATGTGTGTTCTTTTCACAAACCACATATGGATACACCAGAGTCATTTCATGTTTGTTCTTTTAAGAAACCACATATGGATTCACTAGAGTCATTGTGTCTGTGTTCTTTTCACAAAACACTTATGGATCCACCAGTGTCATTGAAATTGTGTTCTTTTCATAAAATACATATGGATCCCCTATTGTCATTGCAGGGGTTTTCTTTAAATAAACCACAGCTACAGTTAATGGATGTGTGTTCTTTTCATAAACCACATATGGATCCACTAGAGTCATTGCATGTGTGTTCTTTTCACAAACGACATATGGATCAACCAGTGTCATTGAAATGTGTATTCTTTTCATTAACCATAGCTAGAGTCACTTGATATGTGTTCTTTTCACAAACCACATATGGATCCACCAGAGTTCATAGCATGTGTGTTCTTTTCACAAACCACATATGGATCCACCAGTGTGATTGCATATGTGTTCCTGTCATAAACCACATATGGATCCCCTAGTATCATTGCATGTGTGTTCTTTTAATAAACCACGCTAAAGTCACTGCATGTGTGTTCTTTTCATAAACCACATATGGATCAACTAGAGTCACTAGATGTGTGTTCTTTTCACAAACCACATATGGATCCACCAAAGTTCATTGCATGTCTGTTCTTTTCACAAACCACATATGGATCCACTAGTGTTATTGAAATGTGTGTTCTATTAATTAACCACAGCTAGAGTCATTGCATGTCTGTTCTTTACACAAACCACATATGGATCCACCAGAGTCATTTCATGTGTGTTCTTTTCACAAAGCACATATGGATCCACCAATGTCATTGCATGTTTGTTCTTTTGATAAACCACATGGATCCACCAGTGTCATAGGATGTGTGTTATTTTCACAAACCATATGGATCCACCAGAGTCATTGCATGTCTTATCTTTTCACGAACCACATATGGAGCCACCAGTGTCATTGCACGTTTGTTCTTTTCATAAACAGCATGGATCCACCAGTGTCATTGCATGTGTGTTCTTCTAATAAACCACATCTAGAGTCACTGGAGGTGTGTTCACTTCATAAACCACATATGGATCCACCAGTGTCATTGCATGTGTGTTATTTTCACAAACCACATATGGATCCACCCGTGTCAATTAAATGTGTGTTCTTTTCATTAACCACAGCTAGAGTCATTGGATGTCTGTTCTTTTCTCAAACTACATATGGATCCACCAGTCATTGCATGTGTGTTCTTCTCACAAACCATATGGATCCACCAGAGTCATTGCATGTCTTATATTTTCACAAACCACATATGGATCCACCAGTGTCATTGCATGTCTGTTCTTTTCATAAACAACATAGATCCACCAGTGTCATTGCATGTGTGTTCTTCTAATAAAGCACATCTAGAGTCACTGGATGTGTGTTCTCTTAATAAACCACATATGGATCCACCAGTGTCATTGCATGTGTGTTCTTTTCACAAACCACATATGGATCCACCAGTGTCAATTAAATGTGTGTTCTTTTCATTAACTACAGCTAGAGTCATTGCATGTTTGTTCTTTTCTCAAACCACATATGGATCCACCAGAGTCATTGCATGTGTGTTCTTTTCACTAACCACATATGGATCCACCAGTGTCATTGCATGTGTGTTTTTCTCACAAACCACATCTAGTGTCATTGCATGTCTGTTCATTTCACAAACCATATGGATACACCAGTGTCATTGCATGTGTGTTCTTTCAATAAATCACAATTAGAGTCATTGCACGTGTATTATTTTCATTAACCACAGCTAGAGTCATTTCATGTGTATTCTTTTCACAAACCACATATGGATACACCAGAGTCATTTCATGTTTGTTGTTTTAACAAACCACATATGGATTCACTAGAGTCATTGCGTCTGTGTTCATTTCACAAACCACTTATGGATCCACCAGTGTCATTGAAATGTGTGTTCTTTTCATAAACCACATATGGATCCCCTATTGTCATTGCATGTGTATTCTTTTAATTTACCACAGCTAGAGTCAGTGGATGTGTGTTCTTTTCATAAACCACATATGGATCCACTAGAGTCATTGCATGTGTGTTCTTTTCACAAACCACATGTGGATCCACCGGTGTCATTGAAATGTGTTTTCTTTTTATTAACCATAGCTATTGTCACTTGATGTGTGTTCTTTTCACAAACCACATATGGATCCACCAGAGTTCATTGCATGTGTGTTCTTTTCACAAACCACATATGGATCCACCAGTGTCATTGCATATGTGTTCTTGTCATAAACCACATATGGATCCCCTAGTATCATTGCATGTGCGTTCTTTTAATAAACCACAACTAGAGTCACTGCATATGTATTCTTTTCATAAACCACCTATGGATCCACTAGAGTCACTGGATGTGTGTTCTTTTCAAAAACCACATACGGATCCACCAAAGTTCATTGCATGTCTGTTCTTTTCACAAACAATATATGGATCCACCAATGTCATTGATGTTCTATTAATTAACGACAGCTAGAGTCATTGCATGTCTGTTCTTTACACAAACCACATATGGATCCACCAGAGTCATTGCATGTGTGTTCTTTTCACAAACCACATATGGATCCACCAATGTCATTGCATGTTTGTTGTTTTCATAAACCACATGGATCCACCAGTGTCATTAGATGTGTGCTGTTTTCACAAACCATATGGATCCACTACAGTCATTGCATGTCTTATCTTTTCACAAACCACATATGGATCCACTAGTGTCATTGCATGTCTGTTCTTTTCATAAACAACATGGATCCACCAGTGTCATTGCATGTGTGTTCTTCTAATAAACCACATCTAGAGTCACTGGATGTGTGTTATCTTCATAAACCACATATGGATCCACCAGTGTCATTGCATGTGTGTTCTTTTCACAAACCACATATGGATGCACTAGTGTTAATTAAATGTGTGTTCTTTTCATTAACCACAGCTAGAGTCATTGCATGTCTGTTCTTTTCTCAAACCACATATGGATCCTCCAGAGTCATTGCATGTGTGTTCTTTTCACAGACCACATATGGATCTACCAGTGTCATTGCATGTGCGTTTTTCTCACAAACCACATCTAGTGTCATTGCATGTCTGTTTGTTTCACAAACCACATGGATACACCAGTGTCATTGCATGTGTGTTCTTTCAATAAATCACAATTAGGGTCATTGCATGTGTGTTATTTTTATTAACCACAGCTAGAGTCATTTCATGTGTGTTCTTTTCACAAACCACATATGGATACACCAGAGTCATTTCATGTTAGTTCTTTTAACAAACCACGTATGTTTTCACTAGAGTCATTGCGTCTGTGTTCTTTTCACAAACCACTTATTGATCCACCAGTGTTATTTAAATTTGTGTTCTTTTCATAAACCACATATGGATCCCCTATTGTCATTGCATCTGTCTTCTTTTAATAAACCACAGCTAGAGTTAATGGATGTACGTTCTTTTCATAAACCACATATGGATGCACTAGAGTCATTGCATGTGTGTTCTTTTCACAAACCACATATGGATCCACCAGTGTCATTGAAATGTGTATTCTATTCATTAACCACAACTAGAGTCACTTGATGTGTGTTCTTTTCACAAAGCACATATGGATCCACCAGAGTTCATTGCATGTGTGTTCTTTTCACAAACCACATATGGATCCACCAGTGTCATTGCATATGTGTTCTTGTCATAAACCACATATGGATCCCCTAGTATCATTGCATGTGTCTTCTTTTAATAAACCACAGCTAGAGTCACTGCATGTGTGTTCTTTTCATAAACAACATATGCATCCACTAGAGTCACTGGATGTGTGTTCTTTTCACAAACCACATATGGATCCACCAAAGTTCATTCCATGTCTATTCTTTTCACAAACCACATATGGATCCACCAGTGTCATTGAAATGGGTGTTCTATTAATTAACGACAGCTAGAGTCATTGCATGTCTGTTCTTTACACAAACCACATATGGATCCACCAGAGTCATTTCATGTGTGTTCTTTTCACAAAGCACATATGGATCCACCAATGTCATTGCATGTTTGTTCTTTTGATAAACCACATGGATCCACCAGTGTCATTGGATGTGTGTTATTTTCACAAACCATATGGATCCACCAGAGTCATTGCATGTCTTATCTTTTCACGAACCACATATGGAGCCACCAGTGTCATTGCATGTTTGTTCTTTTCATAAACAGCATGGATCCACCAGTGTCATTGCATGTGTGTTCTTCTAATAAACCACATCTAGAGTCACTGGATGTGTGTTCACTTCATAAACCACATATGGATCCACCAGTGTCATTGCATGTGTGTTATTTTCACAAACCACATATGGATCCACCCGTGTCAATTAAATGTGTGTTCTTTTCATTAACCACAGCTAGAGTCATTGGATGTCTGTTCTTTTCTCAAACTACATATGGATCCACCAGTCATTGCATGTGTGTTCTTCTCACAAACCATATGGATCCACCAGAGTCATTGCATGTCTTATATTTTCACAAACCACATATGGATCCACCAGTGTCATTGCATGTCTGTTCTTTTCATAAACAACATAGATCCACCAGTGTCATTGCATGTGTGTTCTTCTAATAAACCACATCTAGAGTCACTGGATGTGTGTTCTCTTAATAAACCACATATGGATCCACCAGTGTCATTGCATGTGTGTTCTTTTCACAAACCACATATGGATCCACCAGTGTCAATTAAATGTGTGTTCTTTTCATTAACTACACCTAGAGTCATTGCATGTTTGTTCTTTTCTCAAACCACATATGGATCCACCAGAGTCATTGCATGTGTGTTCTTTTCACTAACCACATATGGATCCACCAGTGTCATTGCATGTGTGTTTTTCTCACAAACCACATCTAGTGTCATTGCATGTCTGTTCATTTCACAAACCATATGGATACACCAGTGTCATTGCATGTGTGTTCTTTCAATAAATCACAATTAGAGTCATTGCACGTGTATTATTTTCATTAACCACAGCTAGAGTCATTTCAAGTGTATTCTTTTCACAAACCACATATGGATACACCAGAGTCATTTCATGTTTGTTGTTTTAACAAACCACATATGGATTCACTAGAGTCATTGCGTCTGTGTTCATTTCACAAACCACTTATGGATCCACCAGTGTCATTGAAATGTGTGTTCTTTTCATAAACCACATATGGATCCCCTATTGTCATTGCATGTGTATTCTTTTAATTTACCACAGCTAGAGTCAGTGGATGTGTGTTCTTTTCATAAACCACATATGGATCCACTAGAGTCATTGCATGTGTGTTCTTTTCACAAACCACATGTGGATCCACCGGTGTCATTGAAATGTGTTTTCTTTTTATTAACCATAGCTATTGTCACTTGATGTGTGTTCTTTTCACAAACCACATATGGATCCACCAGAGTTCATTGCATGTGTGTTCTTTTCACAAACCACATATGGATCCACCAGTGTCATTGCATATGTGTTCTTGTCATAAACCACATATGGATCCCCTAGTATCATTGCATGTGTGTTCTTTTAATAAACCACAGCTAGAGTCACTTCATATGTATTCTTTTCATAAACCACCTATGGATCCACTAGAGTCACTGGATGTGTGTTCTTTTCAAAAACCACATACGGATCCACCAAAGTTCATTGCATGTCTGTTCTTTTCACAAACAATATATGGATCCACCAATGTCATTGATGTTCTATTAATTAACGACAGCTAGAGTCATTGCATGTCTGTTCTTTACACAAACCACATATGGATCCACCAGAGTCATTGCATGTGTGTTCTTTTCACAAACCACATATGGATCCACCAATGTCATTGCATGTTTGTTGTTTTCATAAACCACATGGATCCACCAGTGTCATTAGATGTGTGCTGTTTTCACAAACCATATGGATCCACTACAGTCATTGCATGTCTTATCTTTTCACAAACCACATATGGATCCACCAGTGTCATTGCATGTCTGTTCTTTTCATAAACAACATGGATACACCAGTGTCATTGCATGTGTGTTCTTCTAATAAACCACATCTAGAGTCACTGGATGTGTGTTATCTTCATAAACCACATATGGATCCACCAGTGTCATTGCATGTGTGTTCTTTTCACAAACCACATATGGATGCACCAATGTTAATTAAATGTGTGTTCTTTTCATTAACCACAGCTAGAGTCATTGCATGTCTGTTCTTTTCTCAAACCACATATGGATCCTCCGGAGTCATTGCATGTGTGTTCTTTTCACAAATCACATATGGATCTACCAGTGTCATTGCATGTGTTTTTTTCTCACAAACCACATTTAGTGTCATTGCATGTCTATTCGTTTCACAAACCACATGGATACACCAGTGTCATTGCATGTGTGTTCTTTTAATAAATCACAATTAGAGTCATTGCATGTGTGTTATTTTCATTAACCACAGCTAGAGTCATTTCATGTGTGTTCTTTTCACAAACCACATATGGATACACCAGAGTCATTTCATGTTTGTTCTTTTAACAAACCATATATGTATTCACTAGACTCATTGCGTCTGTGTTCTTTTCACAAACCACTTATGGATCCACCAGTGTTATTTAAATTTGTGTTCTTTTCATAAACCACATATGGATCCCCTATTGTCATTGCAGGTGTGTTCTTTTAATAAACCACAACTAGAGTTAATGGATGTATGTTCTTTTCATAAACCACATATGGATGCACTAGAGTCATTACATGTGTGTTCTTTTCACAAACCACATATGGATCCACCAGTGTCATTGAAATGTGTATTCTATTCATTAACCACAGCTAGAGTCACTTGATGTGTGTTCTTTTCACAAAGCACATATGGATCCACCAGAGTTCATTGCATGTGTGTTCTTTTCACAAACCACATATGGATCCACCAGTGTCATTGCATATGTGTTCTTGTCATAAACCACATATGGATCCACTAGTATCATTGCATGTGTCTTCTTTTAATAAACCACAACTAGAGTCACTGCATGTGTGTTCTTTTCATAAACCACATATGCATCCACTAGAGTCACTGGATGTGTGTTCTTTTCACAAACCACATATGGATCCACCAAAGTTCATTCCATGTCTGTTCTTTTCACAAACCACATGTGGATCCACCAGTGTCATTGAAATGGATGTTCTTTTAATTAAGGACAGCTAGAGTCATTGCATGTCAATTCTTTACACAAACCACATATGGATCCACCAGAGTCATTGCATGTGTGTTCTTTTCACAAACCACATATGGATCCACCAATGTCATTGCATGTTTGTTGTTTTCATAAACCACATGGATCCACCAGTGTCATTAGATGTGTGTTCTTTTCACAAACCATATGGATCCACTAGAGTAATTGCATGTGTGTTCTTTTCAGAAACCACATATGGATCCACCAGTGTCATTGCATGTGTGTTTTTCTCACAAACCACATCTAGTGTCATTGCATGTCTATTCATTTCAGAAACCACATGGATAAACCAGTGTCATTGCATGTGTGTTCTTTCAATAAATCACAATTAGAGTTATTGCATGTGTGTTATTTTCATTAACCACAGCTAGAGCCATTTCATGTGTGTTCTTTTCACAAACCACATATGGATACACCAGAGTCATTTCATGTTTGTTCTTTTAACAAACCACATATGGATTCACTAGAGTCATTGTGTCTGTGTTGTTTTCACAAACCACTTATGGATCCACCAGTGTCATTGAAATTTGTGTTCTTTTCATAAACCACATATGGATCCCCTATTGTCATTGCAGGGGTTTTCTTTTAATAAACCACAGCTACAGTTAATGGATGTGTGTTATTTTCATAAACCACATATGGATCCACTAGAGTCATTGCATGTGTGTTCTTTTCACAAACGACGTATGGATCAACTAGTGTCATTGAAATGTGTATTCTTTTCATTAACCACAGCTAGAGTCACTTGATATGTGTTCTTTTCACAAACCACATATGGATCCACCAGAGTTCATTGCATGTGTGTTCTTTTCACAAACCACATATGGATCCACCAGTGTGATTGCATATGTGTTCCTGTCATAAACCACATATGGATCCCCTAGTATCATTGCATGTGTGTTCTTTTAATAAACCACAGCTAAAGTCACTGCATGTGTGTTCTTTTCATAAACCACATATGGATCCACTAGAGTCACTAGATGTGTGTTCTTTTCACAAACCACATATGGATCCACCAAAGTTCATTGCATGTCTGTTCTTTTCACAAACCACATATGGATCCACTAGTGTTATTGAAATGTGTGTTCTATTAATTAACCACAGCTAGAGTCATTGCATGTCTGTTCTTTACACAAACCACATATGGATCCACCAGAGTCATTTCATGTGTGTTCTTTTCACAAAGCACATATGGATCCACCAATGTCATTGCATGTTTGTTCTTTTGATAAACCACATGGATCCACCAGTGTCATTGCATGTGTGTTATTTTCACAAACCATATGGATCCACCAGAGTCATTGCATGTCTTATCTTTTCACGAACCACATATGGAGCCACCAGTGTCATTGCATGTTTGTTCTTTTCATAAACAGCATGGATCCACCAGTGTCATTGCATGTGTGTTCTTCTAATAAACCACATCTAGAGTCACTGGATGTGTGTTCACTTCATAAACCACATGTGGATCGACCAGTGTCAATGCATGTGTGTTATTTTCACAAACCACATATGGATCCACCCGTGTCAATTAAATGTGTGTTCTTTTCATTAACCACAGCTAGAGTCATTGGATGTCTGTTCTTTTCTCAAACTACATATGGATCCACCAGTCATTGCATGTGTGTTCTTCTCACAAACCATATGGATCCACCAGAGTCATTGCATGTCTTATATTTTCACAAACCACATATGGATCCACCAGTGTCATTGCATGTCTGTTCTTTTCATAAACAACATAGATCCACCAGTGTCATTGCATGTGTGTTCTTCTAATAAACCACATCTAGAGTCACTGGATGTGTGTTCTCTTAATAAACCACATATGGATCCACAAGTGTCATTGCATGTGTGTTGTTTTCACAAACCACATATGGATCCACCAGTGTCAATTAAATGTGTGTTCTTTTCATTAACCACAGCTAGAGTCATTGCATGTCTGTTCTTTTCTCAAACCACATATGGATCCACCAGAGTCATTGCATGTGTGTTCTTTTCACTAACCACATATGGATCCACCAGTGTCATTGCATGTGTGTTTTTCTCACAAACCACATCTAGTGTCATTGCATGTCTGTTCATTTCACAAACCATATGGATACACCAGTGTCATTGCATGTGTGTTCTTTCAATAAATCACAATTAGACTCATTGCACGTGTATTATTTTCATTAACCACAGCTAGAGTCATTTCATGTGTATTCTTTTCACAAACCACATATGGATACACCAGAGTCATTTCATGTTTGTTGTTTTAACAAACCACATATGGATTCACTAGAGTCATTGCGTCTGTGTTTATTTCACAAACCACTTATGGATCCACCAGTGTCATTGAAATGTGTGTTCTTTTCATAAACCACATATGGATCCCCTATTGTCATTGCATGTGTCTTCTTTTAATTTACCACAGCTAGAGTCAGTGGATGTGTGTTCTTTTCATAAACCACATATGGATCCACTAGAGTCATTTCATGTGTGTTCTTTTCACAAACCACATGTGGATCCACCGGTGTCATTGAAATGTGTATTCTTTTTATTAACCATAGCTATTGTCACTTGATGTGTGTTCTTTTCACAAACCACATATGGATCCACCAGAGTTCATTGCATGTGTGTTCTTTTCACAAACCACATATGGATCCACCAGTGTCATTGCATATGTGTTCTTGTCATAAACCACATATGGATCCCCTAGTATCATTGCATGTGTGTTCTTTTAATAAACCACAGCTAGAGTCACTACATATGTATTCTTTTCATAAACCACATATGGATCCACTAGAGTCACTGGATGTGTGTTCTTTTCAAAAACCACATACGGATCCACCAAAGTTCATTGCATGTCTGTTCTTTTCACAAACAACATATGGATCCACCAATGTCATTGATGTTCTATTAATTAACGACAGCTAGAGTCATTGCATGTCTGTTCTTTACACAAATCACATATGGATCCACCAGAGTCATTGCATGTGTGTTCTTTTCACAAACCACATATGGATCCACCAATGTCATTGCATGTTTGTTGTTTTCATAAACCACATGGATCCACCAGTGTCATTAGATGTGTGCTGTTTTCACAAACCATATGGATCCACTACAGTCATTGCATGTCTTATCTTTTCACAAACCACATATGGATCCACCAGTGTCATTGCATGTCTGTTCTTTTCATAAACAACATGGGTCCACCAGTGTCATTGCATGTGTGTTCTTCTAATAAACCACATCTAGAGTCACTCGATGTGTGTTATCTTCATAAACCACATATGGATCCACCAGTGTCATTGCATGTGTGTTCTTTTCACAAACCACATATGGATGCACCAGTGTTAATTAAATGTGTGTTCTTTTCATTAACCAGAGCTAGAGTCATTTCATGTCTGTTCTTTTCTCAAACCACATATGGATCCTCCAGAGTCATTGCATGTGTGTTCTTTTCACAGACCACATATGGATCTACCAGTGTCATTGCATGTGCGTTTTTCTCACAAACCACATCTAGTGTCATTGCATGTCTGTTTGTTTCACAAACCACATGGATACACCAGTGTCATTGCATGTGTGTTCTTTCAATCAATCACAATTAGGGTCATTGCATGTGTGTTATTTTCATTAACCACAGCTAGAGTCATTTCATGTGTGTTCTTTTCATAAACCACATATGGATACACCAGAGTCATTTCATGTTAGTTCTTTTAACAAACCACGTATGTATTCACTAGAGTCATTGCGTCTGTGTTCTTTTCACAAACCACTTATTGATCCACCAGTGTTATTTAAATTTGTGTTCTTTTCATAAACCACATATGGATCCCCTATTGTCATTGCATGTGTCTTCTTTTAATAAACCACAACTAGAGTTAATGGATGTACGTTCTTTTCATAAACCACATATGGATGCACTAGAGTCATTGCATGTGTGTTCTTTTCACAAACCACATATGGATCCACCAGTGTCATTGAAATGTGTATTCTATTCATTAACCACGGCTAGAGTCACTTGATGTGTGTTCTTTTCACAAAGCACATATGGATCCACCAGAGTTCATTGCATGTGTGTTCTTTTCACAAACCACATATGGATCCACCAGTGTCATTGCATATGTGTTCTTGTCATAAACCACATATGGATCCCCTAGTATCATTGCATGTGTCTTCTTTTAATAAACCACAACTAGAGTCACTGCATGTGTGTTCTTTTCATAAACCACATATGCATCCACGAGAGTCACTGGATGTGTGTTCTTTTCACAAACCACATATGGATCCACCAAAGTTCATTCCATGTCTGTTCTTTTCACAAACCACATATGGATCCACCAGTGTCATTGAAATGGGTGTTCTATTAATTAACGACAGCTAGAGTCATTGCATGTCTGTTCTTTACACAAACCACATATGGATCCACTAGAGTCATTGCATGTGTGTTCTTTTCACAAACCACATATGGATCCACCAATGTCATTGCATGTTTGTTGTTTTCATAAACCACATGCATCCACCGGTGTCATTAGATGTGTGTTCTTTTCACAAACCATATGGATCCACTAGAGTCATTGCATGTCTTATCTTTTCACAAACCACATATGGATCCACGAGTGTCATTGCATGTCTGTTCCTTTCATAAACAACATGGATCCACCAGTGTCATTGCATGTGTGTTCTTCTAATAAACCACATCTAGAGTCACTGGATGTGTGTTATCTTCATAAACCACATATGGATCCACGAGTGTCATTGCGTGTGTGTTCTTTTCACAAACCACATATGGATCCACCAGTGTCAATTAAATGTGTGTTCTTTTCATTAACCACAGCAAGAGTCATTGCATGTCTGTTCTTTTCTCAAACCACATATGGATCCTCCAGAGTCATTGCATGTGTGTTCTTTTCACAAATCACATATGGATCTACCAGTGTCATTGCATGTGTTTTTTTCTCACAAACCACATTTAGTGTCATTGCATGTCTATTCGTTTCACAAACCACATGGATACACCAGTGTCATTGCATGTGTGTTCTTTCAATAAATCACAATTAGAGTCATTGCATGTGTGTTATTTTCATTAACCACAGCTAGATTTATTTCATGTGTGTTCTTTTCACAAACCACATATGGATACACCAGAGTCATTTCATGTTTATTCTTTTAACAAACCACATATGTATTCACTAGAGTCATTGCGTCTGTGTTCTTTTCACAAACCACTTCTGGATCCACCAGTGTTATTTAAATTTGTGTTCTTTTCATAAACCATATATGGATCCCCTATTGTCATTGCATGTGTGTTCTTTTAATAAACCACAACTAGAGTTAATGGATGTATGTTCTTTTCATAAACCACATATGGATGCACTAGAGTCATTACATGTGTGTTCTTTTCACAAACCACATATGGATCCACCAGTGTCATTGAAATGTGTATTCTATTCATTAACCACAGCTAGAGTCACTTGATGTGTGTTCTTTTCACAAAGCACATATGGATCCACCAGAGTTCATTGCATGTGTGTTCTTTTCACAAACCACATATGGATCCACCAGTGTCATTGCATATGTGTTCTTGTCATAAACCACATATGGATCCCCTAGTATCATTGCATGTGTCTTCTTTTAATAAACCACAGCTAGAGTCACTGCATGTGTGTTCTTTTCATAAACCACATATGCATCCACTAGAGTCATTGGATGTGTGTTCTTTTCACAAATCACATATGGATCCACCAAAGTTCATTCCATGTCTGTTCTTTTCACAAACCACATGTGGATCCACCAGTGTCATTGAAATGGGTGTTCTTTTAATTAACGATAGCTAGAGTCATTGCATGTCTGTTCTTTACACAAACCACATATGGATCCACCAGAGTCATTGCATGTGTGTTCTTTTCACAAACCACATATGGATCCACCAATGTCATTGCATGTTTGTTGTTTTCATAAACCACATGGATCCACGAGTGTCATTAGATGTGTGTTCTTTTCACAAACCATATGGATCCACTAGAGTCATTGCATGTCTTATATTTTCACAAACCACATATGGATCCACCAGTGTCATTGCATGTCTGTTCTTTTCATAAAAAACATGGATCCACCAGTGTCATTGCATGTGTGTTCTTCTAATAAACCACATCTAGAGTCACTGGATGTGTGTTATCTTCATAAACCACATATGGATCCACCAGTGTCATTGCATGTGTGTTATTTTCACAAACCACATATGGATCCACCAGTGTCAATTAAATGTGTGTTCTTTTCATTAACCACAGCTAGAGTCATTGCATGTCTGTTCTTTTCTCAAACCACATATGGATCCTCCAGAGTCATTGCATGTGTGTTCTTTTCACAAATCACATATGGATCTACCAGTGTCATTGCATGTGTGTTTTTCTCACAAACCACATCTAGTGTCATTGCATGTCTGTTCGTTTCACAAACCACATGGATACACCAGTGTCATTGCATGTGTGTTCTTTCAATAAATCACAATTAGAGTCATTGCATGTGTGTTATTTTCATTAACCACAGCTAGATTTATTTCATGTGTGTTCTTTTCACAAACCACATACGGATACACCAGAGTCATTTCATGTTTGTTATTTTAACAAACCACATATGTATTCACTAGAGTCATTGCGTCTGTGTTCTTTTCACAAACCACTTATGGATCCACCAGTGTCATTTAAATTTGTGTTCTTTTCATAAACCACATATGGATCCCCTATTGTCATTGCATGTGTGTTCTTTTAATAAACCACAGCTAGAGTTAATGGATGTGTGCTCTTTTCATAAACCACATATGGATCCACTAGAGTCATTGCATGTGTGTTCTTTTCCCAAACCACATATGGATCCACCAGTGTCATTGAAATGTGTATTCTATTCATTAACCACAGCTAGAGTCACTTGATGTGTGTTCTTTTCACAAAGCACATATGGATCCACCAGAGTTCATTGCATGTGTGTTCTTTTCACAAACCACATATGGATCCACCAGTGTCATTGCATATGTGTTCTTGTCATAAACCACATATGGATCCCCTAGTATCATTGCATGTGTCTTCTTTTAATAAACCACAGCTAGAGTCACTGCATGTGTGTTCTTTTCATAAACCACATATGCATCCACTAGAGTCATTGGATGTGTGTTCTTTTCACAAACCACATATGGATCCACCAAAGTTCATTCCATGTCTGTTCTTTTCACAAACCACATATGGATCCACCAGTGTCATTGAAATGGGTGTTCTTTTAATTAACGATAGCTAGAGTCATTGCATGTCTGTTCTTTACACAAACCACATATGGATCCACCAGAGTCATTGCATGTGTGTTCTTTTCACAAACCACATATGGATCCACCAATGTCATTGCATGTTTGTTGTTTTCATAAACCACATGGATCCACGAGTGTCATTAGATGTGTGTTCTTTTCACAAACCATATGGATCCACTAGAGTCATTGCATGTCTTATATTTTCACAAACCACATATGGATCCACCAGTGTCATTGCATGTCTGTTCTTTTCATAAAAAACATGGATCCACCAGTGTCATTGCATGTGTGTTCTTCTAATAAACCACATCTAGAGTCACTGGATGTGTGTTATCTTCATAAACCACATATGGATCCACCAGTGTCATTGCATGTGTGTTATTTTCACAAACCACATATGGATCCACCAGTGTCAATTAAATGTGTGTTCTTTTCATTAACCACAGCTAGAGTCATTGCATGTCTGTTCTTTTCTCAAACCACATATGGATCCTCCAGAGTCATTGGATGTGTGTTCTTTTCACAAATCACATATGGATCTACCAGTGTCATTGTATGTGTGTTTTTCTCACAAACCACATCTAGTGTCATTGCATGTCTCTTCGTTTCACAAACCACATGGATACACCAGTGTCATTGCATGTGTGTTCTTTCAATAAATCACAATTAGAGTCATTGCATGTGTGTTATTTTCATTAACCACAGCTAGAGTCATTTCACGTGTGTTCTTTTCACAAACCACATACGGATACACCAGAGTCATTTCATGTTTGTTATTTTAACAAACCACATATGTATTCACTAGAGTCATTGCGTCTGTGTTCTTTTCACAAACCACTTATGGATCCACCAGTGTCATTTAAATTTGTGTTCTTTTCATAAACCACATATGGATCCCCTATTGTCATTGCATGTGTGTTCTTTTAATAAACCACAGCTAGAGTTAATGGATGTGTGCTCTTTTCATAAACCACATATGGATCCACTAGAGTCATTGCATGTGTGTTCTTTTCCCAAACCACATATGGATCCACCAGTGTCATTGAAATGTGTATTCTATTCATTAACCACAGCTAGAGTCACTTGATGTGTGTTCTTTTCACAAAGCACATATGGATCCACCAGAGTTCATTGCATGTGTGTTCTTTTCACAAACCACATATGGATCCACCAGTGTCATTGCATATGTGTTCTTGTCATAAACCACATATGGATCCCCTAGTATCATTGCATGTGTGTTCTTTTAATAAACCACAGCTAGAGTCACTGCATGTGTGTTCTTTTCATAAACCACATATGCATCCACTAGAGTCACTGGATGTGTGTTCTTTTCACAAACCACATATGGATCCACCAAAGTTCATTGCATGTCTGTTCTTTTCACAAACCACATATGGATCCACCAGTGTCATTGAAATGGGCATTCTATTAATTAACGACAGCTAGAGTCATTGCATGTCTATTCTTTACACAAACCACATATGGATCCACCAGAGTCATTGCATGTGTGTTCTTTTCACAAACCACATATGGATCCACCAATGTCATTGCATGTTTGTTGTTTTCATAAACCACATGGATCCACCAGTGTCATTAGATGTGTATTCTTTTCACAAACCATTTGGATCCACTAGAGTCATTGCATGTCTTATCTTTTCACAAACCACATATGGATCCACCAGTGTCATTGCATGTCTGTTCTTTTCATAAACAACATGGATCCACTAGTGTCATTGCATGTGTGTTCTTCTAATAAACCACATCTAGAGTCACTGGACGTGTGTTATCTTCATAAACCACATATGGATCCACCAGTGTCATTGCATGTGTGTTATTTTCACAAACCACATATGGATCCACCAGTGTCAATTAAATGTGTGTTCTTTTTATTAACCACAGCTAGAGTCATTGCATGTCTGTTCTTTTCTCAAACCACATATGGATCCTCCAGAGTCATTGCATGTGTGTTCTTTTCACAAATCACATATGGATCTACCAGTGTCATTGCATGTGTGTTTTTCTCACAAACCACATCTAGTGTCATTGCATGTCTCTTCGTTTCACAAACCACATGGATACACCAGTGTCATTGCATGTGTGTTCTTTCCATAAATGACAATTAGAGTCATTGCATGTGTGTTATTTTCATTAACCACAGCTAGAGTCATTTCATGTGTGTTCTTTTCAGAAACCACATACGGATACACCAGAGTCATTTCATGTTTGTTATTTTAACAAACCACATATGTATTCACTAGAGTCATTGCGTCTGTGTTCTTTTCACAAACCACTTATGGATCCACCAGTGTCATTTAAATTTGTGTTCTTTTCATAAACCACATATGGATCCCCTATTGTCATTGCATGTGTGTTCTTTTAATAAACCACAGCTAGAGTTAATGGATGTGTGCTCTTTTCATAAACCACATATGGATCCACTAGAGTCATTGCATGTGTGTTCTTTTCACAAACCACATATGGATCCACCAGTGTCATTGAAATGTGTATTGTTTTCATTAACCACAGCTAGAGTCACTTGATGTGTGTTCTTTTCACAAAGCACATATGGATCCACCAGAGTTCATTGCATGTGTGTTCTTTTCACAAACCACATATGGATCCACCAGTGTCATTGCATATGTGTTCTTGTCATAAACCACATATGGATCCCCTAGTATCATTGCATGTGTTTTCTTTTAATAAACCACAGCTAGAGTCACTGCATGTGTGTTCTTTTCATAAACCACATATGCATCCACTAGAGTCACTGGATGTGTGTTCTTTACACAAACCACATATGGATCCACCAAAGTTCATTGCATGTGTATTCTTTTCACAAACCACATATGGATTGAAATGTGTGTTCGATTAATTAACCACAGCTAGAGTCATTGCATGTTTGTTCTTTACACGAACCACATATGGATCCATCAGAGTCATTGCATGTGTGTTCTTTTCACAAACTACATATGGATCCACCAATGTCATTGCATGTTTGTTATTTTCATAAACCACATGGATCCACCAGTGTCATTGGATGTGTGTTCTTTTCACAAACCATATGGATCCACCAGAGTCATTGCATGTCTTATCTTTTCACGAACCACATATGGATCCACCAGTGTTATTGCATGTTTGTTCTTTTCATAAAAAACATGGATCCACTAGTGTCATTGCATGTTTGTTCTTCTAATAAACGACATCTAGAGTCACTGGATGTGTGTTCACTTCATAAACCACATATGGATCCACTAGTGTCATTGCATGTGTGTTCTTTTCACAAACCACATATGGATCCTCCCGTGTGAATTAAATGTGTGTTCTTTTCATTAACCACAGCTAGATTCATTGCATGTCTGTCCTTTTCTCAAACCACATATGGATCGAGCGGAGTCATTGCATGTGTGTTCTTTTCACAAGCCACATATGGATCTACCAGTGTCATTGCATGTGTGTTCTTCTCACAAACCACATCTAGTGTCATTGCATGTATGTTCATTTCACAAACCACATGGATACACCAGTGTCATTGCATGTGTGTTCCTTCAATAAATCACAATTAGAGTCATTGCATGTGTGTTATTTTCATTAACCACAGCTAGAGTCATTTCATGTGTGTTCTTTTCACAAAACACATATGGACAAACCATAGTTAATTCATGTTTGTTCTTTTAACAAACCATATGGATTCACTAGAGTCATTAATCGTGTTCTTTTCACAAGCCACTTATGGATCCACCAGTGTCATTGAAATGTGTGTTCTTCTCATAAACCACATATGGATCCCCTATCGTCATTGCATGTGTGTTCTTTTAATAAACCACAGCTAGAGTCACTGGATGTCTGTTCTTTTCATAAACCACATATGCATCCAGTAGAGTCATTGCATGTGTGTTCTTTTCACAAACCACATATGGATCCACCAGTGTCATTGAAATGTGTGTTCTTTTCATTAACATTATCTAGAGTCACTGGATGTGTGTTCTTTTCACAAACCACATATGGATCCACCAGAGTTCATTGCATGTGTGTTCTTCTCATAAACCACAACTACAATCACTGCATGTGCATTCTTTTCATAAACCACATATGGATCCAGAGAGTCCTTTGGATATGTTTTCTTTTCACAAACCACACATGGATCCACCAGAGTCATTGAAATGTGTGTTCTTTTCATTAACCATAGCTAGAGTCATTGCATGTCTGTTCTTTTCACAAACCACATATGGATCCACCAGCGTCATTGCATGTGTGTTCTTTTCACAAACCACATACGGAACCACCTGTGTCATTGCATGTTTGTTCTTTTCATAAACCACATGGATCCACTAGTGTCATTGCATGTGTGTTCTTTTCATAAACCATATGGATCCAACAGAGTCATTGCATGTCTGATCTTCTCACAAACCACACATCGATACACCGGTGTCATTGCATGTCATTCTTTTAATAAACCACAGCTAGACCCCTTTGGATGTGTGTTCTCTTCATAAACACATATGGATCCACCAGTGTCATTGCATGTGTGTTCTTTTCACAAAGCACATATGGATCCACCAGTGTCATTGAAATGTGTATTCTTTTTATTAACCACAGCGAGAGTCGTTGCATGTCTATTCTTTTCACAAACCACATATGGATCCACCAGAGTCATTGCATGTGTATTCTTTTCACAAACCACATATGGATCCACCAGTGTCATTGCATGTGTGTTCTTCTCACAAACCACAACTAGAGTCATTGCATGTCTGTTATTTTAACAAGCCAGATGGATACACCAGTGTCATTGCATGTGTGTTCTTTCAATAAACCACAGCTAGAGTCATTGCATGTGTTATTTTCATTAACCACAGCTGGATTCATTTCATGTGTGTTCTTTTCACAAACCACATATGGATCCACAGTGTCCTTTGGATGTGTGTTCCTTTCACAAACCATATAGATCCAACAGAGTCATTGCATGTCTGATCTTTTCACAAACCACATATGGATCCACTTGTGTCATTGCATGTTTGTTCTTTTCATAAACCACATGGATCCAGAAGTGTCATTGCAAGTGTGTTCTTTTAATAAACCACAACTACAGACATTCGATATGTGTTCTTTTCATAAACCATATATGGATCCACTAGAGTCATTTGCATGTGTGTTATATTCACAAACCACATATGGATCCACCAGAGTTCATTGTATGTGTGTTCTTTTCACAAACCACATATGGATCCACCAATGTCATTGAAATGTGTGTTCTTTTCATTAACCACATCTAGAGTCACTGGATGTGTATTCTTTTCACAAACCACATATGGATCCACCAGAGTTCATTGCATGTGTGTTGTTTTCACAAACCACATATGGATCCACCAGTGTCATTGCATGTGTGTTCTTCTCATAAACCATATATGGACCCCCTAGTATCATTGCATGTATGTAATTTTAATAAACCATAGCTAGAGTCACTTGATGTGTGTTCTTTTCATAAAGTACATATGGATCCACTAGGGTCACTGGATGTGTGTTCTTTTCACAAAACACATATGGATCCAGTAGAGTTCATTGCATGTCTGATCTTTTCACAAACCACATATGGATCAACTAGTGTCATTGAAATGTGTGTTATTTTCATTAACCACACCTAGGGTCATTGCATGTCCGTTCTTTTCACAAACCACATATGGATCCACCAAACTCACTGCATGTGTGCTCTTTTGACAAACCACATATGGATCCACCAGTATCATCGCATATTTGTTCTTTTCATAAACCACATGGATCCACTAGTGTCATTGGATGTATGTTCTTTTCACAAACCAAATGGGTCCACCCAGGTAATTGCGTGTCTGATCTTTTCACAAACCACATATGGATTCACTAGTGTCATTGCATGTCTAGTCTTGTCATAAACCACA
Source organism: Avena insularis (assembly GCA_023614405.1). Taxonomy (NCBI): domain Eukaryota; kingdom Viridiplantae; phylum Streptophyta; class Magnoliopsida; order Poales; family Poaceae; genus Avena; species Avena insularis. Next base: position 380,613,036 of record CM042688.1, read on the forward strand.
ACGATCCATCAGTGTCATTGCATGTGTGTTCTTTTAATAAACCACAGCTAGAGTCAATGGATGTGTGTTCTCTTCATAAACCACAAATGGATCCACTAGTGTCATTGCATGTGTGTTCTTTTTGCAAACCACATATGGATCCATCAGTGTCACTGGATGTGTGTTCTTCTAATAAACGACATCTAGAGTCACTGGATGTGTGTTCACTTCATAAACCACATATGGATCCACCAGTGTCATTGCATGTGTGTTCTTTTCACAAACCACATATGGATCCACCCGTGTGAATTAAATGTGTGTTCTTTTCATTAACCAGCTAGAGTCATTGCATGTCATCCTTTTCTCAAACCACATATGGATCGACAGAGTCATTGCATGTGTGTTCTTTTCACAAGCCACATATGGATCTACCAGTGTCATTGCATCTGTGTTCGTCTCACAAACCACATCTAGTGACATTTCATGTGTGATCATTTCACAAACCACATGGATACACCAGTGTCATTGCATGTGTGTTCCGTCAATAAATCACAATTAGAGTCATTGCATGTGTGTTATTTTCATTAACCACAGCTAGAGTCATTTCATGTGTGTTCTTTTCACAAAACACATATGGACAAACCATAGTTAATTCATGTTTGTTCTTTTAACAAACCACATATGGATTCACTAGAGTCATTATGCGTCTGTGTTCTTTTCACAAGCCACTTATGGATCCACCAGTGTCATTGAAATGTGTGTTCTTCTCATAAACCACATATGGATCCCCTATCGTCATTGCATGTGTGTTCTTTTAATAAACCACAGCTAGAGTCCTTTGGATGTCATTCTTTTCATAAACCACATATGCATCCAGTAGAGTCATTGCATGTGTGTTCTTTTCACAAACCACATATGGATCCACCAGTGTCATTGAAATGTGTGTTATTTTCATTAACCATAGCTAGAGTCCTTTGGATGTGTGTTCTTTTCACAAACCACATTAGGATCCACCAGAGTTCATTGCATGTGTGTTCTTCTCATAAACCACAACTACAATCACTGCATGTGCATTCTTTTCATAAACCATATATGGATCCGTGAGAGTCCTTTGGATATGTTTTCTTTTCACAAACCACACATGGATCCACAGTCATTGAAATGTGTGTTCTTTTCATTAACCATAGCTAGAGTCATTGCATGTCTGTTCTTTTCACAAACCACATATGGATCCACCAGCGTCATTGCATGTGTGTTCTTTTCACAAACCACATACGGAACCACCTGTGTCATTGCATGTTTGTTCTTTTCATAAACCACATGGATCCACTAGTGTCATTGCATGTGTGTTCTTTTCATAAACCATATGGATCCAACAGAGTCATTGCATGTCGATCTTCTCACAAACCACACATGGATCCACCAGTGTCATTGCATGTCTGTTCTTTTAATAAACCACTAGACCCCTTTGGATGTGTGTTCTCTTCATAAACCACATATGGATCCACCAGTGTCATTGCATGTGTGTTCTTTTCACAAAGCACATATGGATCCACCAGTGTCATTGAAATGTGTATTCTTTTTATTAACCACAGCGAGAGTCGTTGCATGTCTATTCTTTTCACAAACCACATATGGATCCACCAGAGTCATTGCATGTGTATTCTTTTCACAAACCACATATGGATCCACCAGTGTCATTGCATGTGTGTTCTTCTCACAAACCACAACTAGAGACATTGCATGTCATTATTTTAACAAGCCAGATGGATACACCAGTGTCATTGCATGTGTGTTCTTTCAATAAACCACAGCTAGAGTCATTGCATGTGTGTTATTTTCATTAACCACAGCTGGATTCATTTCATGTGTGTTCTTTTCACAAACCACATATGGATCCATCAGTGTCACTGGATGTGTGTTCCTTTCACAAACCATATAGATCCAACAGAGTCATTGCATGTCTGATCTTTTCACAAACCACATATGGATCCACTTGTGTCATTGCATGTTTGTTCTTTTCATAAACCACATGGATCCAGAAGTGTCATTGCAAGTGTGTTCTTTTAATAAACCACAACTACAGACATTCGATATGTGTTCTTTTCATAAACCATATATGGATCCACTAGAGTCATTTGCATGTGTGTTATATTCACAAACCACATATGGATCCACCAGAGTTCATTGTATGTGTGTTCTTTTCACAAACCACATATGGATCCACCAATGTCATTGAAATGTGTGTTCTTTTCATTAACCACATCTAGAGTCACTAGATGTGTGTTCTTTTCACAAACCACATATGGATCCACCAGAGTTCATTGCATGTGTGTTGTTTTCACAAACCACATATGGATCCACCAGTGTCATTGCATGTGTGTTCTTCTCATAAACCATATATGGACCCCCTAGTATCATTGCATGTATGTAATTTTAATAAACCATAGCTAGAGTCACTTGATGTGTGTTCTTTTCATAAAGTACATATGGATCCACTAGGGTCACTGGATGTGTGTTCTTTTCACAAAACACATATGGATCCAGTAGAGTTCATTGCATGTCTGATCTTTTCACAAACCACATATGGATCAACTAGTGTCATTGAAATGTGTGTTATTTTCATTAACCACACCTAGGGTCATTGCATGTCCGTTCTTTTCACAAACCACATATGGATCCACCAAACTCACTGCATGTGTGCTCTTTTGACAAACCACATATGGATCCACCAGTATCATCGCATATTTGTTCTTTTCATAAACCACATGGATCCACTAGTGTCATTCGATGTATGTTCTTTTCACAAACCAAATGGGTCCACCAGAGTAATTGCGTGTCTGATCTTTTCACAAACCACATATGGATCCACCAGTGTCATTGCATGTGTGTTCTTCTCACAAACCACAACTAGAGTCATTGCATGTCTGTTATTTTAACAAGCCAGATGGATACACCAGTGTCATTGCATGTGTGTTCTTTCAATAAACCACAGCTAGAGTCATTGCATGTGTGTTATTTTCATTAACCACAGCTGGATTCATTTCATGTGTGTTCTTTTCACAAACCACATATGGATCCATCAGTGTCACTGGATGTGTGTTCCTTTCACAAACCATATAGATCCAACAGAGTCATTGCATGTCTGATCTTTTCACAAACCACATATGGATCCACTTGTGTCATTGCATGTTTGTTCTTTTCATAAACCACATGGATCCAGAAGTGTCATTGCAAGTGTGTTCTTTTAATAAACCACAACTACAGACATTCGATATGTGTTCTTTTCATAAACCATATATGGATCCACTAGAGTCATTTGCATGTGTGTTATATTCACAAACCACATATGGATCCACCAGAGTTCATTGTATGTGTGTTCTTTTCACAAACCACATATGGATCCACCAATGTCATTGAAATGTGTGTTCTTTTCATTAACCACATCTAGAGTCACTAGATGTGTGTTCTTTTCACAAACCACATATGGATCCACCAGAGTTCATTGCGTGTGTGTTGTTTTCACAAACCACATATGGATCCACCAGTGTCATTGCATGTGTGTTCTTCTCATAAACCATATATGGACCCCCTAGTATCATTGCATGTATGTAATTTTAATAAACCATAGCTAGAGTCACTTGATGTGTGTTCTTTTCATAAAGTACATATGGATCCACTAGGGTCACTGGATGTGTGTTCTTTTCACAAAACACATATGGATCCAGTAGAGTTCATTGCATGTCTGATCTTTTCACAAACCACATATGGATCAACTAGTGTCATTGAAATGTGTGTTATTTTCATTAACCACACCTAGGGTCATTGCATGTCCGTTCTTTTCACAAACCACATATGGATCCACCAAACTCACTGCATGTGTGCTCTTTTGACAAACCACATATGGATCCACCAGTATCATCGCATATTTGTTCTTTTCATAAACCACATGGATCCACTAGTGTCATTCGATGTATGTTCTTTTCACAAACCAAATGGGTCCACCAGAGTAATTGCGTGTCTGATCTTTTCACAAACCACATATGGATTCACTAGTGTCATTGCATGTCTAGTCTTGTCATAAACCACAACGATCCATCAGTGTCATTGCATGTGTGTTCTTTTAATAAACCACAGCTAGAGTCAATGGATTTGTGTTCTCTTCATAAACCACAAATGGATCCACTAGTGTCATTGCATGTGTGTTCTTTTTGCAAACCACATATGGATCCATCAGTGTCACTGGATGTGTGTTCTTCTAATAAACGACATCTAGAGTCACTGGATGTGTGTTCACTTCATAAACCACATATGGATCCACCAGTGTCATTGCATGTGTGTTCTTTTCACAAACCACATATGGATCCACCCGTGTGAATTAAATGTGTGTTCTTTTCATTAACCACAGCTAGAGTCATTGCATGTCTGTCCTTTTCTCAAACCACATATGGATCGACCGGAGTCATTGCATGTGTGTTCTTTTCACAAGCCACATATGGATCTACCAGTGTCATTGCATGTGTGTTCTTCTCACAAACCACATCTAGTGTCATTGCATGTCTGTTCATTTCACAAACCACATGGATACACCAGTGTCATTGCATGTGTGTTCCGTCAATAAATCACAATTAGAGTCATTGCATGTGTGTTATTTTCATTAACCACAGCTAGAGTCATTTCATGTGTGTTCTTTTCACAAAACACATATGGACAAACCATAGTTAATTCATGTTTGTTCTTTTAACAAACCACATATGGATTCACTAGAGTCATTGCGTCTGTGTTCTTTTCACAAGCCACTTATGGATCCACCAGTGTCATTGAAATGTGTGTTCTTCTCATAAACCACATATGGATCCCCTATCGTCATTGCATGTGTGTTCTTTTAATAAACCACAGCTAGAGTCACTGGATGTCTGTTCTTTTCATAAACCACATATGCATCCAGTAGAGTCATTGCATGTGTGTTCTTTTCACAAACCACATATGGATCCACCAGTGTCATTGAAATGTGTGTTCTTTTCATTAACCTTAGCTAGAGTCACTGGATGTGTGTTCTTTTCACAAACCACATTTGGATCCACCAGAGTTCATTGCATGTGTGTTCTTCTCATAAACCACAACTACAATCACTGCATGTGCATTCTTTTCATAAACCATATATGGATCCAGTAGAGTCACTGGATATGTTTTCTTTTCACAAACCACACATGGATCCACCAGAGTCATTGAAATGTGTGTTCTTTTCATTAACCATAGCTAGAGTCATTGCATGTCTGTTCTTTTCACAAACCACATATGGATCCACCAGCGTCATTGCATGTGTGTTCTTTTCACAAACCACATACGGAACCACCTGTGTCATTGCATGTTTGTTCTTTTCATAAACCACATGGATCCACTAGTGTCATTGCATGTGTGTTCTTTTCATAAACCATATGGATCCAACAGAGTCATTGCATGTCTGATCTTCTCACAAACCACGCATGGATCCACCAGTGTCATTGCATGTCTGTTCTTTTAATAAACCACAGCTAGACCCACTGGATGTGTGTTCTCTTCATAAACCACATATGGATCCACCAGTGTCATTGCATGTGTGTTCTTTTCACAAAGCACATATGGATCCACCAGTGTCATTGAAATGTGTATTCTTTTATTAACCACATGAGAGTCGCATGTCTATTCTTTTCACAAACCACATATGGATCCACCAGAGTCATTGCATGTGTATTCTTTTCACAAACCACATATGGATCGACCAGTGTCATTGCATGTGTGTTCTTCTCACAAACCACAACTAGAGTCATTGCATGTCTGTTATTTTAACAAGCCAGATGGATACACCAGTGTCATTGCATGTGTGTTCTTTCAATAAACCACAGCTAGAGTCATTGCATGTGTGTTATTTTCATTAACCACAGCTGGATTCATTTCATGTGTGTTCTTTTCACAAACCACATATGGATCCACCAGTGTCACTGGATGTGTGTTCCTTTCACAAACCATATAGATCCAACAGAGTCATTGCATGTCTGATCTTTTCACAAACCACATATGGATCCACTTGTGTCATTGCATGTTTGTTCTTTTCATAAACCACATGGATCCAGAAGTGTCATTGCAAGTGTGTTCTTTTAATAAACCACAACCATGACATTCGATATGTGTTCTTTTCATAAACCATATATGGATCCACTAGAGTCATTTGCATGTGTGTTATATTCACAAACCACATATGGATCCACCAGAGTTCATTGTATGTGTGTTCTTTTCACAAACCACATATGGATCCACCAATGTCATTGAAATGTGTGTTCTTTTCATTAACCACATCTAGAGTCACTGGATGTGTGTTCTTTTCACAAACCACATATGGATCCACCAGAGTTCATTGCGTGTGTGTTGTTTTCACAAACCACATATGGATCCACCAGTGTCATTGCATGTGTGTTCTTCTCATAAACCATATATGGACCCCCTAGTATCATTGCATGTATGTAATTTTAATAAACCATAGCTAGAGTCACTTGATGTGTGTTCTTTTCATAAAGTACATATGGATCCACTAGGGTCACTGGATGTGTGTTCTTTTCACAAAACACATATGGATCCAGTAGAGTTCATTGCATGTCTGATCTTTTCACAAACCACATATGGATCAACTAGTGTCATTGAAATGTGTGTTATTTTCATTAACCACACCTAGGGTCATTGCATGTCCGTTCTTTTCACAAACCACATATGGATCCACCAAACTCACTGCATGTGTGCTCTTTTGACAAACCACATATGGATCCACCAGTATCATCGCATATTTGTTCTTTTCATAAACCACATGGATCCACTAGTGTCATTGGATGTATGTTCTTTTCACAAACCAAATGGGTCCACCAGAGTAATTGCGTGTCTGATCTTTTCACAAACCACATATGGATTCACTAGTGTCATTGCATGTCTAGTCTTGTCATAAACCACAACGATCCATCAGTGTCATTGCATGTGTGTTCTTTTAATAAACCACAGCTAGAGTCACTGGATGTGTGTTCTCTTCATAAACAACAAATGGATCCACTAGTGTCATTGCATGTGTGTTCTTTTTGCAAACCACATATGGATCCATCAGTGTCACTTGATGTGTGTTCTTCTAATAAACGACATCTAGAGTCACTGGATGTGTGTTCACTTCATAAACCACATATGGATCCACCAGTGTCATTGCATTTGTGTTCTTTTCACAAACCACATATGGATCCACCCGTGTGAATTAAATGTGTGTTCTTTTCATTAACCACAGCTAGAGTCATTGCATGTCTGTCCTTTTCTCAAACCACATATGGATCGACCGGAGTCATTGCATGTGTGTTCTTTTCACAAGCCACATATGGATCTACCAGTGTCATTGCATGTGTGTTCTTCTCACAAACCACATCTAGTGTCATTGCATGTCTGTTCATTTCACAAACCACATGGATACACCAGTGTCATTGCATGTGTGTTCCTTCAATAAATCACAATTAGAGTCATTGCATGTGTGTTATTTTCATTAACCACAGCTAGAGTCATTTCATGTGTGTTCTTTTCACAAAACACATATGGACAAACCATAGTTAATTCATGTTTGTTCTTTTAACAAACCACATATGGATTCACTAGAGTCATTGCGTCTGTGTTCTTTTCACAAGCCACTTATGGATCCACCAGTGTCATTGAAATGTGTGTTCTTCTCATAAACCACATATGGATCCCCTATCGTCATTGCATGTGTGTTCTTTTAATAAACCACATAGAGTCCTTTGGATGTCTCTTTTCATAAACCACATATGCATCCAGTAGAGTCATTGCATGTGTGTTCTTTTCACAAACCACATATGGATCCACCAGTGTCATTGAAATGTGTGTTCTTTTCATTAACCTTAGCTAGAGTCACTGGATGTGTGTTCTTTTCACAAACCACATATGGATCCACCAGAGTTCATTGCATGTGTGTTCTTCTCATAAACCACAACTACAATCACTGCATGTGCATTCTTTTCATAAACCACATATGGATCCAGTAGAGTCACTGGATATGTTTTCTTTTCACAAACCACACATGGATCCACCAGAGTCATTGAAATGTGTGTTCTTTTCATTAACCATAGCTAGAGTCATTGCATGTCTGTTCTTTTCACAAACCACATATGGATCCACCAGCGTCATTGCATGTGTGTTCTTTTCACAAACCACATACGGAACCACCTGTGTCATTGCATGTTTGTTCTTTTCATAAACCACATGGATCCACTAGTGTCATTGCATGTGTGTTCTTTTCATAAACCATATGGATCCAACAGAGTCATTGCATGTCTGATCTTCTCACAAACCACACATGGATCCACCAGTGTCATTGCATGTCTGTTCTTTTAATAAACCACAGCTAGACCCACTGGATGTGTGTTCTCTTCATAAACCACATATGGATCCACCAGTGTCATTGCATGTGTGTTCTTTTCACAAAGCACATATGGATCCACCAGTGTCATTGAAATGTGTATTCTTTTTATTAACCACAGCGAGAGTCGTTGCATGTCTATTCTTTTCACAAACCACATATGGATCCACCAGAGTCATTGCATGTGTATTCTTTTCACAAACCACATATGGATCCACCAGTGTCATTGCATGTGTGTTCTTCTCACAAACCACAACTAGAGTCATTGCATGTCTGTTATTTTAACAAGCCAGATGGATACACCAGTGTCATTGCATGTGTGTTCTTTCAATAAACCACAGCTAGAGTCATTGCATGTGTGTTATTTTCATTAACCACAGCTGGATTCATTTCATGTGTGTTCTTTTCACAAACCACATATGGATCCACCAGTGTCACTGGATGTGTGTTCCTTTCACAAACCATATAGATCCAACAGAGTCATTGCATGTCTGATCTTTTCACAAACCACATATGGATCCACTTGTGTCATTGCATGTTTGTTCTTTTCATAAACCACATGGATCCAGAAGTGTCATTGCAAGTGTGTTCTTTTAATAAACCACAACTACAGACATTTGATATGTGTTCTTTTCATAAACCATATATGGATCCACTAGAGTCATTTGCATGTGTTATATTCACAAACCACATATGGATCCACCAGAGTTCATTGTATGTGTGTTCTTTTCACAAACCACATATGGATCCACCAATGTCATTGAAATGTGTGTTCTTTTCATTAACCACATCTAGAGTCACTGGATGTGTGTTCTTTTCACAAACCACATATGGATCCACCAGAGTTCATTGCATATGTGTTGTTTTCACAAACCACATATGGATCCACCAGTGTCATTGCATGTGTGTTCTTCTCATAAACCATATATGGACCCCCTAGTATCATTGTATGTATGTACTTTTAATAAACCATAGCTAGAGTCACTTGATGTGTGTTCTTTTCATAAAGTACATATGGATCCACTAGGGTCACTGGATGTGTGTTCTTTTCACAAAACACATATGGATCCAGTAGAGTTCATTGCATGTCTGATCTTTTCACAAACCACATATGGATCAACTAGTGTCATTGAAATGTGTGTTATTTTCATTAACCACACCTAGGGTCATTGCATGTCCGTTCTTTTCACAAACCACATATGGATCCACCAAACTCACTGCATGTGTGCTCTTTTGACAAACCACATATGGATCCACCAGTATCATCGCATATTTGTTCTTTTCATAAACCACATGGATCCACTAGTGTCATTGGATGTATGTAATTTTCACAAACCAAATGGGTCCACCAGAGTAATTGCGTGTCTGATCTTTTCACAAACCACATATGGATTCACTAGTGTCATTGCATGTCTAGTCTTGTCATAAACCACAACGATCCATCAGTGTCATTGCATGTGTGTTCTTTTAATAAACCACAGCTAGAGTCACTGGATGTGTGTTCTCTTCATAAACCACAAATGGATCCACTAGTGTCATTGCATGTGTGTTCTTTTTGCAAACCACATATGGATCCATCAGTGTCACTTGATGTGTGTTCTTCTAATAAACGACATCTAGAGTCACTGGATGTGTGTTCACTTCATAAACCACATATGGATCCACCAGTGTCATTGCATGTGTGTTCTTTTCACAAACCACATATGGATCCACCCGTGTGAATTAAATGTGTGTTCTTTTCATTAACCACAGCTAGAGTCATTGCATGTCTGTCCTTTTCTCAAACCACATATGGATCGACCGGAGTCATTGCATGTGTGTTCTTTTCACAAGCCACATATGGATCTACCAGTGTCATTGCATGTGTGTTCTTCTCACAAACCACATCTAGTGTCATTGCATGTCTGTTCATTTCATAAACCACATGGATACACCAGTGTCATTGCATGTGTGTTCCTTCAATAAATAACAATTAGAGTCATTGCATGTGTGTTATTTTCATTAACCACAGCTAGAGTCATTTCATGTGTGTTCTTTTCACAAAACACATATGGACAAACCATAGTTAATTCATGTTTGTTCTTTTAACAAACCACATATGGATTCACTAGAGTCATTGCGTCTGTGTTCTTTTCACAAGCCACTTATGGATCCACCAGTGTCATTGAAATGTGTGTTCTTCTCATAAACCACATATGGATCCCCTATCGTCATTGCATGTGTGTTCTTTTAATAAACCACAGCTAGAGTCCTTTGGATGTCTGCTCTTTCATAAACCACATATGCATCCAGTAGAGTCATTGCATGTGTGTTCTTTTCACAAACCACATATGGATCCACCAGTGTCATTGAAATGTGTGTTCTTTTCATTAACCTTAGCTAGAGTCACTGGATGTGTGTTCTTTTCACAAACCACATATGGATCCACCAGAGTTCATTGCATGTGTGTTCTTCTCATAAACCACAACTACAATCACTGCATGTGCATTCTTTTCATAAACCACATATGGATCCAGTAGAGTCACTGGATATGTTTTCTTTTCACAAACCACACATGGATCCACCAGAGTCATTGAAATGTGTGTTCTTTTCATTAACCATAGCTAGAGTCATTGCATGTCTGTTCTTTTCACAAACCACATATGGATCCACCAGCGTCATTGCATGTGTGTTCTTTTCACAAACCACATACGGAACCACCTGTGTCATTGCATGTTTGTTCTTTTCATAAACCACATGGATCCACTAGTGTCATTGCATGTGTGTTCTTTTCATAAACCATATGGATCCAACAGAGTCATTGCATGTCTGATCTTCTCACAAACCACACATGGATCCACCAGTGTCATTGCATGTCTGTTCTTTTAATAAACCACAGCTAGACCCACTGGATGTGTGTTCTCTTCATAAACCACATATGGATCCACCAGTGTCATTGCATGTGTGTTCTTTTCACAAAGCACATATGGATCCACCAGTGTCATTGAAATGTGTATTCTTTTTATTAACCACAGCGAGAGTCGTTGCATGTCTATTCTTTTCACAAACCACATATGGATCCACCAGAGTCATTGCATGTGTATTCTTTTCACAAACCACATATGGATCCACCAGTGTCATTGCATGTGTGTTCTTCTCACAAACCACAACTAGAGTCATTGCATGTCTGTTATTTTAACAAGCCAGATGGATACACCAGTGTCATTGCATGTGTGTTCTTTCAATAAACCACAGCTAGAGTCATTGCATGTGTGTTATTTTCATTAACCACATGGATTCATTTCATGTGTGTTCTTTTCACAAACCACATATGGATCCACCAGTGTCCTTTGGATGTGTGTTCCTTTCACAAACCATATAGATCCAACAGAGTCATTGCATGTCTGATCTTTTCACAAACCACATATGGATCCACTTGTGTCATTGCATGTTTGTTCATTTCATAAACCACATGGATCCAGAAGTGTCATTGCAAGTGTGTTCTTTTAATAAACCACAACTACAGACATTCGATATGTGTTCTTTTCATAAACCATATATGGATCCACTAGAGTCATTTGCATGTGTGTTATATTCACAAACCACATATGGATCCACCAGAGTTCATTGTATGTGTGTTCTTTTCACAAACCACATATGGATCCACCAATGTCATTGAAATGTGTGTTCTTTTCATTAACCACATCTAGAGTCACTGGATGTGTGTTCTTTTCACAAACCACATATGGATCCACCAGAGTTCATTGCATGTGTGTTGTTTTCACAAACCACATATGGATCCACCAGTGTCATTGCATGTGTGTTCTTCTCATAAACCATATATGGACCCCCTAGTATCATTGTATGTATGTACTTTTAATAAACCATAGCTAGAGTCACTTGATGTGTGTTCTTTTCATAAAGTACATATGGATCCACTAGGGTCACTGGATGTGTGTTCTTTTCACAAAACACATATGGATCCAGTAGAGTTCATTGCATGTCTGATCTTTTCACAAACCACATATGGATCAACTAGTGTCATTGAAATGTGTGTTATTTTCATTAACCACACCTAGGGTCATTGCATGTCCGTTCTTTTCACAAACCACATATGGATCCACCAAACTCACTGCATGTGTGCTCTTTTGACAAACCACATATGGATCCACCAGTATCATCGCATATTTGTTCTTTTCATAAACCACATGGATCCACTAGTGTCATTGGATGTATGTTCTTTTCACAAACCAAATGGGTCCACCAGAGTAATTGCGTGTCTGATCTTTTCACAAACCACATATGGATTCACTAGTGTCATTGCATGTCTAGTCTTGTCATAAACCACAACGATCCATCAGTGTCATTGCATGTGTGTTCTTTTAATAAACCACAGCTAGAGTCACACTGGATGTGTGTTCTCTTCATAAAACACAAATGGATCCACTAGTGTCATTGCATGTGTGTTCTTTTTGCAAACCACATATGGATCCATCGTGTCCTTTGGATGTGTGTTCTTCTAATAAACGACATCTAGAGTCCTTTGGATGTGTGTTCACTTCATAAACCACATATGGATCCAACAGAGTCATTGCATGTTTTTTCTTTTCATAAACAATATGGATCCAACAGATTCATTGCTTGTCTTATCTTCTCACAAACCACACATGGATCCACCATTGTAATTGCATTTCTGTTCTTTTAATAAACCACAGCTAGACCCACTTGGATGTGTGTTCTCTTCATAAACCACATATGGATCCACCGTGTCATTGCATGTGTGTTCTTTTCACAAAGCACATATGGATCCACCAGTGTCATTGAAATGTGTATTCTTTTTATTAACCACAGCGAGAGTCGTTGCATGTCTATTCTTTTCACAAACCACATATGGATCCACCAGAGTCATTGCATGTGTATTCTTTTCACAAACCACATATGGATCCACCAGTGTCATTGCATGTGTGAAATTCTCACAAACAACAACTAGAGACATTGCATGTCATTATTTTAACAAGCCGGATGGATACACCAGTGTCATTGCATGTGTGTTCTTTCAATAAACCACAGCTAGAGTCATTGCATGTGTGTTATTTTCATTAACCACAGCTGGATTCATTTCATGTGTGTTCTTTTCACAAACCACATATGGATCCACCAGTGTCCTTTGGATGTGTGTTCCTTTCACAAACCATATAGATCCAGAGTCATTGCATGTCCGATCTTTTCACAAACCACATATGGATCCACTTGTGTCATTGCATGTTTGTTCATTTCATAAACCACATGGATCCAGTGTCATTGCAAGTGTGTTCTTTTAATAAACCACAACTACAGACATTCGATATGTGTTCTTTTCATAAACCATATATGGATCCACTAGAGTCATTTGCATGTGTGTTATATTCACAAACCACATATGGATCCACCAGAGTTCATTGTATGTGTGTTCTTTTCACAAACCACATATGGATCCACCAATGTCATTGAAATGTGTGTTCTTTTCATTAACCACATCTAGAGTCCTTTGGATGTGTGTTCTTTTCACAAACCACATATGGATCCACGAGTTCATTGCATGTGTGTTGTTTTCACAAACCACATATGGATCCACCAGTGTCATTGCATGTGTGTTCTTCTCATAAACCATATATGGACCCCCTAGTATCATTGTATGTATGTACTTTTAATAAACCATAGCTAGAGTCACTTGATGTGTGTTCTTTTCATAAAGTACATATGGATCCACTAGGGTCACTGGATGTGTGTTCTTTTCACAAAACACATATGGATCCAGTAGAGTTCATTGCATGTCTGATCTTTTCACAAACCACATATGGATCAACTAGTGTCATTGAAATGTGTGTTATTTTCATTAACCACACCTAGGGTCATTGCATGTCCGTTCTTTTCACAAACCACATATGGATCCACCAAACTCACTGCATGTGTGCTCTTTTGACAAACCACATATGGATCCACCAGTATCATCGCATATTTGTTCTTTTCATAAACCACATGGATCCACTAGTGTCATTGGATGTATGTTCTTTTCACAAACCAAATGGGTCCACCAGTAAGTGCGTGTCTGATCTTTTCACAAACCACATATGGATTCACTAGTGTCATTGCATGTCTAGTCTTGTCATAAACCACAACGATCCATCAGTGTCATTGCATGTGTGTTCTTTTAATAAACCACAGCTAGAGTCACTGGATGTGTGTTCTCTTCATAAACCACAAATGGATCCACTAGTGTCATTGCATGTGTGTTCTTTTTGCAAACCACATATGGATCCATCAGTGTCACTGGATGTGTGTTCTTCTAATAACGACATCTAGAGTCCTTTGGATGTGTGTTCACTTCATAAACCACATATGGATCCACCAGTCATTGCATGTGTGTTCTTTTCATAAACCATATGGATCCATGAGTCATTGCATGTCTGATCTTCTCACAAACCACACATGGATCCACCGGTGTCATTGCATGTCATTCTTTTAATAAACCAGCTAGACCCCTTTGGATGTGTGTTCTCTTCATAAACCACATATGGATCCACCAGTGTCATTGCATGTGTGTTCTTTTCACAAAGCACATATGGATCCACCAGTGTCATTGAAATGTGTATTCTTTTTATTAACCACAGCGAGAGTCGTTGCATGTCTATTCTTTTCACAAACCACATATGGATCCACTGTGAGTCATTGCATGTGTATTCTTTTCACAAACCACATATGGATCCACCAGTGTCATTGCATGTGTGTTCTTCTCACAAACCACAACTAGAGTCATTGCATGTCTGTTATTTTAACAAGCCAGATGGATACACCAGTGTCATTGCATGTGTGTTCTTTCAATAAACCACAGCTAGAGTCATTGCATGTGTGTTATTTTCATTAACCACAGCTGGATTCATTTCATGTGTGTTCTTTTCACAAACCACATATGGATCCACCAGTGTCACTGGATGTGTGTTCCTTTCACAAACCATATAGATCCAACAGAGTCATTGCATGTCTGATCTTTTCACAAACCACATATGGATCCACTTGTGTCATTGCATGTTTGTTCATTTCATAAACCACATGGATCCAGAAGTGTCATTGCAAGTGTGTTCTTTTAATAAACCACAACTACAGACATTCGATATGTGTTCTTTTCATAAACCATATATGGATCCACTAGAGTCATTTGCATGTGTGTTATATTCACAAACCACATATGGATCCACCAGAGTTCATTGTATGTGTGTTCTTTTCACAAACCACATATGGATCCACCAATGTCATTGAAATGTGTGTTCTTTTCATTAACCACATCTAGAGTCACTGGATGTGTGTTCTTTTCACAAACCACATATGGATCCACCAGAGTTCATTGCATGTGTGTTGTTTTCACAAACCACATATGGATCCACCAGTGTCATTGCATGTGTGTTCTTCTCATAAACCATATATGGACCCCCTAGTATCATTGTATGTATGTACTTTTAATAAACCATAGCTAGAGTCACTTGATGTGTGTTCTTTTCATAAAGTACATATGGATCCACTAGGGTCACTGGATGTGTGTTCTTTTCACAAAACACATATGGATCCAGTAGAGTTCATTGCATGTCTGATCTTTTCACAAACCACATATGGATCAACTAGTGTCATTGAAATGTGTGTTATTTTCATTAACCACACCTAGGGTCATTGCATGTCCGTTCTTTTCACAAACCACATATGGATCCACCAAACTCACTGCATGTGTGCTCTTTTGACAAACCACATATGGATCCACCAGTATCATCGCATATTTGTTCTTTTCATAAACCACATGGATCCACTAGTGTCATTGGATGTATGTTCTTTTCACAAACCAAATGGGTCCACCAGAGTAATTGCGTGTCTGATCTTTTCACAAACCACATATGGATTCACTAGTGTCATTGCATGTCTAGTCTTGTCATAAACCACAACGATCCATCAGTGTCATTGCATGTGTGTTCTTTTAATAAACCACAGCTAGAGTCACTGGATGTGTGTTCTCTTCATAAACCACAAATGGATCCACTAGTGTCATTGCATGTGTGTTCTTTTTGCAAACCACATATGGATCCATCAGTGTCACTGGATGTGTGTTCTTCTAATAAACGACATCTAGAGTCACTGGATGTGTGTTCACTTCATAAACCACATATGGATCCACCAGAGTCATTGCATGTGTGTTCTTTTCATAAACCATATGGATCCAACAGAGTCATTGCATGTCTGATCTTCTCACAAACCACACATGGATCCACCAGTGTCATTGCATGTCTGTTCTTTTAATAAACCACAGCTAGACCCACTGGATGTGTGTTCTCTTCATAAACCACATATGGATCCACCAGTGTCATTGCATGTGTGTTCTTTTCACAAAGCACATATGGATCCACCAGTGTCATTGAAATGTGTATTCTTTTTATTAACCACAGCGAGAGTCGTTGCATGTCTATTCTTTTCACAAACCACATATGGATCCACCAGAGTCATTGCATGTGTATTCTTTTCACAAACCACATATGGATCCACCAGTGTCATTGCATGTGTGTTCTTCTCACAAACCACAACTAGAGTCATTGCATATCATTATTTTAACAAGCAGGATGGATACACCGGTGTCATTGAATGTGTTTTCTTTCAATAAACCACAGCTAGAGTCATTGCATGTGTGTTATTTTCATTAACCACAGCTGGATTCATTTCATGTGTGTTCTTTTCACAAACCACATATGGATCCACCAGTGTCACTGGATGTGTGTTCCTTTCACAAACCATATAGATCCAACAGAGTCATTGCATGTCTGATCTTTTCACAAACCACATATGGATCCACTTGTGTCATTGCATGTTTGTTCATTTCATAAACCACATGGATCCAGAAGTGTCATTGCAAGTGTGTTCTTTTAATAAACCACAACTACAGACATTCGATATGTGTTCTTTTCATAAACCATATATGGATCCACTAGAGTCATTTGCATGTGTGTTATATTCACAAACCACATATGGATCCACCAGAGTTCATTGTATGTGTGTTCTTTCACAAACCACATATGGATCCACCAATGTCATTGAAATGTGTGTTCTTTTCATTAACCACATCTAGAGTCACTGGATGTGTGTTCTTTTCACAAACCACATATGGATCCACCAGAGTTCATTGCATGTGTGTTGTTTTCACAAACCACATATGGATCCACCAGTGTCATTGCATGTGTGTTCTTCTCATAAACCATATATGGACCCCCTAGTATCATTGTATGTATGTACTTTTAATAAACCATAGCTAGAGTCACTTGATGTGTGTTCTTTTCATAAAGTACATATGGATCCACTAGGGTCACTGGATGTGTGTTCTTTTCACAAAACACATATGGATCCAGTAGAGTTCATTGCATGTCTGATCTTTTCACAAACCACATATGGATCAACTAGTGTCATTGAAATGTGTGTTATTTTCATTAACCACACCTAGGGTCATTGCATGTCCGTTCTTTTCACAAACCACATATGGATCCACCAAACTCACTGCATGTGTGCTCTTTTGACAAACCACATATGGATCCACCAGTATCATCGCATATTTGTTCTTTTCATAAACCACATGGATCCACTAGTGTCATTGGATGTATGTTCTTTTCACAAACCAAATGGGTCCACCAGAGTAATTGCGTGTCTGATCTTTTCACAAACCACATATGGATTCACTAGTGTCATTGCATGTCTAGTCTTGTCATAAACCACAACGATCCATCAGTGTCATTGCATGTGTGTTCTTTTAATAAACCACAGCTAGAGTCACTGGATGTGTGTTCTCTTCATAAACCACAAATGGATCCACTAGTGTCATTGCATGTGTGTTCTTTTTGCAAACCACATATGGATCCATCAGTGTCACTGGATGTGTGTTCTTCTAATAAACGACATCTAGAGTCACTGGATGTGTGTTCACTTCATAAACCACATATGGATCCACCAGAGTCATTGCATGTGTGTTCTTTTCATTAAACACAGCTGGAGTCATGTCATGTGTGTTCTTTTCACAAACCACATATGGATCCACCAGTGTTACTGGATGTGTGTTCCTTTCACAAACCATATAGATCCACCAGAGTCATTGCATGTCTGATCTTTTCACAAACCACACAAGGATCCACCAGTGTCACTTCATGTGTGTTCTTCTCAAAAACCAAAGCTAGAGTCATTGCATGTCTGTTCTTTTAACAAACCACATGGATACACCAGTGTCATTGCATGTGTGTTCTGTCAATAAACCACAGTTAGAGTCATTTCATGTGTGTTCTTTTCATTAACCACAGATAGAGTCATTTCATGTGTGTTCTTTTCACAAACCACATATGGATCCACCAGTGTCATTGAAATGTGTGTTCTATTAGCAAACCACATATGGATTCACTAGAGTCATTGCGTCTGTGTTCTTTTCAAAAACCACTTATGGATCCACCAGTGTCATTGAAATGTGTGTTCTTTTCATAAACCACATATGGATCCCCTATTGTCATTGCATGTGAATTCTTTTAATTTACCACAGCTAGAGTCAATGGATCTGTGTTCTTTTCATAAACCACATATGGATCCACCAGTGTCATTGCATGTGTGTTCTTATCATAAACCATATATGGATCCCCTAGTATCATTGCATGTATGTTCTTTTAATAAACCACAGCTACAGTCACTTGATGTGTGTTCTTTTCATAAACTACATATGAATCCACTACAGTCACTGGATGTGTGTTCTTTTCACAAAACACATATGGATCCACTAGAGTTCATTGCATGTCTGTCCTTTTCACAAACCACATATGGATCCACTAGTGTCATTGAAATGTTTGTTATTTTCATTAACCACACCTAGGGTCATTACATGTCTGTTCTTTTACAAACCACATATGGATCCACCAGAGTCATTGCATGTGTGCTCTTTTGACAAACCACATATGGATCCACCAGTATCATTGCATATTTGTTCTTTTCATAAACCACATGGATCCACCAATGTCATTGGATGTATGTTCTTTTCACAAACCATATGGATCCACTAGAGTAATTGCGTGTCTGATCTTTTCGCAAACCACATATGGATCCACCAGTGTCATTGCATGTCTAGTATTGTCATAAACCACATCGATCCATCAGTGTCATTGCATCTGTGTTCTTTTAATAAACCACAGCTAGAGTCACTGGATGTGTGCTCTCTTCATAAACCACACATGGATCCACCAGTGTCATTGCATGTGTGTTCTTTTTACAAACCACATATGGGTCCATCAGTGTCACTGGATGTGTGTTCTTTTCATTAACCACATCTAGAGTCATTGCATGTCTGTTTTGTTCACAAACCACATATGGATCCACTAGAGTCATTGCATGTGTTTTCTTTTCACAAACCACATATGGATCCACCAGTGTCACTTCATGTGTGTTTTTCTCAAAAACCACAGCTAGAGTCATTGCATGTCTGTTCTTTTAACAAACCACATGGATACACCAGTGTCATTGCATGTGTGTTCTGTCAATAAACCACAGCTAGAGTCATTTCATGTGTGTTCTTTTCATTAACCACAGCTAGAGCCATTTCATGTGTGTTCTTTTCACAAACCACTTATGGATCCACCAGTGTCACTAGATGTGTGTTCTTTTCACAAACCATAGGTGTAACACCCTCGCTTGAAAAGACTAAGTTCCTATGTATAGTTCCAATCCCTGGATCGGTTCACTGGCACACACAGTACAGATGAATACCAAAGAATATAACAATGCATCATTATTACATCGAATGATCCAGAATTGTAATTGTTACATAGTTCTTAGCTGAAAGACTAGCTCAAATAAAAAAGTAGCATACAGAAGCATAAACATATAATAGGTCCATCTTCATATTTCTCACAAGTCAACAAATGTCGAGTGGAGTATCGTGACCTATTTTGATCACTCAGAATCGGTATAACCTGCAACATGAAACGTAGCAGCCCCGAAGGGTCAATACATGGAATGTATGGCAAGTAAAGCTATGTAAGGAGACAAGTATTCCTAGCATATACATGCTTATTTGGCCAAGTGGGGCTTTGGCTAGCTTGCATTTTCAAAAGCATTTGTCCTACTTTCATAATTAGTTTTAGATTTTCTTTGAAAAGATCCCAATTAAGTAACCCATCAATATTAAAACAATTAGGTAATTAGAATGAACGAGAAACATGTCATGAACCTCAAAATTAAGGAACTCAATTGTCCATAACCAGGGGCATGGCTAAGTACTTAGATTAGACACCCTGCAGGGGTTTGTACACTTTAACCATGAGATCTGCATAGCCCAGCTCGTACCATAGCACGCATATTGTGTTATGATAGGGAGAAATCCAAGACGAGACAATTCGGGAAGTAGCTCCCCAAACCCGGTACGCACCGTACCAACCTACCAAAATTCTACATCTGTGGCTATGTGGGTTCGAGTCGCCATAACCTACTTAGTCCAGCCAACCTCCCATTTCATTATTGGCGCATGGTTGTACATGTAAGCTACTAAATAAAGAAGCCAATCATTTTCTCTAGATACATGGGTGCCTTTCCGCATTAATATCATCAAAAAATGTCAATCCCATCACACACAGGAGATTCATTGATTATGATGTTTTAGTTTTCACAAACCACCACTTTATAAACACTTTCAAAAGATGTAACCAAGCCCTCATCCATCATAGTACGACTAAGCTCATCTACGAACGGTGGCTCAACTACAGGAGATTCCTACCACGTAGTATAGGACATAGCATAGCAGTAGTAGATCCTATTCATGCATCTACAAAATATACAATATATGCAAGAAAAATAGTAGGACAATAACATGAACAAAATAACATCTACTTGCCTTGGCTGTGGTTGTCGAACGAACAATCCTCACATGAGCAAGCGTTGCATTCGTCACAATCTACACGGTACAATTGCAACACATAAACAATCCATACACAATCATAACAAGTGCACAAATGCATGCATGACAAGTTAAACAAAGATTCAGTAGTGATTGTATGTTCTCTGATCATCGTGACTACTGATGACATGCATGGAAAACCTTTGATGCATTAAAACCATTTAGCAAGAATTGTTGATCCAATTTAATAGGTTTTTAAGAAATTATTAAGCCCAGGTCGTGTAATCTGTTGTAAAATCTGGGAAATATACTACGGTGTAGTCAATCCAATTTAGAGCCGGGGGCAGCTGGAATTACGCAAAAAGGACTTACAGATATTTTCCTATGATTTTTATAGTACAATATGCCTTTATTTAAACTCACACATATTTGTAGAGTAAACGTGAAATTTTAATTCATAAACGAGTTCTTCACTTTGTTGTGATTCCATAGACATATTATTTGCAATTTTCTGAATAGTAGTTATTTTCTTATGAATTTATTAATCCAAAAAGGGTATTAAACTATTTAAATAATTACGAAAAACCTTACAGTAATTGCCTGAACCAATTGCATAATAATATTCTATATAAAGATAGCTTTGCAACGGTATATTACATGCTATTTTTGGAGTTACAGATGTTTTTATATGTATTTTACAAGGTCAAAGCATTTTCTGCAATTTAATCAATTTTCAAAATAAAAGGAAATATTCCCTAGGCATATTCCACTGACGCAGCTGCTCACTAGGAAGTCAATGCTGACGCGGGCGCCACGCCGCGGTCTATGGTTGGTTGATACCGGTTCGGCCGGTGATCTGTTTTCTGCCGTCTGATACCGATCATGCGGCTAGGGACGCGTTCGTCCTCACCTGGTGTCACCGGCGAGGTGGCTGGCGGCGGTTGGTGGCGGCGCGGCTCAAGTGGTCATCGTGGTGGCGGCTCCGGTGATCGACATCGGCGTAGAGGTGGCGGACACGGACAGGGAGGGAATGGCGACTCGGATGGTGGCCACGGAGACGTCCCTCGCTTCAAGGGCGACGGTGATGGGCAGACAGAGCGGCTCGACCGTCGATGAATCTTCGGCGAGCTCGCGCGGTTGCTCTGCTATGAGAGGAGAAGGGGAAACGGGTTAGCGTGATCCGGCGTTGCACAGGGAAGGGAACTAGAGGAAGGACACGGATAGGGGGAAACGGAATCGGCGGCGGCGTAGACCTCCGAAGCTCAGCAATGGTGCGGCGGCGGTGGCAATCTTCGGCGATGAATTCCTCCAGCCTGACGGCGCGATTTTAGGGTTTGAGAGAGGGGAAATACGGCGGTGGTCGAGGGCTATATAGGAGGGTGGGTTGGGATATGGGGGAGGCTCGGATTAGAGCTGAATCGGAGGATTCGCCAGTGGTAGTTCGAGGTGTTCGTGTTGAGCATGAACTATTGGCGACTCCACTGATAGGTGGGTCCCACCTGTCAGTGATAGGGGCGGAGCGTCTGTGGCTGTTGCTTGCTGGGCCCATTTCACTCACTTGTCGCTGTCAAGGGGTAGGCGGCTTGGGTAAAGCTAGGGTGCCTCACTGGGTAGGCTAGGTTTCTCTTTTTTTCTGTTCTTCTTCTTTTTCTATTTTTTCTTTTCTTCATATCTTTTTCTTAAATAATCCAAATGGATTGATTTTTTGTTTCAGAAATTTTCTAAAATTCTGTAGATCAACTTGAAAATATTTTTGGAAATTCTGTAGAATTTTTGGAAATATTTTTCATACTTGAAAATTGTGATTTCACAGATCCATGTGTATTCCTTTTGTAGATGCATTTTAGTAATCTAATTTAGGGTTTCAAACTAGTGTTTCAATTCAAATATTTCATGAATGCAATTGATGTCATGCCAACGCAATACAAATGCAGATTTTTTTCTAGTCCCAATTTCTAAAATCTTGGGATGTGACAGACTAACCCCCTTAAGATGAATCTCGTCCCGAGATTCTAAATGGCTAGCAAGGTTTGGGTGGTGTCCTCGAGAGGCCACCCCCTTATGAAAATTGAACTTGGCATCTTCAATAGAACAATTGAGCTATAACTGATTCTTCTTACTTCTGGGTATGGGTATAATTTCCATCTATCGGATCTTGATTCTTAACCATCCAATCCTTGCTAGAATTATATCTAAGCCATGTGAATCCAATATAAATAAGCTAGTGGGAAATTTGTGTGCTACCAATCTCCAAGTTTTAATGGTGGCATCTTGTACTAGCTAGCAATTCTTCGCAAATGAATTCACTTTAACAGATCCTCTAAGTAACTCCATATGTAACTATTCTTGTCCATGAATTCCTCAATATGTATGCATGCGATACACGAGTATTGAAAAAATACGAGTGCGATGCATGAATTAACCAAGAACTTACTTGTTATGAAGTCTGACTTATTGAGTGCTTTTCCCATGTTCACATGGTTCACAGTTGCCTTCGGGGTTGAATCTGGCTTGTCTCTAGCTTCAATCCTCCTCTCCGGGAAGTTATCATCATAGTGTCCCTTTTGGTTTCACTTGAAACACGTCACTTGGCTAATATCCTTCTTCTGATAGTTGTGGTTATGACCATTGTTGCCTCCAGAATTATGGCCATTTCCTCCTCCATGGTGTTGATGTCTATTGCGCCCATTGTGGTTGTGTACATTGCCTCCATTCTTGTGGTGTCCAAAGTCTCCATCATAAGTAGTGCAAGCACGATGGTATGATCCTAAGTGGTGATTTCTATTCTTCCTCTTGCTTATCTCCACCTGCTGTTGTTTCCCTTCCATAATTCTAGCCTTGTCCATTAGTTCTTGAAATGTCGGGCAATAGACCACAGATAGCTGGAGTGAAAGCTCATCACTAAGACCATCTAGAAACCTCTCTCTCCTCTTGGCATCAGTGTCCACATCTTCAAGGGCATAACGGGACAAGTTGTTGAATTCTTCGATGTAATCTGCCACAGTGCGGTTGGTTTGGTGCAGATTGCGGAACTCCGTCCTCTTCAAGCTCATGGTCCCTGCAGAGACGTGGTTACTCCTAAATCCACCCTCAAACCTGGCCCAAGTAACTATGTCCAAGATGGCCCAAGATATCTCGAGCTCGTTGGGGAACCCCAAGAGGAAGGTATGATGAGCACAACAGCAAGTTTCCCTCGGTTGAAACCAAGGTTTAATCGAACCAGTAGGAGCAAGGAAACACCCCAAAGGTGTTGCTAGATGAACTTTGGCAGGGCGCACTACCAGTGCTAGCAGCAACGTGGAGACCTGCACAACACAACCAAAGAACTCTGCCCCCAACTAACAGTGAGGTTGTCAATCTCACCGGTTTTGCTGAAAACAAAGGATTAAACATATTGTGTGGAAGAAACTAATAGTTTGCAGAAAGTAAACAGAAAGCAGTAAACAGTTGATTGTAGATTCATAGTAAAAGAAAAAAGGACCGGGGTCCATAGTTCACTAGTGGTGGCTCTCCTTAAGATAGATGACATGTTGGGTGAACAAATTACAGCGGGGCAATTAACAAACATCGAGAAAGCAATCATGCATATACTACTCATCTTGACTCCTTCGAGATTTGATTGGGCATTACAACATTATACATAGACTGTAATCCAACTGCATCTATGACTAATAATCCACCTTCAGCTTATCATCCGAACCCCCTCCAGTATTAAGTTGCAAGCATTATGTGTAAAGTAAACAATATGATTGTTCTATGAACAAAGGATTGTTGTTTTCTCCCTAGTAGCAACAACACATCTAGTACCTTAGAGATTTCTATCACTTCCCTAGATTACTAGAGGCATGAACCCACTATCAAGCATAAATACTAACTCTTGGAGTTGCTAGAATCTACTTGGCCAAGATAGCTACTAACAACGGAAAGCATGCAAGATCACAAATAACAAAGACATGATAGAATAAATAATCAATGTGAAATAGCATCTCCATATCCATCGGATCCCCGCAAACACAACATGTAGGAATTACAAATAAATGATCTTTATCATGAACGGAGCTCACAAGAACTAAACATGATAACACAAAGGAGGAGAACCAGCCATCTAGCTACTACATGGACCCGTAGTCTAGAGATGAACTACTCACGCATCACACCGAAGGCTTGCATGGTGATGAAGAAGGCCTCCAGGGTGAATTCCCCTATCCGACATGGTGCCGGGAAGAGCTTCAGACCCCTCCCGATCTAGGGATGGACATGATGGCGGCTAGAGACTCTTTCGTGGAATTTTGATCGGGTACTTAGGGTTTCTGTATCGGAGGCATCTTATATGCGAAAGGGGAGGCCGAGAGGGTGCCAGACCACCCCCTGACACGGTCCAGTCTAGGCCGCGTGGCCAGGTGGTGTGGCGGCCCCCTGGCCCCTCTCCGTCTCGTATTCTGGCTTCTCGTGTCCCTCGGTGAAAAACTAACTTTGGCTTTTGTCCCGTCCAATTCCGAGAATATTCATTTTCTGACTTTCCTGGAACCAAAAACAACAGGAAATAGGCAGCTGGCACTGTTGCTCTTGTTAATAGGTTAGTCCAAGAAAGTGTATAGAAAGTACTCCAAAGTTGGAACAAAACATAACAAAGTAGATAAAACCAAGCATGGAACATCAAGCATTATGGTTATGTTTGCAACATATCAGTCCACCGGGTGGGTGATCTGGAACGCATCCCACTAACAAGCAGCTGATCCTTCCAGTAAGTGAGCAGCAAACCTCACCTTTTCACCATCAGTGCAACCAACGATCACCAAATCTTTGTTCACAGAACAGAGCCAGTCGAGAGCAACTATGGGCTCAGGTGTAGAGGAGAACTTAGCTAGCCTCAGCCTCAAGAACCTGGTAAGAGCATCTCGCTGGGGCTGATTATTCCCGTTGTTGTTATTGTTGTTCTGATTGGCCATAAACTATGTCAACACCTAGGTCAACTGTGCCTGAGTGGCCATGAGCTGAGCCATCTCATCAGGTACACAGCAAGGATGCATCTGTTGGAATAGCATAGACGAGTTATAGATAGAAAGATTAGAGGAGTATTACTACCCATAACTATATGAAGCAAACAATAAGCACACAAACAAACAATCATATCAAGCAACACTCAAGCCAAAATAATTTTGTTTTATGTTCCAGAGGTTTTGTTTTAGTGGCATACCATCCACAAAATAGTTTTAGTTTGATTACAATTCGTTTGACGGTGAACCTACAATCTTAAAAGTAATGGGCAGAATCTATCCAGAAACTACATCAATGTTCACGAATTTTTCTGGGAACCATAATCTCTTCAGGAATTTTTCTTGATTTTTTTCCTTATACGAAAGCAAATTACGAAGAATATCCTAAAATATGATCTTAATCGGAGTTACCAGTAACAAATGAAAAATCGCGCGGTACAACTGGTCAGGCAGAAAACTGCAACGAAATTATCACGAATTTTTAATCAAAACCTTCATTAACATATTATGAAAACTATTAAAAATATTCTGGAACTTTGGGGTATCAAATAGCACAACCTAAACATAATAAACCAACTACCACACAAGTTCTTGCAATGATCGATTTCTAGATCTAAACGAAATCATATCAAAACTATATGGTGGACATCCTCTAACTATTCTTTAATCTCACGCTTTCTCGCACAAGTGTTCATCTACAAGTTTTGAACAAGATGATATTAGAAAACATAGATGAAGGATTACAAAAATCTAATAAGTACAAAGTAACAAGTTCATTTATAGAGAGGGTCTTCCTTCTATGTTTTAAAAGAGAAGAGTATGAGAATCGAAGTGAAAAGGATTGTAAGATGAGAAAAGATAGAGTGAAATAGTCCTTATAATTCATATGGTTTTCCTATTCCAATCCTATGTCATGATCCTACAGTCAACACACTGCTCTGATACCATCATGTAACACCCTCGCCTGAAAAGGCTGAGTTCCTGTGTATAGTACCAATCCCTGGATCGGTTCACTAGCACAAACCGTACAGATGAATGCCAAAGAATATAACAGTGCATCAGTATTACATCGAATGATCCAAAATTGTAATTGTTACATAGTGCTTAGCTCAAAGACTAGCTCAAATAACAAAGTAGCATACGGAAGCATAAACATATAATAGGCTCCATCTTCAAATTGCCCACAAGTGAACAAATATTGAGTGGAGTATCGCGACCTATTTCGATCACTCAGAATCGGTATAACCTGCAACATGAAACGTAGCAGCCCCGAAGGGTCAATACATGGAATGTATGGCAAGTAGAGCTATGTAAGGAGAGAAGTATTCCTAGCATCTACATGCTTATTTGGCCAAGTGGGGCTTTGGCTAGCTTGCATTTTCAAAAGCATTTGTGCTACTTTCATAATTAGTTTTAGATTTTCTTTCAAAAGATCCCAATTAAGTAACCCATCAATATTAAAACAATTAGGAAATTAGAATGAACGAGAAACATTTCATGAACCTCAAAATTAAGCAACTCAATTGTCCATAACCGGGGACACGGCTAAGTACTTAGATTCGACACCCTGCAGGGGTTTGTGTACTTTACCCATGAGACCTGGACAACCCAACCCGTACCATAGCACGCATATTGTGTTATGATAGGGAGAAGTCCAAGAGGAGACAATTCGGGAAGTAGCTCCCCAAACCCGACAGGTACCGTACCAACCTACCAAAATTCTACATTTCTGACTACGTGGATTCGAGTCACCACAACTTACTAAGTCCAGCCAACCACCCATTTTATTATTGGCACATAGTTATATACGTAAGCTACTAAATAAATAAGCCAATCATTTTCTCTAGATACCTGGGTGCCTTTCCGCATTAATACAACCAAAGAATGTTAATCCCATCACACCCAGGAGATTCATTGATTATGTTGTTTTAGTTTTCGCAAACCAACACTTTATAAACATTTTCAAAAGATGTAACGCAGCCCTCGTCCATCATAGTACGGCTAAGCTCATCTACCAATGGTGACTCAACTACAGGAGATTCCTACCACGTAGTATAGGACATAGCATAGCAGTAATAGATCCTATTCATGCATCTACAAAATACACAACATATGCAAGGAAAATAGTAGAACAATAACATGAACAAAATACTATATACTTTCCTTGGTTGCGGTTTTTGAATGAACAATCCTCATAGGAGCAAGCGTTGCACTCGTCACAATCTACACGGTACACTTGCAACACATAAACAATCTATACACAATCATAACAAGTGCAGAAATGCATGCATGACAAGTTAAACAAAGATTCAGTAGTGATTGTATGTTCTCTGATCATCGTGACTACTATTTTTGGAGTTACAGATGTTTTTATATGTATTTTACAAGGTCAATGCATTTTATGCAATTTAATCAATTTCCAAAATAAAAGGGAATATTCCCTGGGCATATTCTGCTGACACAGCTGCTGACTAGTAAGTCAACGCAGGCGCCATGCGGCGGTCTATGGTTGGTTGATACCAGTTCGACTGGCGATCTGTTTTCTGCCGTCCGATACCGATCGTGCGACCAGGGACGCGTTCATCCTCACCGGGTGTCACTGGCAAGGTGGTTGGTGGCGGTTGGCGGCGGCGCGGCTCAGTTGGTCGTCGTGGCAGTGGCTCCGGTGATCGATGTCGGTGTAGAGGTGGCAGACGAGGACCGGGAGGGAATGGCGACTCGGATGGTGGCCAGTAGACATCACTCTCTTCAAGGGGAGACGGTGACGGGCGGACGGAGCGGCTCGTCCGTCGGTGAATCTCCAGTGAGCTCGCGTAGTTGCTCTACTGCGAGAGGAGAAGGGGAAACGGGTCAGCAAGATGCAGCGTTGCACAGGGAAGGGAACCAGAGGAAGTACACGGAGAGGGGGCAACGGAATTAGTGGCGGCGTGGACCTCCCAAGCTCGGCAATGGTGCAGCGGCGGTGGCAATCTCCGGCGATGAACTCCCGCAGCCTGCCGGCGCGATTACGTTTCAGAGAGGGGAAATACGGCGGTGGTCGAGAGCTATATAGGAGGGTGGGTTAGGATATGGGGGAGGCTCGGATTAGAGCTGAATCGGAGGATTTGGCGGTGGTAGTTCGAGGTGTTCGTGCTGAGCACAAACTGGTGGCGACTCCGCTGACAGGTGGGTCCCACCTATCGACGAGAGGGGGCGGAGCGGCTACGGCCTTTGCTTGCTGGGCCCGCTGGGCTTACTCTTGTCTTCGTCTTGCTCTTTGGCACTCTGCCTTGAGGTGGCGGTGAAGTGCTGGGTAGGGTGGCTCACTGGTAGGCTAGGTTCTGCTTTTTTTCTGTTCTTTTTTTTTCTATTTTCTTCTTTTCTTCATATCTTTTTCTTAAATAATCCAAATGGATTGATTTTTGTTTCTGAATTTTTCTAAAATTCTATAGATCAACTTAGCATCATTTTTGGCAATATTTTTCCTACTTCAAAATAGTGATTTCACAAATCCATGTGTATTCCTTTTGTAGATGCATTTTAGTAATCTAATTTAGGGTTTAAAACTAGTGTTTCAATCCAAATATTTCATGAATGCAATTGATGTCATGCCAATGCAATACAAATGCAGATTTTTTCTAGTCCCAATTTCTAAAATATTGGGATGTGACAATATGGATCCACCAGAGTCATTGCATGTCTGACCTTTTCACAAACCACATATGGATCCACTAGTGTCATTGCATGTTTGATCTTTTCATAAACCACATGGATCCACCAGTGTCATTACATGTGTGTTCTTTTAATAAACACAGCTAGAGTCACTCGATATATGTTCTTTTCGTAAACCATATATGGATCCACTAGAGTCATTGCATGTGTGTTCTCTTCACAAATCACATATGGATCCACCAATGTCATTGAAATGTGTGTTCTTTTCATTAACCACAGCTAGAGTCACTAGATGTGTGTTCTTTTCACAAACCACATATGGATCCTCCAGAGTTCATTGCATGTGAGTTCTTTTCACAAACCACATATGGATCCACCAGTGTCATTGCATGTGTGTTCTTCTCATAAACCACATATGGATCCCCTAGTATCATTGCATGTGTGTTCTTTTAATAAACCACAACTAGAGTCACTGGATATGTGTTCTTTTCATAAACCACATATGGATCCACTAGAGTCAATAGATGTGTGTTCTTTTCACAAACCACATATGGACCCACCAGTGTTCATTGCATGTCTGTTCTTTTCACAAACCACGTATGGAACCATAGCTAGTGTCATTGAAATGTGTGTTCTTTTCATTAACCAGAGCTAGAGTCATTGCATGTTTGTTCTTTTCACAAACCACATATGGATCCACCAGAGTCATTGCATGTGTGCTCTTTTCACAAACCACATATGGATCCACTAGTGTCATTGCATGTTTGTTCTTTTCATAAACCACATGGATCCACCAGTGTCATTGGATGTTTGTTCTTTTCACAAACCATATGGATCCACCAGAGTCATTGCATGTCTGGCCTTTTCACAAACCACATATGGATCCACCAGTGTCATTGCATGTCTGTTCATTTCATCAACCACATGGATCCACCAGTGTCATTGCACATGTGTTCTTTTAATAAACCACACCTAGAGTCACTGATGTGTGTTCTCTCCATAAACCACATATGGATCCACCAGTGTCATTGCATGTGTGTTCTTTTCACAAACCACATATGGATCCACCAGTGTCACTGGATGTGTGATCTTTTCACAAACCATATGGATCCACTAGAGTCATTGCATGTCTGATCTTTTCACAAACCACATATCGATCCACTAGTGTCATTGCATGTTTGTTCTTTTCATAAACTACATGGATCCACCAGTGTCATTGCATGTGTGTTCTGTTAATAAACCACAGCTAGAGTCACTCGATGTGTGTTCTTTTCATAAACCACATATGGATCTACTAGAGTCATTGCATGCGTGGTCTTTTCACAAAGCACATATGGATCCAGCAGAGTTCATTGCATGTGTGTTCTTTTCACAAACCACATATGGATCCACTAATGTCATTACATGTTTGTTCCTTCAATAAACCACAGCTAGAGTAATTGAAATATGTGTTCTTTCCATTAACCACATCTAGAGTCATTGCATGTTTGTTCTTTTCACAAACCACATATGAATCCACCAGAGTCATTGCATGTGTGTTCTTTTCACAAACCACATATGGAGCCACCAGTGTCATTGCATGTTTGTTCTTTCAATAAACCATAGATAGAGTCATTGAAATGTGTGTTCTTTTCATTAACCACAGCTAGAGTCATTGCATGTCTATTCTTTTCACAAACCACATCTGGATCCACCAGAGTCATTGCATGTGTGTTCTTTTCACAAACCACATATGGATCCACCAGTGTCATTGCATGTGTGTTCTTCTCATAAACCACATATGGATCCCCTAGTGTCATTGCATGTGTGTTCTTTTCATAAACCATATCTAGAGTCACTAGATGTCTGTTCTTTTCATAAACGCCATATGGATCCACAAGTGTCATTGCATGTGTGTTCTTTTCACAAACCACAGCTAGGGTCATTGCATGTCTGTTCTTTTCACAAACTACATGGATCCACCATTGTCATTGCATGTGTGTTCTTTGAATAAACCATAGCTAGAGCCATTGAATTGTGTGTTCTTTTCATTAACCACAGCTAGAGTCATTGCATGTCTGTTCTTTTAACAAATCACATATGGATCCACTAGAGTCATTGCATGTGTGTTATTTTCACAAACCACATATGGATCCACCAGTGTCATTGCATATGTGTTCTTCTCTTAAACCACATATGGATCCCCTAGTGTCATTGCATGTGTGCTCTTTTCATAAACAATAGCTAGAGTCACTGGATGTGTGTTCTTTTCATAAACCACATATGGATCCATGATGGCCCAAGATATCTCGAACTTGTTGGGGAACCTAAGAGGAAGGTACGATGAGCACAACAACAAGTTTCCCTCAGTTATGAAACCAAGGGTATCAAACCAGTAGGAGCAAGGAAACACCTCTAAGATGTGGTTGCAAACTTGGAATCCTTTACAACACAACCATAGAACTTTGCCCACAACTTACCGTGAGGTTGTCAATCTCACCGGTTTTTCTGAAAACAAAGGAGTAAACGTATTGTGTGGATGAAAGTAAAAGCTTGCAGAAAGTAAACAGAAAGCAGTAAATAGTTGTAGATTGATGGTAAATGAAAGGACCGGGGTCCATAGTTCACTAGTGGTGGTTCTCCGTAAGATAGATGACATGTTGGGTGAACAAATTACAGCGGGGAATTTGACAAACATTGAGAAAGCATACATGCATATACTAATCATCTTGACTACTATGAGATTTGATTGGCAATTACAACATTGTACATAGACCGCCATCCAACTGCATCTATGATTAATAATCCACCTTCAGGTTATCATCCGAACCCCCTCCAGTATTAAGTTGCAAGCAACAGAGAATTGATACGCATTGCGTGTAATGTAAACAATACGATTGTTCTATGAACAAATGATTGTTGTTTTCTCCCTAGTAGAAACAACACATCTAGTACCTTAGAGATTTCTGTCCATTCCCCAGATTACTAGAGGCATGAACCCACTATCGAGCATAAATACTCCCTCTTGGAGTTGCTAGCATCTACTCGGCCAAGATATCTACTAACAACGGAGAGCATGCAAGATCACAAATAACAAACATGATAGAATCAATAATCAATCTGAAATAGCATCTCAATATCCATCGGATCCCCACAAACACAACATGTATGATTACAAATAGATGATCTTGATCATGAACAAAGATGAGAAGATCTAAACATGGTAGCACGAAGGAGAAGAACCAACCATCTAGCTACTACATGGACCCGTAGTCCAAGGATGAACTACTCACGTATCACACCGGAGGCTTGCATGGTGATGAAGCAGGCCTCCAGAGTGAATTCTCCCCTCCGGCAGGGTGCCGGGAAGAGCTTCAGATCCCTCCCGATCTAGGGATGGAGATGACAGCGGCTACAAACTCTTTCGTGGAATTTTGATCGAGTACTTAGGGTTTCTATTTCGGAGGCATCTTATAGGAAAAAGGGGAGGCTGAGGGGGAGCCCTAGGCGGCCACACCACCCCCTGGCACGGGCCAGGCCTGACCCCACGGCCAGATGGTGTGGTGGCCCTCTGACCCCTCTCCGTCTCGTATCCTGGCTCTGTGTCCCCTCGGTGAAATACTGACTTTGGGTTTTGTACCGTCCAATTCCGAGAATATTCATTTTCTGACTTTCCTGAAACCAAAAACAGCAGAAAACAGGCAGCTAGCACTGTGGCATCTTGTTATTAGGTTAGTCCAAAAAAGAGTATAAAAAGTACTCGAAAGTGTGGGCAAAACATAAGAAAGTAGATATAAACCAAGAATGGAGCATCAAAAGTATATATACGTTTGCAACGTATCAACATCCCCAAGCTTAACTCCTGCTCGTCCTCGAGTAGGTAAGTGATAAAAAGAAAGAATAATTTTTGAGGTGACATGCACCATCATAAAATTGATCAAAGTATTTGTAAAACATTGATAGCTGGGATCATAGTACTTCAACATAGCATGAAAGATAAAGTTTTAACAATAATACATAGCAACTATGTTGCAACATGGAAAGGCACAAACAAAAGTTTCATGAATAACAATGCTTTGCAAGACATTTGTTTGTTTCACATAAATAAATCATAAAGAGAATGGTATTCAGCTTGTCCCTCATGGAGTAGCAAAACATAAATGCATATGACACCTTCAAAGTTTATAAGGGTGACTAGATACAAATAGTTTAAGAACAAGCAATATCAAAGTTATGCATCAATCAACAAGTCTTGGGACAATGCACATAGAACTAAGAATGGCCATTATGCTCTCAAAATAGGTGCATAAAGATAGAAGGTGGAGACTCAATATAAAAGTAAAATAAAGGCCTTCATAGAAGGAAGAAGGGATTCAAGTCTCATAAAGAGCTTCCAAAAATTATGGTACTTATTATCTTTCAGCTCTCATTGCCCGTATCATAAGTATCTTGAAGTGATTAAGGTTAAAGTGAACAAACTATGGAGTATATGCTTGACAAAGTATAAGTTGGAAATCTCATGTCCCTGAATACGAGGGCCGCTCCTCATGCTACTCAACTTTAGTTACCGGTAAGTTCTTGTCATAGTAAGTACGTGTGTATCATAGAGAATCGCCAACGGGGTACCCCTTGCCCGATGATACGGAAGAATCCCCATATCAAAATGACAAGGCAAACAGACAACGAGCATCTCAGCAATCTTCTTATTTACCATGGGAAAATGGTGCTTTTCTCTCTTTCCTCTTTTCTCATATATCTTTTTTTATTTTTCTCCTTTTCTCAGTATCTAACTCTTTTTTTATAAGAAGAATGCTTCATAGACAGCTCATTATGGTTACGCTGCAGGTTTCCACCATGATTAGGCATGGATTAGACCAGCGGCCCAGGAGTTTCTCTAACACACATACATAACTCCATGGACTTACAAGCTCCCCTTTCATTTCACACCGACGACATCCATAGACAAAAGAGCATGATATCAACTAGGTACAAAGTACAAGTGCAATGTTGAAAATGTTCCCAATGACAACATGGTTTAACTAATCCCCAACATATAAGTGCAAGCATATACAACATAGTCGACACAATGGTTCAAGTTTATTAAGGGCAAGAAAAGTAAAGTGTGCCTTCAAGTTCGTGAGATCTTTAATCACTAGTTTTCTCATAACAAGTTTAATTCGGAAGGTAGATAACAACATGAATATACTTGGATTAGCAAATGCTAATAGGTAGGTATGGTGGACTCTTTGGAATAACTTGGTTTTAGGAGTTGGATCCATGAGTGAAACTCATACTTGGTTATGGAGGCTAGCAAAAGATTGGGAGCGACCGACTAAGAGAGCAATAATGGCCATAATCATGCAAAGCGAAAAAACATCATTAATTAAAGCATAAAGTGATATTACAAGTCGAAAACCAAAGGATCATAAAGGCTTTGGTGACTTGGGATAGCCATAACATGGTGTGAGCATGTGTGAAGTCAACCCAAATAAAGCATCAAAGGAGAATACCACAATACTATGCTTTAATATGCTAAAACAACGCATGATTATCTCAAGGCACATTAAGCACTCTCAATTGTTTATAACATGTCATGATACAACAAAGATCACTAAGCATAAAGCCAAAACAATACCAAGCATGGCATGACAAACCATAGACCATAGTCAAAAACGAGCTCCTCTTACCACTTAAGCATGAACTTTCCTACTCTTTTCCAATCCAAACTAAACTATTTGAAAACCAATGTATTCAAGCAAACTAAGAAAACCAAACAAACAAAAATCAAAAACAAAAACAAATACGCTCCAAGAATAACACAACTTGTGCATGAAACAATAAAAAATGAAGTGTTTGGAAGAAACCTGGGATTTTTATTGATAAAGAAGGGGATGCCTTGGGCATCCCCAAGCTTTGACGCTTGTACTTCTTAGATATTTCTTGGGGTGACACGCGTGGCATCCCCAAGCTTGAGCTTTAGTCCATTCTTCATCTCATTACATCATTCTCTCCATACACCTGAAATTTTTCCTTCATAGAAAACTTCACACAATCTTTATTAGCAACATTAGTGCACTCAAAATAATAAGTCTTTGAGTTCAGTTTCAACACCAATAAAACTTCCATTAAAACACAAGCTACTGAAGCCCTTCCCTTGAAAAGCTCAATTCTCCAAAGAGAACCAAAAAAGGAACCAACAAGAAGCAAATGCAAATAATGGCAGAAATCTGTCAAAACAGACTAGCAGGTAAAAACCAATTTTTTTGAAGACCTTCTGTTGCTCAAATCGAAAAGTATTGAACTAACGAAAGTTAGATAACAACCTGGGTCAGAAGCCCAAAACTTAACGCCTCAAAAAGTCGTATAGAGATTTTACACGAATTTTTATGGTGAAGCACAGAAATCTGTTTCGGGAGAGCAACTTTCTCAAGCATTACTTCTCTCTCATTAGAGGTTACACTTGGAACAAAAGCAAATAAAAAGGATAAGGAGCGGTTATTACAGAGGTAATAACTTCCAAGACTCATCTAAAACTTTTGGGTTATCTCCCAATAAGTACTTTTCTTTAATGCCTTTAAGTTAGCCATAAGAAACAAGAAAAATAATCAAGTGTTCTCAAATGAAGAAGCATTAAAACCAAATTTCTTGTCCTTACCTCTCTTACTTTTATTCTTAACCTTGGGGAACATATGATTGTTTGGTGGAGAAGCAAATTGCATGGTGCCCTTTTCCACATCTATTATTGCTCCAAGGAGTTTCAATAAGGATCTTCCAAGTGTGATTTGTCCTTTTCCTACACATTTAATAACAAGA
Organism: Avena insularis; assembly: GCA_023614405.1. Classification (NCBI taxonomy): domain Eukaryota; kingdom Viridiplantae; phylum Streptophyta; class Magnoliopsida; order Poales; family Poaceae; genus Avena; species Avena insularis. The sequence continues at coordinate 380,649,790 of CM042688.1, forward strand.
TAATCAGTAGAAACCATTTTCCCTAGGATCTTTGTAAACACGCCTTTAGCTATTCCAATTGGTGATATTGTGGCATTATTAGCAAGAAATATTTCTTCTCCTCCTTCAGAAAGTCCCCAAAGATTCAAAGATTCATAGATATCTTTAGGCATAAGACAAAATTCAGACATGATATCAGAGCGAGCATGAAAAGTTTCATTACTTATAATAACATTTACTGTAGGAAGCCACTTTGAGGGTTCAGAATTTATTGGAACATAGTCATTACTTATTTCTTCTAGGAGTGCTGTTCTCAAAAGTGTTCATTCTAGCAAATATGTTTATAAAGGAAGAATCAGATTTGCTAGGAAAGTTATAAGTAAAGACCAACTTCTTTATGGCATTAAAACCATCATCCTCATTGCATTGGAGGAAATCTCCTCCCACTATAGCATCCAAAACATATCTATAGCAAAGAGCAATTCCAAGGTAAAAACTACTAAGGAACAAGATTTGAGTCATTTTAGGTTCAGTTTTTTCATGTAGATCAGAGATTCTAGACCAAGCTTCTTTGAAACTCTCTTTAATTCCTTGTTTAAAAGTGAAACTCATTTCCATAGGTGACATAGTGATTGGGGCAATGCTAGAAATAATGGCAACTTAAAATAGGAACTAATAATATATTTTTTGTATGTTTTTAATAAAGAAAGCAAACTAGTAAAACTATTTTTTTGTGTTTTTGATATAAGAAACAAGCAAACAAAGAAGAAATAAACTAAGGAAAACAAATAAAACAAAGTAAAGAGATTGGTTATGAGGGACTGCCCTTGTGAAGATGTCCTTGACTTCTTGCCTATGGCGCCAGAAAAGAGCTTGATGGCCCAAGATATCTCGAGCTCATTGGGAACCCCAAGAGGAAGGTACGATGAGCGCAACAGCAAGTTTCCCTCAGCTATGAAACCAAGGTTATCGAACCAGTAGGAGCAAGGAAACGCCTCCAAGGTGTTGTTGCCAACTTGGAATCCTACACAACACAACCACAGAACTTTGCCCCAACTTACAATGAGGTTGTCAATCTGACCAGTTTTGCTGAAAACAAATGATTAAACGTATTGTGTGGAAGAAAGTAATAGTTTGCAGAAAGTAAACAGAAAGCAGTAAATAGTTGTAGATTGATGTTAAAATAAAGGACCGGGGTCCATAGTTCACTAGTGTTGGTTCTCCTTAAGATAGATGACATGTTGCGTGAACAAATTACAGCGGGGCAATTGACAAACATCGAAAAATCATACATGCATATACTAATCATCTTGAGTCCTTTGAGATTTGATTGGGCATTACAACATTATACATAGACTGAAATCCAACTGCATCTATGACTAATAATCCACCTTTAGGTTATCATCCGAACCCCCTCCAATATTAAGTTGCAAGCAATAGATAATTGCATTACGCATTGCGTGTAAAGTAAACAATACGATTGTTCTATGAACAAAGGATTGTTGTTTTCTCCCTAGTAGCAACAACACATCTAGTACCTTAGATATTTATGCCACTTCCCCAGATTACAAGAGGCATGAACCCACTATCGAGCATAAATACTCCCTCTTGGAGTTGCTAGCATCTACTTGGCCAAGATATCTACTACAACGGAGAGCATGCAAGATCACAAATAACAAAAACATGATAGAATCAATAATCAATCTGAAATAGAATCTCAATATCCATCGGATCCTCGCAAACACAACATGTATGATTACAAATAGATGATCTTGATAATGAACGGAGCTCACAAGATCTAAACATGGTAGCACAAAGGAGAAGAACCAACCATCTAGCTACTACATGGACCCGTAGTCCAAGGATAAACTACTCACGCATCATTCTAGAGGCTTGCATGGTGATGAAGAAGGCCTCCAGGGTGAATTCTCCCCTCCGGCAGGGCGCCGGGAAGAGCTTCAGATCCCTCCCGATCTAGGAATGGAGATGACGGCGGCTACAGACTCTTTCATGGAATTTTGATCAGGTACTTAGGGTTTATGTATCGGAGGCATCTTATAGGCGAAAGGGGAGGCCGAGGGGGTGCCCTAGGCAGCCACACCACCACCTAGCGCGGGCCAGGCCTGGCCGCGTGGCCAGGTGGTGTGGTGGCCCTCTGCCCCCTCTCCGTCTCGTATTCTGGCTCCATGTCACCCTCGGTGAAATACTGACTTTGCCTTTTGTCCCGTCCAATTCCGAGAATATTCATTTTCTTACTTTCCTGGAACCAAAAACAGCAAAAAAACAGGCAGCTGACACTGTGGCATCTTGTTAATAGGTTAGTGCAAGAAAGTTTATAAAAAGTACTCCAAAGTGTGGGCAAAATATAAGAAAGTAAATATAAACGAAGCATGGAACATCAAAATTATAGATACGTTTGCAACGTATCAACCAACCAGTGTCATTGCATGTGGGTTCTTTTCACAAACCACATATGGATCCACTAGTGCCATTGAAATGTGTGTTCTTTTCATTAACTACAGCTAGAGTCATTGCATGTCCATTCTTTTCACAAACCACTTATGGATCCACAGAGTCATATGCAATGATTCTAGTGGATCCATGTGGTTTATGAAAAAACACTCATGCAATGATATATAGTGGATCCATGTGGTTTAGAAAAAAACACACATGCACTGATATCTAGTGGATCCATGTGGTTTGTGAAAAGAATACACATGCAATGACTCTAGTGGATCCATGTGGTTTAGGAAAAGAACACACATGTAAAGACATCTAGTGGATCCATGTGGTTTATGAAAAGAACACAAATGTAATGACATCTAGTGTATCCGTGTGGTTTATGAAAAGAGCACACATGGAATGACTCTAGTGGATCCATGTGGTTTAGGAAAAGAACACACATGCAATGACATCTAGTGGATCCATGTGGATCCATGTGGTTTAGGATAAAAATACCACATGCTGGAGTGGCATCATTGTATGTGTTATTTTCCGAAACCACAATGATGCACACTGATACACACATCCAAGTGGGTGTGGTGATGCAACATCTTTTAAACTGGTGGTTGAATGCATGTTGTAGTTGAATCCTAGCATGCTGCTAGGGTTCTTGGACATGGTTGGACACCACATGCTGGAGTGGCCTCGTTGCAGGTGTTCTTTTCCTAAAACCATAATGATGCACACTGACATACACATCCAAGTGGGTGGGGTGATGCAGCATCTTTCAAACTTGTGATAGAATGCATGTTGCAATTAAATCCCAGCATGTTACTAGCGCTCCTGGACATGGTTGGACACCACATGCTAGAGTGGCATCATTGCATGTGTTCTTTTCCTAAAACAACAATGATGCATACTAATACACGCACACATCCAAGTGGGTGTGGTGATGAGCATCTTTCGAACTATTGATACAATGCATGCTGCAGTTGAATCCCAGCATGCTGCTAGGGTTCCTGGACATGGTTGGACACCAGATGCTGGAGGAGAATCATTGCATGTGTTCTTTTCCAAATATACAATGATGCACACTAACACTGACGAGGGGTAACCTCGGCAATGCCCATGGTGATGGACTTAGGGTTTCGCGGAAAATAGAACGCTGGGATTTCATCGGATGTTAGGAAAAAAATGGAGTCAAAGTCTCCTAAATATTAGGGAATCGACCTATTACAAGTTGTCTTCTAGATTTATGTACCCTCGCTTCAGGCTTCTCCCATTCGATATATATTAGGCCGGGTCGCAAAGATGTATGCGGATAGGTTTCATACACGCATAATTACAATACCAGTACAATGTCGTTTTCATAGTCTCTTTCCTAATACAAAAAAAAACTTTGTCGATTGCTGCCTTGGGCTATCATCTGAAACCTTCATGGGCCGTAAGCCTTTTACCTAATATAGGGTAGCGAACCATAGTCATTCGAGTAATCATACCTATGTCAGTATCCCCTGAGACTCTACTTGAACCATAGTTTTAGGTTGAGTGTGAAAGTTTCTTTTCCTTTATTTTCATCACCTTTTGTGCTTTGTAGGGATTTGGTACAACGAGTCTGATGCTTTCGACGGATCGGGAATCAGTTAATTGCTCCTGGGCAGAAACAAGGTTGTCCTATATCAAATTCAAGTCCCCAGGCTCAAATCCGGAATTCGCGACTGGCATGATTCAGTTCGGGCCGCTGAGGTCTTACCGAATACCAAATTCCAGCTTCTTATTTTATCGGGTACCCAACACGTCCGTCAGGATTTTTCATTGTATCGTTGATACAGATTTTTTTCTGGCAGAGTGCATTCTTGTGCGATTACCATGCCACACAGAACGAATCCTATGGTCTTAGCTTGATGTGTCTGAACATGGCATTCGGATTTTTATCGCGTTAGGTGCGATCCAAGAGTTTTTTGATTTGTAGCGGCATATTGTCTTTTTGTTTTTTGTAACTACTCCCGATAGGAGTATCTGTCGATGAATATTTCCTTTATCTTTCTTTTATCAGGTGCGCGCCAGCACTCCTGATAGGACTAGCCCCCGAGGCTATGTTTGGATATATCTATGAGAACATAAGCTCGAAAACTTAGGTTTATGGCGCCAGTGCTTCTGTAGTTTTTGTCGGGTGCAGGACCATTGCTCCCAATTGGAGTAGCCCCCGAGGTTACAGTCATATTATTGTATATTCGATTGTAGTCAAATCTTCTCCTAGAGGAATTTACTTCAACTCCAATTTTAATTTCTTTGGGTCATATTTTTAAAACAAGCCGCAATTTTTCCAATGCCTCCGCTGTGACGTCAGTGATGACGTGTCTTATGCTGTTGATTTTTAGAAGACATGTCTTGACTGGACGTGTCAAACATGGGGCCATGCAGCAGTAATGATGACGCGTTGTCCTCTGTTTTTATCGTGGCCATAACTTCTTTAGATTTTTCCTTTATGGAATCATTGTAACACGTGTCACCATAGTGTGATCTTTTGTCGGTTCGATTTTGCATCAAACGGTTCGGACCTCACACATTTTATCTTTATAAGGTAAAGGAGATGTGTTTTACTGGTTTACATCACCTTCCTTTGCTCCATCTTCTTCCTTGCACTCTTGCCCCCCTTGCGAATTCCTGCTCATGTGCTCGTGTTCCCCTTTCGCCGCCATGGGAAAAAGCAAAGCTGGGCCTTCTACTGCTGCCGTGAAGGCCACTAGGAAGAGTGCCATCGGATGGGCTCCCACCAAGTGCTCGGTGCGCGATCTCCATGAGGCGTGGAACTCTGGCCATCTGGCGGAGGGTTCCTTCAAGCTCCACAGAGACGAAGCTGCCTCCATCCCCAAGCCTAGCTGGAGAGTAATGTTCCTCTCCTTCCTCTTCCATGGTCTTTCTCTTCCTATCCACGAATACCTTCGTGTTCTTCTTTTTGTTTATGGCGTGTAGCTATATCAACTCACGCCTAACTCTATTCTTCATGTTGCTTGTTTCATCACTCTCTGTGAGTGCTTTCCCGGGATCCATCCTCATTGGGGCCTATTGAAGTACTTCTTTTATGTTTGTCGTAATGCCACTAACACCATTGTCCATGACGTTGGTGGCGCCATTTTCTCTGTTCGCTCCAACGTGGATTACATTGATTTTAAGATCACTCACTCTGTCCAAGGTTGGAAGTCGAAGTGGTTTTATATCAGGGATCAACCACTCGAAGGACAATCTTTCGGTTTAGCCCCTTTTGATCCTAAGAAGCCTTTCCACAAACTTGACTCCTTGGATCAACGTCCTTCTGCCGAACAGATGGTTGAAATCTAGCCTTATATTGATCGTATTTCCAAACCGTGACACGAAGTTGGCAAGGAATTATCGGGTCTCCAGATCCTAGCATATTTTTTGCGGATTCGCGTCCAGCCACTTCAAGCCTGGATCTTTGGCATGTGGGCGTATACCGAGAAGAAGGACCCGATGAGGATTTCCTCGGAAGACCTTACCCTCAAGGTATACGAGAAGAGGGTTCGGAACTTCACCACCCTTACCAAGAAAAGCCCGGTTCCCTCCAACTGTGCTATGGAGCCTTATGGCAAGAAAAATCGGCTTCCCGAGGTAAATTTCAATGCCCTCATCTTTCATTTCTTTTATTTGTGGATGCGCTTTTACTCTATCAATGACTAGCGCTTTTTCCATGTCTTGTGCTTCTGTAGGATTTTGATCATGTGAGCTCACTTCCTCCTCTTCCTGGAAGTTGTGAGCCCTCTGTCCATCCTTCCGCATCAGATGATCTCCCGATGACTAGGACTACCACGGATGAGGAGATGGAGTTCTCTACTTCTGACTCTTTGTCAAAGACGCAATCTCTTCTGTCGGCTTGCTCCGGAGATTTTCGCCTGGAGCATGCTGGTGAAAAGAGGAAGTGCCCTTATGCTGTGGAAAGGGTCAAAGACTCGGATGACTCAACCGCTTCCAAGCCCCTTGATGCTACTCCAATCTTGGCTGCTCCCGCCCAGATGAATTTGTTCTGCCTTGCACAGGATGTGTCTTCATAAGTATTCAACTGCTTCTTTTATTGCTTTATCAGGTAGTTCTACTGCTGATGCTTATTCCAATTGTTTTGTTCTTTCCTTTTTCAGTGATGATGATGAAGATCCTCCCGCATCCCCTCTTCGCACATATGTGGGCTGCTCTGCAAAGAAATATCCTCCACCATCGGCGGAGCCGAAGGAAAAGCTTATGTCTTATGTTGAGATCATCCAAAAAGATGCTGCCACTTCATCAAAGCCGCCGCTACAAAAAAGGAAGAAAACGGTGGCTAAAAGGGTGATGATATCGGAAAAGCCTATTAATGTTGATATGAAAGATGTAAGTCACTTTGTAATTCATAATTTTCCTGCACGTAACCTTTTTTATTTTGACCTGATATCCTTTGTTGTGATGTTCTTCTTCAGCCTTTAATGCGCGAGATGGTTGACATGGCCTCTCGATTTGTAAAAATCTATGATGAAGCCAAAGAAATGAAGGGTATGTCTTGTTCATCTTGAGGATTTCTTCGTAAATTTCTCTTCCCTAGTTTTCATGATCCATTTATGCAGCAACTACCAAAGAAACAAAGTTATTCGGGACCAGGCGATGAAGCGTGTCGATGATCTGGAGGCCAAGCTATGTGTTGCTGAGGAGGCTTTGGAGGATGCTAGGCAGAAGGCAAAAGCTGATGCTGAAGAATTGGCCAAACAAACTGCTATTCGAGATGAAAATCTTCGACAGCGCCAGAAGGCCCTTAATGATTCTGTGACCCATAAGTTTTTGTCTTGTGTGGCTTTACTTTATTTCCTTCCTTCTGTCATCAATATTTTCCCCTGTTTTTTATTTTCAGAGTTGACTGGCCAGAACCTGGCACTGCACGAAGGCAAGAGGGTTGATCCCTTGTCGGATGCTGTTAGCACCTTGGAGGCCAACAGCGTTCATGGGCGCAACCTTCTTGTCCACTCCCACCGTGCCTTCGAAAGCATTCATGCCGAAGTATTTCCAACCAAGGAGGTGCCGAACAACCTAAATGATCTTGTAACCGTCTTCGGTGCTGATCTCAGCCTCCTTGTTGGTTATAGATTGACATAATTGAAGAGTGGTGCCGAAACTTCGATGGCACTGGCGATGGCGCACAGCGAGAAGGTCGACTGGGAGAAGGTTAGCTCCTCTATCCTAGTCACCCCCAATGGCCAAGGAGTTGACCTAAAGCCTTACATTAAGAGAGCCAGAAAATATTCTCGGCTGCTTCTAGGCCTGGGCTCAGGTTTGGAGAAACTGGCAGCCCCTTCTACGACGGGCGCCCCTTCTTTGGCTGCCCCTACTGCTCCTGTAGCTAGTGCTCCTTCCACTAGTGCCACTCTGTCTTTGAAGGACACGTCTTCATAGGCTTTTATTTTTGTAGTTTCATTGTATCCTCCTTGCCATCGTTGTAATGAATCTTTAATTTATCCAGCTCTTTTCTTCCTTTTTACAAGAAAGCAATTGCTGATCATGTGTGTATGAATTTGTCTTTGTATGCTGAATGTTTCATATCTTTCGTGCCTTGCAAGATTTTGAATGATTCTTCGGCTCCTTCTGGATCCGTGCAACTATCAGATGTTGTTCTGTCCTCCTCTGTAGTAGGTGTGACTAGTTCCGCCATCGTGCGTATGGTGGATCCGCCGTTGTATGCTGAAAATATAGAACAAGTGAAAAAACTTGAAGGAAAACTTCGGGTTGTTCAATCGATGGTAGATATTTCCCAATCGAAGACCCGCCAGGCCCTCAACCGCGAGGTATTTTTCTTGGAAGAAATCTCTAGGGAAAGCGAAAAACTTTTCTGTAAGTATTTTTCCTCTTTATTTGGTTGCTTTTTTTGGTTTGCGGGAAGTTAATATTGTCTTCCCGTTTTGTAGGCATTCGATTATGCGAGAGGGAGGAAACCCAACGTCTATGCAACCGAAAGCAAGATCTTGTGTCTGCCTTCTGAAGATCTGAAACAGATTTTTGGACCGATCATCACCGTGCCTATACTGTGGGGTTGCTTCGAGATCGGCTATCAGAGTTGGAGCAATTTGTCGAGTGCTGCCACAGATCCCTAGCTATTATTTACAATGCCATGTTTCCTCAGGATCGTCAGCCTCAGACCTTGGCGGAGTTGATTGCGAAGTTTCAAGAAGGTGAAAGGATTCACCATTACGTGAAGCTTGAGATTGTGGCGCGTGCCAAGCTCACGCTCTCTTGGGTGCATGCACATCACCCGACGCTAGATCTATATGTCGTATCTTCGGGTTTGCCTCCTCCTTCCGATGGTGATCTCGTTTACATTGCGCCTCATTATGCCGCTACTCGTAGGCCCGCCATTAGGATTGTGCAAAGATGCTTAGAAGTAGATGAAGAATGTTTTGTTAATTTTGAGATCTGACTGCTTTCTCGTGCAACCTTCTACTTTATAGACGAAATATTGTATAGATTTTTCTTATATTTATCAAAAGGTCATATGTTATATACGATATTTTGATTATATGCTGTATTCTCTTGTTGAGGACCCGACGAACTAATGTTTGTTCGCCATAGAAATTTATATCTTTCGGAATACTTTCTTTATTTCTTGATAAGCATGGATGGAAGTACATTGCGAGGGCGTGATCGCCTGGCTGTTGGCCTTTGAATATGAAGTGCATCTAAGTCAAGGTTTCATTTAGGAACTTAGTCTTCGGTTATTGGGGTTCTTCATCATGCTCCTTGTCGTGGTCCTCTCGTCTTGTCGATTAGTGGGTCTTCCTATGCGAGACCTATATTGGAGGCTGCATAGGTTGCTTTTGCAAGACCATTGCACGCTTGATCTTCCGATATTTTCTTTTTGTGGGTGTGCCCTTCACGTAGCGACTCCTCCTATGCTATTTTCAGCTGTCCAAGTTCTACCTCCATCCTGAAAGATTTCGAGATTTTGTTGAATTCCCGATCGTAGCTGTCCGCGCGACTGAAGCTTCCTTTGACTATTATGACCCCATTGGGGGCTGGCATTTTTAGCACCAGATATGCGTAGTGAGGTACTGCCATGAACCTAGCGAAAGCTAGTCGTCCCAGGATTACGTGGTATTGAGATGGCCAGTCCATCACTTTGAATTCTAGCTTTTCTCATCTGAAGTTATTCTTTGACCCGAAGACTATGTCGAGATGGACTTTGCCCAATGGAATTTCGGCTTTTCCTAGAACTATCCCGTGGAAAGTTGTGTCTGTAGATACCAGATTCGTCATGGCCCAATTCATAGCCCGTAGAGTTTTGGCGTAAATCAGGATGATGCTGCTTCCTGCATCCAAGAAAACCTTGCCCATGTCAAACCCGCTGATTTGTGCTTCTACTATTAGTGTTGACTGGCCTGGTTGAGGGACCCGTAATGGATGATCAGCTCTGCTAAAGGTAATTTCTTGTTCTGACCAATGGAGGTACTCCGTAGGAGGTGGCTTTCTTACTACCATGTTTACTTGCCGAATGATCAACTTCTGTGTTCTATTAGAGGGTGGTCCCTTCTAGATCATTGACATTGCTCCTTTTGACCTGGGATATTCGCCGTCTTGGTGTGTTGTGTTTTGCGGCTGCCCTGCTGGCGGATGCCCTTGCGGTGGCAGTGGCGTGCCGATGGCCAAAGCGCCTGTGTGGTAGTGTAGCCTCGGTTTGCTGCTCCGGCTGCCCTTGCGTTGCATAGTTCTTGCATTTTCAAGAATTTTCAGCAGTCCTTTAGGAGAGGATTTGATCGCCTTTTCCATGTCGAGTTGACATAGTATTGCATATTGCAGGGTCCTTCCAGCATTTGTCCTGCTGACATAGGTGGGTCTCGATTCGTCGGCTAGTATCGTTGCTGCAACTGCCTTCCCCTGATATTGTCCCTGTTGCCATGGTATCCGCTGTTGTAATTGTCGCTTCGTCGGTTGTCCCCTCCAAAGAAACTTACTGCAACGTAACTTGGTGTATGGTACCCATTGTTGGTTCGTCGTCTTCGATCATTATTGTGACTTTCTCTGTCGTCTTTGGGTGAGCGGGCTCTTTTGTTGTTTACTACATCCTCTCCATCAGCTCAATGATTGGCTATGCCCATCAATTGTGAAATTTTCTTTGGCTTGGTTCGTCCTAGTTCTTCAATAAACTCCTGTCGACGAAGTCCATCATTGAAGGCGTCGATTGCTCTTTTGTCAGATATTGCTTCAGCCGATTTTTTATGATGTTCCACCGTTGGACGAAAGCCCGAATTGAATCTCCTGTCTTTTGCTTGTAGGCTCGCAATTATTCCAGAGATGCGGGTCGCTTGAATGTAGACTGGAAATTTCTGAAAAATTTGTCCTCAAGATCGTTCCAACTTCTGAAAGAATTTTCGGGTAGTTGTTTTAGCCAAGAACGTGCCGCGCCGGTTAGGTGCAGCTACAAGCTTTGCATTGTAGTAGCTTTGGATCCGCCTTGTAGCCTGACAGTTGCCAGATAATCCGTTAGCCAGGCTTCGGGTTCTTGGAGACTATCGTACTTTTGACGATCTTGAGGTATCTTAAAATCCTTTGGTACCAGAGTCTTGCGAACCCGTCGGGGAAAGCAACTGGCTCCGCATACTTCTTGCTCTTCCTCGCTTTCACCGTCATGGTATCTTCGGGTGCTGTGTTCGTCTCTAGATTGATCAATCATTCACTTGGTAATGTCGTTTCTTGCATCGTTTCGCGGTTCTGATTCTGAAAAGTGGACCCGATGTGGCGATCGTGATCGTCGGGTATGACCTCCTTCCCGAGGGCTGCTCCGACGGCGCTGGGATCTGTCGGGTTGCCACGTGGTTCCTTCTTCCACTTGCACGAGAGATTCTCCTTCCATGCTGAGATTTATTAGGGTGGATCGGTGAAGGGACGCGTGAGGATCGTCTGTGCGACCACAATGGCTGCTTAGGCTGTTTTTGCTTTGATATTTCTAGCTTGGTCTATGGACATGAATGACAGATCAAGGTCTCGGATTAGTCCGCTCCTCTCTTCTTCAGGGATATCCCACAACCTGGACGTTCCTCTCCTTGGCGATGCTCCTCCTGTTACGCTCCTTGATCCTCGAGTGGAGCTTAAATGCGCTTGTCGTAGGCTAGATACGTCGGCTACCCTTTTCCTTTTCGTCGAGTTACCTCTGCATCCTGAGTAGGTATCTCTTTTTGCGATGAAGCAGATATTGGTATGCCAATAGATCTTCGTGAGTAGCATCCGTTGTCATTGGAACCGCTCCCAAAATTGCTGCCCTTGCCTTTTCCCATGCACTGGCCGGTAAGCTAAGAGTTTGCCTCTCACCTCCGCGTGGTTCTTCTTTTTCTCGATTTACACGGTTGTTATTTGGGTTTCCCCTGTTTCCTCGACTTCCTTCATTGTCGTGACTTCCTGCATTATGGCTTGAAAGAATATCATAGGGATTAAAAATTGAGTTACCCTTGGGGTCTTGTTGGGTTGTGCTGTCTCCGATGATCACGCATACTTGGTGCCGAGTGATATATGGACTGGTGACATCATCGTTTGCACCGAGGGAGACACTATCGGAAGAGCCGGTGAGGTCCATCAGTTTTTGTTCTGGATTGATTTCTGCCATCCGAATTCCGAAGTCAATGCTTTCACTGCTTTCTTCGGGTTCCGAATTTGCTGGGCTTGCTTCGCATGGTGGGGTAAACTATGGATCTGATCCGAAGGAGAGATTGTCGTAAATACCATCAAGGTCCCCCAAACCCATCTCGATTTGCTTGCTTTCATCGCTTGCTTCTATATGTGACGTGACTTCCATGGAGGATCCGACGGAAGATTCTGGTACCTCCGTAGGCGTAGCATTTTCCACCGACGGTTCTGATGCGATCAGGGCCGAAGGGTGCGATTCCTGCGGGTCGTCTACTTGCAAGTGGAAATTTCCGATGATCTGATCGGATCTGCTGTTGAAATCTTAGGGTACCAATACAGGGGTGGGCGGGCGTGGATCTTCTTTCGTCGAGTTGATGCTTGGTAGAGAGCGGTCCGCCGAATCCATGGTTCCAGCATTCAGGTTTCACACAGACGACGCCAATTGACGAGGGGTAACCTCGGCAATGCCCATGGTGATGTACTTAGGGTTTCGCAGAAAAGAGAACTCTGGGGATTTCGTCGGATGTTAGGAAAACTATGGAGTCAAAGTCGCCTAAATATTGGGGAATCGAACTATTACAAGTTGTCTTCTAGATTTCTGTACCCTCGCTTTGGGCTTCTCCCATCCTATATATAATAGGTCGGGTCTCAAAGCTGTATGCAGATAGATTTCATACAAACATAATTACAATTAATACAATGTCAGCTTTATATTCTCTTTCCTAATATAATAAAAAACTTTGTCGGTTGCTTCCTTGGGCTGTCATCTGAAACCTTCATCGATCGTAAGCCTTCTACCCATTATAAGGTAGCGAATCATAGTCATCCGAGTAATCATACCTATGTCAGACACACACACATCCAAGTGGGTGTGGTGATGCAGCATCTTTCAAACTCGTGGTAGAATGCATGCTGCAATTGAATCCCAACATGCTTCTAGGGTTCCTGGACATGGTTCGACACCACATCTTGGAGTGGCATCATTGCATGTGTTCTTTTCCAAAACCACAATGATGAACACATATACACACACATCCAAGTGGGTGTGGTGATGCAGCATCTTTCAAACTGGTGATACAATGCATGTTGTAATTGAATCCCTGCATGCTGCTAGGGTTCCTGGACATGGTTGGACACCACATGTTGGAGTGGCATCCTTGTATGTGTTCTTTTCCAAAACCACAATTATGCAGACTTATACACACACACCCAAGTGGGTTTGGTGATGGAACATCTTTCAAACTAGTGCACAATGCATGTTGTAGTTGAATCCCACCATGCTGCTAGGGTTCCTGCACATGGTTGGACACCAAAAGCTAGAGTGGCATCATTGCATGTGTTCTTTTCCTAAAACAACAATGATTCACACCCACACACATAGACATCCAAGTGGGTGTGGTGATGCAACATCTTTCAAACTTGTGATAGAATGCATGTTGCATTTGAATCCCAGCATGCAGCTAGGGTTCCTGGACATGGTTGGACACCACATGCTAGAGGGGCATCATTGTATGTGTTCTTTTCCTAAAACTATAATGATCCACACTACCACACACACACAACCAAGTGGGTGTGGTGATGCACCATCTTTCAAACTGGTGATAGAATGCATGTTGCATTTGAATCCCAACATGCAGCTAGGGTTCCTACACATGGTTTAACACCCCATGCTGGAGTGGCATCATTGCATGTGTTCTTTTCCAAAACCCCAATGATACACACTGATACACACACAAATCGAGGTGGGTGTGGTGATGCAGCATCTTTCAATCTTGTGGTAGAATGCATGCTATAGTTGAATTCCAACATGCTGTTAGGGTTCCTAGACATGGTTCGACACCACATGTTGTAGTGGTATCATTGCATGTGTTCTTTTCAAAAACCGAAATGATGCACACTAACACACACACATTTCCAAGTGGGTGTGGTGATGCAACATCTTTCAAACTGGTGATACAATGCATGCTGCAATTGAATCCCAACATGTTGCTAGGTTTCCAGAGCATGGTTGGACACCACATGTTGGAGTGGCATCATTGCATGCGTTCTTTTCCAAAACCACAATGATGCACACTAATACACACACATACAATGACTCTAGTGGTTCCATGTGGGTTATGAAAATAACACTCATGCAATGACATATAGTGGATCCATGTGGTTTAGGAAAAGAACACACATGCAATGACCTCTAGTGGATCAATGTGGTTTATGAAAAGAACACACATGCAATTACTCTAGTGGATCCATATGGTTTAGGAAAAGAACACACATATAATGACATCTAGTGGATCCATGTAGTTTATGAAAAGAACACACGTGCAATGACACTAGTGGATCCATGTGGTTTAGGAAAAGAACACACATGCAATGGCATCTATTGGATGCATGTTGTTTATGAAAACAACACACATGCAATGACATCTAGTGGATCCATGTGGTTTATGAAAAGAACACACATGCAATGACATTAGTGGATCCATGTGGTTTAGGAAAAGAACAACAATGAAATTTAGTGGATCCATGTGGTTTAGGAAAAGAACACCACATGCTGGAGTGGCATCATTGCATGTGTTCTTTTCCAAAACCATAATGATGCACACTGATAGACACATACATCCAAGTCGGTGTGGTGATGCAGCATTGACGTGGGCATACCCTACAGGTACTCGAGTTTAGCATATACGGTCCAAGATACTACAGAAGCCCACGGTGTTGCCAAGGCCTAATACAAGATTCGGGTGACTCACGGGAACTCTGATTGCTTGCAGCACATGAAGAAGCTTAAGATAGAAAGTTCAAAGGGACGAACCCTAATCTGTAACCGACTCGACGTGCTACCTAAGACCTAGCCTATCTATGTAAAGGCTAGGAGGGGGTGGCGAGGAGGACAATCACAACCCTAGTTTCCATAACCATTTCCAGATTGCATATGTGCACCCCCTGTAACTTTCGACTCCTGCGATAATTCCAAGAGCAGACAAGCAGGAGTAGGGATGTCTATGAGGCCTGAACCTAGGTAAACCTTGCATCCTTGTGTGCTTGTTTGCTAGCCGATTGATGACTCCAACACTCCCTCCTTCTCCAAAACCCAAGTCCATAACAATGGGCATTGACGAGTTTAACCCTCGTAAATTGGCGCCGTCTGTGGGAACTGGGAGTGTTGATGTCGTGGCTTCTTTGACCCTGTCAACCGCGATCTACAACTCTTCAACCGTGGAGGTTCGCCAACTCTTCGGTGCTTTCGACTTCACCATCCACACGCCAGCCACTTGCCTGGCTTTCGAGTCCGTAGGTGACAGAATCGGCTTGGCAATCGGGAGCTTACGCTTCCAAGTTGGTCAGCTGGGCACCTTTCTCCTTCCTGATCGGCCGACGGTTCGCGTGATTGCTCCAGCATCGTAGTTTCCACCACCAATCGGCACCCTGAGCAAGCTCAACGCCCCGACAATAGTCGGGAATACGGACGGCGACCGCAGTCGCGGATCCGATCTGGGTGACCTGGCCACAGAGGATGGGGCCTACGACTCCGGATCTGATAGTTGTGGGAGAAACAGCTTCCCCAATCACTTCATGTGCTCCGTCATCAACGCAGGCGACACGATGTCAATCGTGACAACACGGGCACTGGTCCGTCCAATGGCAGGAACAGTGGCCCCACCAACGGTGCGCCCGTCAACGGTGCACCCGTCAACAACAGAACGGACGGTAACCCGAACCTCACGGCGAATGGGCGCGTTGAGCAGTGCATGCTGATCAAACTCAACGACAACGAGTGGGCCTGCTGCCGCGAGGCTCAATGGGGTAATCCTCTCCCCCTAAACTCATCGCGACAGATGTTGATGGGCTACCACTTTATGCTCAATGAGTAGTACAAGCGCCAACAGCAAGTAATCGCGTAACTCGACGAGCACAGAAAAGCAGTGGATGAGTCGAGCCTTCGACGGGCTCAACTTTCCTCCATGAGAGGATCCTCTTCCAAGGGAACGACTATGTGGCTAGAAAACGTCGATTTCGACTGGCCACCTCACCGACAAGGAGCGCGAAGAAGCCGAGAAATTCCTTAACTTCGGCTCTATGACGGTGGATATGCGGGGCAACATGCTCCCGAAGAGCAGCGGTGACAACGGACACCATGTACCTCCTCAACAACCAGCTGCCAGCTAGGGGTCCGCGAGCTGCCATGCACCGATCTACGATCGCAGGACTGGAGCTAGTCGAAGCTGCCCTCGTCAAGGAGCCGACACCGGAGACGAAGAAAGGTAAAACTCCGAAAAAATACTACTACTCGTACTCCTCCAGCGACGACAACCACTATCTGTCACAGCGACGTCGCTGACGGTGGCACGACCATGACTACGACGCGCGTGATGATATCACACGGTGCAAGGTCGACAAGATGCGGGCGAGGAGCGCTCGTTCGACTGACTCGGAAGATGACGAGGTGGAGCTCTGCGGTGCCAGATGCTTCAGTAGAGCCATCAGGCAGAAGCGAATGCCTAAGGGGTTGAAATTCCCATCGAGAACCCGAAATTTGACGGCATGCAGGACCCAAAGATCTGGCTGGTGGATCACATCTCCTCCGTCAGGCTACATGGAAGAAGCTCAAGCACGGGAATGCAATGCCTGCAGCTACAGCTGCAAGGCGTCGCTCGCGCATGGCTCAACAATCTCCCATGCAGATCAATTCGCAGTTGGGAAGAGCTGGTCTACAGATTCATGTGCAACTTCAAGGGCACTTACAATGGCCCGCATCAATCGAAGAACTAAGAGGCTTCCACCAAAGTTCTGGTGCGTCGCTGTGCTACTACATCCAGAGGTGGTCCATCATCAAGAACTCCGCAAAAAATATATCGGAGGACCGCGCAATCGACGCGTTTAACGGCGGTGTTTACTGTATAGTGCTCAGGGAGGATCTAGGCCACTCGAAGCCCAAAACAATTGACCACCTGATGGAGATCGCAAATCGGTGGGTGGACGAAGAAGACTCGTTGAAAACCTGTACCTACTCCGATGATGACGACAACCTTGGGCGCAGACGCGACCGCTAAGGGAAACGTCGAATGCATGTCTACGAGGACCGCGAAGAAGTCAACATGGTCGCGGCTGGCTATGCCGACAAACGCGATGACAACCGCAACATCAGATACCGCAGTGGTGGATACCACGAAAGTGGAAAAACCATGCAAGTGTGGCAACGCTGCACTCGCGACGACGCGCCTGGGCAATCCATCCAAGACAAATTGTTTGGACCATGCACCATACACTTCTACATCGAAAAGCACGACGGCAAGAAAAAGTCTAGCCACCTTCTCAAGGATTGTCGCGAGTTCCTCAAGCTCCACGAAGGCCTGGCCCAGATGAATTGCGATGCGATCAACCAGGGATACGGAGCTGCCTCGGGCGCCGTGGCTCACGGAGCGCCACCACCACCACCTGCGGCTGCACCAGCCCAGAACCATGGGGAGAGCGTACCCTGGCGGCGCAATATGGGGATGATCCAAAAGGGGCGTCCCTCAAATCGAGTGCAGAAGGAAATCACTCGCCAAGTCAATTTGGCGATAAACTCTCCACCTTCCACCACTGAGTACCTCAGTGGAAGCGAGTCTTGAATCACCTTAGACAAGCGCGACCACCCACGGCAAGTACCTCGCCCAGGCCGCTTTCCCCTCGTTCTCGAGGCGTAGATCGGGGGCTTTGATATGAGTCGCGTCTTCATGGACGGCGGGAGCAGCATCAACCTCACGTTCGCAAGTACCTTGCACGCGATGAGGATCCCTCTGACATGTCTGGATGTTTCAGACACGACGTTCCACGACATCATCCTAGGGAAGGGAGTGTACCCCCTGGGCAAAATCAACCTCGACGTCATCTTCGGCACGCCGCAGAATTTCTTGCGAGAACGCATCGACTTCGAAGTTGTCGATTGACCCTCATAGTACCACTACATCCTCGGACGTGTCCCGTTCGCGAGGATCATGGCGGTACCACACTATGCCTATCTACAGATGAAGATGCTAGGACCAAACAGCGTCATCACAATCAACGGAAGCTTCGAGAGGTCTGATAACTGTGATAGAGAATTCAACAGAATCTCCCAGTCCTTCGACATGCAAGAGGAACTCAGAAAGTTGAAGGAGTCGACAGGCAATAGTCTGCCTACCCTGAGCAAGCCAAGCTCACCCGACCTCTCCTTCGACTCGTCGGTGCACACCAAGAAAGTCTAGGTCCACCCAACGGACCCAGCCAAGACGGCCCTCATCGCCAACAACTTGAGTTCTGCATAGGAACTCACGCTTGTTAAGTTCCTCTGTGAGCACTGGGAAATCTTCACATGGTGTCCAATGGACATGCCAGGAATTCCCAGGGAATTCACCGAGCACTCACTCAATGTGAATCTAGACGCAAGGCCAATCAATCACGCAATACGGCAACTGTCTAAACCAAGAGCAAAAGCGGTCGGTATGGAGATCAATAGACTCCTTGACGCAAGTTTCATACGCGAGATCAGGGAAAGCACCTGGCTCGCAAATACAGTGCTTGGGCCTAAAAAAGACACAGATATCATGCAGATGTGCGTGGACTTCACCTCCTTGAACAAGCACTGCCCGAAGGATCACTTCCTGTTGCCACGGATCGGTCAAATAATCTACTCCACTGCAGGATGCGAGTGCCTCTGCTTCCTCGATGCCTACTGAGGCTACAACCAGATTCGAATGAAGGAGGAAGACCAGGAGAAAACGGCATTCACAACACCCTTTGGTGTGTTCTACTACAACACGATGCCCTTCGGGCTAAAAACGCCGGAGCCACCTACCAACGGTGTATGCAGGCCTGCCTCAAGAACTAACTTGCTTGCAATATCCAAGTATATGTCGATGAAATCATCATCAAAACCAAAGAGAAAGCCACGTGAATCGACGATATCCGCGAGACCTTCGATAACCTCGACCTATACCGGATCAAGCTCAATCCGGACAAATCCGCCTTCGGCTACCATCTGGGCAATTACTCGGATATCTCATCTCTACGAGAGGGATCAAAGCAAACCCGAAGAAAATAAAAGACATACTGGCCATGGAGAAGCCGAAGAACGTAAAAGGCGTCTAGCAGCTGGCTGGGCAAATCGCAGCGCTCAGTCGATTCATCAGTCGAATGGGTGAATAAACGCCTTCTACCAACTCTCGCCATAAGGCTGATAAGTTCGAGGGGATAGAAGAAGCATAAGAAGCATTCGAAGACCTCAAGCACCTACTGTCCACCTTGCCAGTACTGGTGATGCCTCGTGAAAAGGAGCCACTGCTGCTATATATCTCCGCCACCAACCAGGTGGTGAGCACTGTGCTCGTGGTGGAATGAGCTGTAGAAAACAAAGTCCACAGGGTACAACGCCTAGTCTACTACCTCAGCGAGGTGCTCATGCCAACAAAAACAGCGGTACTCACACTACCAGAAGCCGGCGTACGACATCTTCATGACAGCCAGGCGACAGCGCCACTACTTCCAGGAGCACCCAATTATGGTGGTGAACGACGACCCACTCAGACACATACGAGAAGCGCGACGCGATCAAGTCGCAAGTTCTCCCAGACATCCTCGTGCACTGGATGGAGAATCAACTCCCCGACAAGCCAGATATGTCTTATCTTTGGACGATGCACTTCGACGGGTCCAAATCAAAGGACGGAGCAGGCGCAGGTGTCATACTGACATCACCCCAGGGAGACAAGATGAAGTATGTTCTGTGAATGCAGTTCACAGCCTCCAACAACGAAGCTGAATATGAAGCCTTGATCCATGGAATGCGGATGGCGAAAGCCTGTGGTGCAAAGAGGCTCGTCATCTACGGCGACTCCAAACTGGTGGTCAACCAAACAATGCACGAGTGTGACGCCCTGAGCGACAACATGATCGCCTATCGCGACCTCTACGACACACTTGAGGGATAATTTGACGGTTGTGAGCTGCGACACGTTGGCCATGAAAGCAATGAAGAGGCGGATATACTCGCCAACATCGGCTCCACCTGCGCTCCAGTACCACCTAGGGTATTCCTTGGGCGCATCTGCGAATGCTCTATCAAGCCGAAGGCTCCAGGAAAAAAGGGAAGCACGTCAACACACTCGGGGGCTACGCCACCCAATGAACCGATGTCACTCGAGGACATGGAGCTTGATACAGAACTCGAAGGCCCAATGGAAGTCATGATGATCGAGCCATCTTGGACATAGCCGTATATCACATACCTGCTTAGCAAAAGGCTGCCAGATGACCTGACTGACGCGCGAAACATAGCGCGACAATCCAAGGCATTTGCACTCATCAACGGCGAGTTGTACAAACGCAGCATCACAGGAGCTCTTCAGAGGTGCGTCTCCAACGGAGACGGAAGAGCCATCCTCCTCGACATACACGAAGGCACTTCCTGACACCATGTGGGTAGTCACGCTCTTGTCGCCAAAGCTCTACGAGCTAGATTCTACTGGCCAACGACCATGCTTGATGCCAAGGATATCGTCCAGTGCTGCAACCCTTGCCAGCGATTCACGCATAAACCGCACGCACCCGGCATGGAAATCAGGCCAATACCAGTAGCTTGGCCCTTCGCACAATGGGGACTCGACATGGTCAGCAGGCTCCCGACGTCCTCGCGAGGAGGCTACGTCTCCCTCCTAGTCACGATCGACAAATTCACCAAGTGGATCGAGGCCATGCCGGTGACGAATCAGTCAAGAGCCAGCGCTGTCAAGTTCTTCGAGTTCATTGTGTACCATTTTGGGGTGCCACATAGCATCACCACGGACAACAAGACAAACTTCACCTCCAAGGAGTTCCAGGAATTCTGCGAAGACCTAGGAATAAACATTAGCTACTCCTCGGTGGCTCACCCTCAGACCAATGGTCAAGTGGAAAAGGCCAACAGCCTCGTCTGTGGCGGAATCAAGAAAGGACTCCTTCGGTCACTCGAACAAGCCGCTGGATCCTGTCCAGATGAGCTGCAGTCCGTACTTTGGAGCCTATGCACAACTCCAAACAGCGCCACGAGATACACTACGTTCTTCATGGTGCATGGTGCTGAAGCGGTGCTACCCGCAGAAGTGCGCTACAAAGCCCCGCGAGTGGTTTCATACAGCCAGAAGGATTCAACTCTCACACTCGAAGACTCTGACGACCTCCTTGAGAAGGCACACGAGATCGCGGCAGAGAGATCCACGATCTACCAGTAGAGCCTCCGTAACTACCATAGCAGAAGGCTACGCCCAGATCCTTCGTCGAAGGAGACCTAGTCCTGCGACTGAAGCAACAAGGGCATCTCAAGTTCGAGTCCCGTTGGGAAGGACCTTATGTGATTACAGAAGTAATCCCAGGTGGAGCCTACTGCCTTCAAGATTTCAAGAGTGGAGTCGCATACAGAAGTAATCCTAGGTGATGCCTATCGACCCGTTTCTACCCTTAGATATTTTTACTTTACAAATAAGGCTATTCAGCTAGGCTACTTAGCCACACATTGTACCTCGTGATATTCTACGAGTAAATAAAGCTAAGTACCCCAAACCCTGTGTTTTATGCTTTTCTCGCAATAATTTTACTCGGGGGCTGCGCCACCCTTTACATCCTGTTCCACGAACAACACAGTATCCTGAGTAGCTGACGTACTACCAATCGAACCCATGATAAACACCAACCCAGCTGCAACGCACCTGATAGGTTGGCAAGGTGCTAAGATGAATGTACGTCAGGCTAACGAAAAGGACTTGTATCTCACAATACAGTTGAAAAATATACAAGCTAGCAAGCTCTTTACATATTAATGGGTACCAAAAACACCCACCGTAATCATATGAATTTTACAACACTTATACATCTATGTGCAGGATACAAATTACTCTACTGCTGCAAAAGAAGAACATTCATTTTCTCTTCAAAGAAGTCGGCGATGTCCTCCGCTGGCCGATCAACCGCCTGATAGTGCAGTACCATGTTCCAAGTCATCCCTTCTAGCGGCGGTGATCCAACAGCAACAGCCATGATGTTCACATCTGGTCTATGCAGTCGCACCAGCGACAATGCAGCCTTAGCACCGGCGACCAGCTGCTACCGCACTCACTCGCGGACCGCGCTTATATCCTGAAATTTCACCAGAAGAGCTAACAGGCTTGAGGGCACAGCGTACAATGGAAACATCATTTGGTAAATATACTTCAAGCAAGATTGGGCATTCTTCAAGCATTGAAGCACCCGCGATGCACGACCCTGCAAAGTCGCCAATGCGACTGCACGGTCATGATCCACCCAAAAGTACCCACTAGCTTGCAGCTGCTCCTGGGTTAGGTCATTCATTCGAATGGCCACCCAGTCCTTCTCATCCTACGGATGGCGAGCGCTAATAACTACAAAACGCGAGACCAAAAGTATAAGCCAAGGCATCACCACAAATGGCTAAAAGAAAGGATAAGAAGATATAGAGCTAACATTTAAAGTGCTCGTTCAGCTGATCAACCTCGCCGAGAAGATACTTCTCGTGAGTGGTGGCCTTCTCCTCTTTCAACTTCCACACATCCGTGTTACGACGGATGATGGGCAACTCCCGCTCCCACTTCTTAATACAATCACGCAGTCGCGAGAGAAGCGACAACTCCTCCACCTTTGAACGCGGTTGCGCTCCGTTTTCATCAGTGGAAGTAGAGTCACAAGGGTCACTCGAAGGACCCTATTATAATCAAGCAAGAAGCAAATAAGGGAAGAAGAATACATTGATAAAAGTGCGAATGCATTCAAACACAACAAAGTATTAACAGGGACACTCCCAGCAAAGCATAGTCTAGTCAAAAGGAAGCTACAACTATTATAGATGGCAACTAAGGAGCAATTTTCTTCTTCGACTTGGACTTCGACTTCGGGGGCCTCATCGAATCTGTGGCAGCCTCTAACGCCACAGACTTTCCGGTGGTAGCCCCAGATGCCGCAGTCTTCGCCCCCTTCGCTCGCTCTAGCTCTGCAGAATATTTCGCGTCTATATCGATGAGATGAGGCCCATACTTACCACAACTAGTGGCGAAGGGATCAAACACTACATGTTGGTCATCCGCGTCGATAGGCATCGACTTGGATATCATGCTGGGGTCCAACTCCACGCCATGAGCTTGCGCCATCGCGAGTGCCATGGTGGCGCCAACAGACCATTGAGAGTTCTTGAAGTCCATGGGAATACCTTCGGTGAAGGATTCCACCAGGTCATCAAGATTGTCAATTAGGCTGGCCTTTGGCGTCAGGTCCTCCTGGAGGCAGCTCAGCATAACTTTGGCTTTCCCCAGCATCTCTTGGAGGGACACACCGCGATCCTCGACGGTGGCCACGGCGCCAGCAAGAGCATCCTCGCGGCACCAGGCATGGTCGTCAAAGCTCAGACCAGCGGCATCTGAAGAATACAAGGTGTCAGCATAAGGACAAGCAAAAATAAGATAGGGGCAATACAAGTGAAGCATCGCAAGTACCTAAGAGCGCCTTTGAAGTCGAGAAAAGTTGTTCCGCGAATAACTTCTCCCTCTCAGCAGCAGAGGCACGGATGTCTTCCTCATGTTTCTGTGACTCCTCTACGACTGTGATTGCCTCGTCGCGCTTCTTCTCCGCTGCAGCAAGCCCCTTCTCGAGGGACGTAAAGCAACGAAGAAGTTCATTATGCTTACCTACAAAGGGCAGAGCACGACAAGTACATGAGTCTAAAAATTTCAATACTGTCACATCCCAAAATTTTCCAAATCTTGTAATGTGAAAAATAAAATAACAAAAATAAATTTTTGTTGAAAATCAGAGTGAAAAGAAACTTTTGTTTCTAAAAGGAAACCAAAATCCCATCTTGAACAAACTTTGGTAGAAGTTTGAATTCAACAAAAATCCAAATCAAGGGAAATGCATTCCTCAATGAATGTATCTGGAAATTTGAACACTTGGAAAATAAATCCAAATCCCTAAACCCTAATGGAAGGAAATCAATTTTCCAAAGTATCTCCAAAATCTATGGATTTGATCCATACCAAGTTTGATCAACAAATAATCACAAAGGATCAAGAAAGACCTTAGAGATTGGTTTCACTTAGTTTGGAACCATAGACAAAATCTTATGACTATAATAATATAAGGAAATTGAATTTCCAAAAGCTAATAAAGCCCTTACCAAAAGCCATACCAATTGGTGATCAATAATCCTAAAGGGATTAAAAAGATAAACATTTAATAAAGGAAAAATAAATTGTTTTGAAACACTGTTTTAGATCTTTTAATAAAAGACTTTGGTTTCAAATGAAAAGATAAGCCAAATTAATTTTGGCCAAACTTTTGAAATAAAATATTTTGTTTTGATAAAATGAGTAAAGGTTTATTTAAATAAAATAAAGGATTTAAATATCCAATTTTATTTAAGTAAAAGCTTTTCCCATTTTAAATGAACACCAAGTATTTTATTACTACCTTGAAATCTTTTATTAAAAGGTTTTGTTTTGATTAAAATGAGTAAAGGATTATTTAAATAAAATAATAAGGATTTAAATATCCAATTTTACTTAAGTAAAGGCTTTCCCATTTTAATTAAAACACCAAAACTTATTTATTTATTTAAATAAGTTTCCAAGTATTCTTTTATTTTTCAAATTAAAACCTTCTAGTTTGGTTTTGAAAATAATTGGATTTCAAATGGAAATTTTATTTAAATAAATCAAACACTATTAAACAACTAAAGATCCATTTTATTTAATTATTAAATGGATCCTAAATTAAATAAAAATAATATTTCATTTTGAGATTTGGATTATGTTGATAAACAGAACCAAATTCAAAATACCAAGTTGAGTGTTTGTTTGAATGCTTGAACAATTGAATGAAATTCAAAACAGAAAAAGAATTAGAAAAAGAAAAAGAGCGACGAAAAAAAATAAGAAAAGGTTGAGACCCAGACCCACTAAGGCCCAGTCCAGCCCAGACTTTCCCCTCCCCCGAAGAAACCTTTTCTCTCCTCGAGAGCAGACCATACAGGCCTAGCCTGGCCCTCTTCTCCTCCCTCACCCCATGAGCAGTGGGCAAAACAAAACCCGAACCGTTTTCTTACATTGACTGAACCCTGCACCCGATGACAAGTGGACCCCTCCTTCCTTTCTTTTTCCACTGACCAGAGGACCCCACCGCCACCTCCTTCTTCATCCCCGCGACTCCTTCTTCCTCCTCCATGGGCAGTTTACGCCGTTGATAGCTCCCGTCAATTCGCGATAAAGCCGTCCATTAAACCTCACCTGACGGCGCCTATTTAACCGCCTCCCTCTCCTCTCTGTCATTTCACAGACATCGCCTCCCCTCGCCACTAGGCTGCCGCCAATTCTCTGCCACCGCGTCACCGTGAGCTCTCTCCTCAATTCCGGCGAGCCCAGCCACTGCCTTGCCTCCCCGAGCACCCTAGCATCTTCTCCACTCCCTGGCGCTTCTGTCCATACCACCCATTCATCCGCGGGTACCCCAGAGCCTCGACAACGACGACCACAGCACCACACCGCCTACGCGTTTCTCCGCGAGCTTTCCAGTGAATTCCGTCCAGACATCTCGATCATGCTCCGTGAACCCCATGATCACCCGTATCTTCACCGTGCCTTTGTTTTGCCGGGGTGAACTACAGCGTGCGCCGTCAAATACCTTTGGCGCAAATGCATGCGCAAACTCCGGCGACTCTTCTGGTAAGCACAAGACCACCCCGACCCCTCTCGTTCACGCACACGACTCTGTCTCGTTCTTGCGCATCTAACCGAGCCTTCTTTTCGTTTCGGAGAGAACCACAGCAACGTCCTCGACAGCAACCGGAGCCAACCGCCGCCCGCAGCAACTCCGGCGAGCAATCAAGGATAGCCCCGAGCGCCCCTTGACCAACCGCGAGTACATTAAGCATCGCCGTGACCCCCTGAGCCCGGTGAGCAACCCCTCCTTCTCCCTCACCTCCTGTAGCGTCGCCTCCGTCGTCGACCGACCACTCCGCCGTCGGTAGCCTGGCTTGACGCCCGACTTACAGGTCAATGCGATGACAGCCGTTCGATCCAGATCGGACGAGTACGATAGAACCACTTACACGCGAATAGGTACGCCCTCTGGACCGTACGATCTAAATAGATCCAACGCTCCACGTTGCCGATCCACACCGAACCGGTACGGGCGAATAATATTAAGACGCGTGGCACTAGATCTGTTTAAAAGAGATTTGAAAACAGAAACTTTTGCCATTTTCAAACCCATGTATCTTTTGATCCACACGTCCAAATTTTACAAATTTGATGTCGTTGGAATCAGCAAGACAAGCTCTAGCCAACCCTGCCCTTAGTTTAGCAAATAGTATTTGTTAGCTTGTTTGATTATGCAGAAACATTTGAGTGCTTGCTAACATTAGAAAAATCATTTAAAAATGATTTTAAGGTTAAAACCTTTGCCAATTAGTTTGTTGTGACCTTACTGACCCTAGGAACCAACCCCTGTTTTGGAAAATGATTTTGGAAAAGAATAGGATGGATTAATTAGTTTAGTCCATTTCTAGCTAACTAAAACTATTTGTTTTGTTTATGAAAATGCTTTCATAAAGAAAACTTTGGAGAAAATGTTTTGAACCAAACCTACTGACCCAAAACACCAAGTTTTGCAATAGCAACTCATTTGGTGAAACCTATAGGTTAATACCCTAGTAGAAATGTTTCTACACCCCATAGAATGACACTTTGTTTTGCAAATGGTTTTATAGTGAAACCTTTTTGCAAATGACTTACTTCACAAAATGACCATTAGGTGTACCCAAATGTCTCGACCCACTAGGAACCACTTTTGCAAACAAAGCAAAGCTTGGCATGCTTGCATGCAATTCTTTGACTTTGTTATTTTTTGTTTGTGTGTGTTGTTTTGCTTGATTGGTAGATTAAGTTTGTGCCTTGCTTGATTGAATTGTAGTGACTTGAAGAGTGTGAGTGTTGCAAGGACAAGGAGTAAACCTATACCCTCTACCAAAAAGGCAAGTGATGCTTCATATCTAATGTCCCATTATTTTCTATGCATTAGTGTTTTTGCTAAGTAAAACTTGTATGGTTTTTATTTTGCTAAGTATAGATCTTGCTATAGGAAAACTAGTAGAATGAATCCTTAGTAGGATTTTCCTAAGTTAAGAATCCTATTACTATCAAGATTAGCCTAGCTAATAGAAAACCTGGGTGGGATATATATTCACACTATGAAAAATATTCTAAGTCTGAGGACTTGTGTTTTGTTTAATAAAACAACTAAAGATTAATGGATCACCTGGGTGGAATGGATGGAATGGTTATGTTGAGTGGTTACACAAGGCCAGGGGTACTGGTGAACCTTGTGTATCTCACTTGTGGATGGCCACCCAGGAACAAAGAGATTTGAGTTGTCAAATGTTGAGAAGCTTCAAGTGCAACCACTTGGCAATATGGGCTCTGCCATGATCATATAGGTTGCAAGAACTTAGCCACATGGACAGTGGGTGGTAGTGATTGATAGGTTGGAACGCGTCCATGTTGGTCTAAGGGAAAGCTTCTGAAAGATTTTGTCTTGGGAAACCAAGTCTTGTGGGTAAAGTGCACCACCTCTGCAGAGTGTAAAATCTAAGTACTTAGCCATGTCCCTGGTAAAGGACAATTTGAGCATCAAGACATGGAAACTTCAAGAATCTCATCACTCCAATTTCTAAATAAAACTTGTGGGTGAACAAGGGTTGTGTGAAATTCTTCAATCTTTGATGGAGAGATGGCTTGGTACAAGGATCTCAAAATCTTAGATTGAGGAAATTTGTTTTTGCCAAGCAAATCTTCAGTCTTTGATTGGTAGATGCCCTGAGTGGATCTCCAGTCTTTGATTAGTAGATGTCTTGGAAAGTTTTTGCCAAACAAAACTTAGTATTTTCAAAATGATAGGAAAAATCTATTTTGAGCAATGCAAGCCTCAACTCCACTTAGCCAAAATGCATATAGATGATAGACTCCACTATACTACCAAAGTATCACTTGCCAATACAATTCAAATGTATTGACCCTTGTGGCTGTAACTTATGATGTTGCAGGTTTGATTGATTTTAGTGAAGATTGATTGATTAGGATTACAAAGTCTACAACCAACATCTGCCTGTGGCACTTTGAAGATGAAGGACCCATGACTATAGTTATTCCGCTGCAATGTAATGTAATAGCCTAATGAGCTATGTATTGATGTAATAAAACTATGTTATTCCTGGTTATAAAGTTGTATTATGACCCTTGTTTCTTGATATTACATCTGAACTGTGGATGCTAGCTATTGATCCAGGGACTAGCATTGTAAACACAGGGGACTCAATCTTATTAAAGGTTGGGGACGCTACAGAATGGTATCAGAGCATTGTGTTGCCTGTAGGATTTGTAACCCTAGGATTGGACAAAAACCCTTAGACAATAGGAGTTGTCTTATTCCAAAACTTATTTACAAAAACAATCTTGTAAACTCTTTCCTTAATCATTTTTGGTTTCAACTCTACTTCTCTTCTACTTCAAAACTTGATGGAAAAGCCTACCCCATGACCAAAGACTACACCATGTGCAAAGGACTTCTTCAACTTCATCAACTCTAATGACTTCAACTTCTTCAACATCTTCAACATGTACACCAAGGACTTCAACTTGGATATCACTAAAGACTACAAGTCTTGAGTAACATTTCACTTGAAGACTAAGGAAGAACAACTTAGAAGAAGCCATCACCACCTTTGAAGTTTTGTGACCAAGAGTTTTTCCCAAAGGAACCATGATCTCAAGCAAGAAGAATCAACCAAGAAGGATGGGAAAATCACAAGTAAACCATGTAGATGGACCACCATATTTTAGTTAAGTCAAACCCACCGACTTATGTGGTGTAACAAAAATATTTTGTTGCCTAAGTATGTACTAGACTTTGTTGTTTGAGTGGATTGTTTGTTTGTGATTGATTGCACATTGCTTGTGTGATTTGTGATGTGTGTGAATAGAATTGATTCCTTAGAAAAACCTTTTGCCTATTCTAATCCCAATCCAACCCAAACAGATGACTTCTCCAAGAAACTCCAACATCAAGGATGATGACAACAACAACAACAACCAAGAGGACAACATGAGAGAACTCCTAGCAACCCAACACCAATTGAGCCAACTAACAACTCAGTTCATAGCCAACAATAGTGATAAAGACCCTACCTTGCAAAAGTTTTTGGAAGAACAATCCCAACTGATGCTTAAGGTGACTAATCAAATGATCAGCATGGAAGAAAACTATCCCAAAAGAGTGTATGACAACAAGGATGACAAGAATATTATTCTAGATGGAGCCCCAGCTTGCATTATTTGTGGAGACAAGGATCACACTTCCAAGGAGCATGAAGATCAATGCCCCAATTGTGAAGAGGAACATCCAGTTGGCCACTGCCCCACATCTCAAGTTACTTGTTACCTTTGTGAAGGAAACGACCATGTACCTACTCAATGCCCCATCTATGCCATTGTTGGACAAAGGAAACAAGAAGGATCCAAGTACGCCAAGAATGTTGATGACAAAGGAAAAGGACCAATCATACCTCCAAACAAGACAACCCAATTCAAAGGATCAAAGAAACCCAAGAAACCAAAGCAAGACATGAGCCTTGTGCAATGTCGTAAATGTAAGGAAATGGGACACAACCCCAGGGGATGCCCAGAGTCCCTAAAGAATAAAGAGATCGCCAAGTAATTGTGCAACAAGCGCAAAGAGCTAGCCACTATGTAGCCACTTGTCCACAAGAGCAACGTAAAGAACTCCAAGATATCCACTGTTTCAATTGCAAGGAACCAGGACACTATGTAAGCAATTGTCCAGAAAAGATGAAGAACAAGATAAACAAGTCTATGGATAAACCCAACCTTAGCCCATGAGTCAAGTGAGAAAATAAAGGACATGATGCAGAAGTTTTCCAAGATTCCAAGCAAGCCAAGATGTAGTTTAGTTGGAAATTTTTTTAAGGGTGGTAGTACCCTAGTTGTTTTGAACCTGCTTGTAACCCTAGCCTCCCCAAATCTCGGGACGAGATTTATTTTAAGTGGTACTGTCACATCCCAAGATTTTCCAAATCTTGTACTGTGAAAAATAAAATAACAAACATAATTTTTTGTTGAAAATCAGAGTGAAAAGAAACTTTTGTTT
The DNA here is from genome assembly GCA_023614405.1 of Avena insularis. Taxonomy (NCBI): domain Eukaryota; kingdom Viridiplantae; phylum Streptophyta; class Magnoliopsida; order Poales; family Poaceae; genus Avena; species Avena insularis. The sequence continues at coordinate 380,680,075 of CM042688.1, forward strand.
CTAAAAGGAAACCAAAATCCCATCTTGAACAAACTTTGGTAGAAGTTTGAATTCAACAAAAATCCAAATCAAGGGAAATGCATTCCTCAATGAATGTATCTGGAAATTTGAACACTTGGAAAATAAATCCAAATCCCTAAACCCTAATGGAAGGAAATCAATTTTCCAAAGTATCTCCAAAATCTATGGATTTGATCCATACCAAGTTTGATCAACAAATAATCACAAAGGATCAAGAAAGACCTTAGAGATTGGTTTCACTTAGTTTGGAACCATAGACAAAATCTTATGACTATAATAAGATAAGGAAATTGAATTTCCAAAAGCTAATAAAGCCCTTACCAAAAGCCATACCAATTGGTGATCAAAAATCCTAAAGGGATTAAAAAGATAAACATTTAATAAAGGAAAATAAATTGTTTTGGAAACACTGTTTTAGATCTTTTAATAAAAGACTTTGGTTTCAAATGAAAAGATAAGCCAAATTAATTTTGGCCAAACTTTTGAAATAAAATATTTTGTTTTGATAAAATGAGTAAAGGTTTATTTAAATAAAATAAAGGATTTAAATATCCAATTTTATTTAAGTAAAAGCTTTTCCCATTTTAAATGAACACCAAGTATTTTATTACTACCTTGAAATCTTTTATTAAAAGGTTTTGCTTTGATTAAAATGAGTAAAGGATTATTTAAATAAAATAATAAGGATTTAAATATCCAATTTTATTTAAGTAAAGGCTTTCCCATTTTAATTAAAACACCAAAACTTATTTATTTATTTAAATAAGTTTCCAAGTATTCTTTTATTTTTCAAATTAAAACCTTCTAGTTTGGTTTTGAAAATAATTGGATTTCAAATGGAAATTTTATTTAAATAAATCAAACACTATTAAACAACTAAAGATCCATTTTATTTAATTATTAAATGGATCCTAAATTAAATAAAAATAATATTTCATTTTGAGATTTGGCTTATGTTGATAAACAGAACCAAATTCAAAATACCAAGTTGAGTGTTTATTTGAATTGTTTGAATTTGTTTGAATGCTTGAACAATTGAATGAAATTCAAAACAGAAAAAGAATTAGAAAAAGAAAAAGAGAGCAGACAGAAAAAAATAAGAAAAAGGTTGACCCAGCCCAGCAGCCCACTAAGGCCCAGTCCAGCCCAGACTTTCCCCTCCCCCGAAGAAACCTTTTCTCACTCAGAATGTGACCCGCCAGATGACAGCTGGCCCCTCTTCTCCTCTCACCTCACTTGACTAAAGAGTCCCCAAACCCAGCGAACTGCTTTTCTTACCGCAGACAACCCACGTGATGACAAGTGGACCTCCCTCCTTCTTTTTTCACCCACTGTGAGGACCCCACCACCTCCTTCTTCCTCCCAGCGACTTCTTCTTCCCTTACCATGCAGTGACCGTCAATTCGCGATAATCGCAAAGTCAGTCCATTAAACCTCGCCACGGCACGCCTATTTAACCGCCTCCCTCTCCTCATTTCCCATGACATCGCCTCCTGCCACTAGGGCCGCCAATTCCTCTTCACCACCGCCATCACCGGCCAGCTCTCTCCTCAATTCCCAAGCCCAACCACCGCCTTGCCTCCCGAGCACCCTAGCAGCTTCTCCACTCTGGCGCTTCGTCCATACCACCCATTCATCATGGTACCCCAGGCCTCGACAACGACGACCACAAGACTACACCGCCGCCGTTTCTCCGTGAAGTTCGGTGAATTCCATTCCCAAAGATCTCTCGATCATGCTCACGTGAACCCCATGATCACTCGTATCTTACCGTGCGTTTTGTTTTGCCTAGGGGTGAACTACAGCGTCGCCTGCCGTCAACTCTGGCGCCACCGTCTGGTTCGCAAACTCCGGCGACTCTTCCGGTAAGCACAAGACCACCCGACCCTCTCGTTCACGCACACGACTCGTCTCGATCTTGCGCATCTAACCGAGCCTTCTTTTCGTTTCGAGAGAACCACAACGTCTCGGCGTTGAATCGAGCCAACCGCCGCCCGCAGCAACTCCGGCGAGTAATCAAGGATAGCCCCGAGCGCCCCTTGACCAACCGCGAGTACATTAAGCATCGCCGTGACCCCCTGAGCCGGTGAGCAACCCTCCTTCTCCTCACCTCTGTAGGGTCGCCTCAGTCGACCGAAGGCTCGCCCGCCCGGTAATACAGCCGCCACGGCGGTCAATGCGATGACAGCCGTTCGATCCAGATCAGACGAGTATGATAGAACCACTTACACGCGAATAGGTACGCCCTCTGAGACCGTACGATCTAAATAGATCCAACGCTCCACGTTGCCGATCCACACCGAACCGGTACGGGCGAATAATATTAAGACGCGTGGCACTAGATCTGTTTAAAAGAGATTTGAAAACAGAAACTTTTGCCATTTTCAAACCCATGTATCTTTTGATCCACACGTCCAAATTTTACAAATTTGATGTCGTTGGAATCAGCAAGACAAGCTCTAGCCAACCCTGCCCTTAGTTTAGCAAATAGTATTTGTTAGCTTGTTTGATTATGCAGAAACATTTGAGTGCTTGCTAACATTAGAAAAATCATTTAAAAATGATTTTAAGGTTAAAACCTTTGCCAATTAGTTTGTTGTGACCTTACTGACCCTAGGAACCAACCCCTGTTTTGTAAAATGATTTTGGAAAGAATAGGATGGATTAATTAGTTTAGTCCATTTCTAGCTAACTAAAACTATTTGTTTTGTTTATGAAAATGCTTTCATAAAAAAAACTTTGGAGAAAATGTTTTGAACCAAACCTACTGACCCAAAACACCAAGTTTTGCAATAGCAACTCATTTGGTGAAACCTATAGGTTAATACCCTAGTAGAAATGTTTCTACACCCCATAGAATGACACTTTGTTTTGCAAATGGTTTTATAGTGAAACCTTTTTGCAAATGACTTAGCCACTTCACAAAATGACCATTAGGTGTACCCAAATGTCTATGACCCACTAGGAACCACTTTTGCAAACAAAGCAAAGCTTGGCATGCTTGCATGCAATTCTTTGACTTTGTTATTTTTTGTTTGTGTGTGTTGTTTTGCTTGATTGGTAGATTAAGTTTGTGCCTTGCTTGATTGAATTGTAGTGACTTGAAGAGTGTGAGTGTTGCAAGGACAAGGAGTAAACCTATACCCTCTACCAAAAAGGCAAGTGATGCTTCATATCTAATGTCCCATTATTTTCTCTATGCATTAGTGTTTTTGCTAAGTAAAACTTGCATGGTTTTTATTTTGCTAAGTATAGATCTTGCTATAGGAAAACTAGTAGAATGAATCCTTAGTAGGATTTTCCTAAGTTAAGAATCCTATTACTATCAAGCTTAGCCTAGCTAATAGAAAACCTGGGTGGGATATATATTCACACTATGAAAAATATTCTAAGTCTGAGGACTTGTGTTTTGTTTAATAAAACAACTAAAGATTAATGGATCACCTGGGTGGAATGGATGGAATGGTTATGTTGAGTGGTTACACAAGGCCGAGGGTACCGTGAACCTTGTGTATCTCACTTGTGGATGGCCACCCAGGAACAAAGAGATTTGAGTTGTCAAATGTTGAGAAGCTTCAAGTGCAACCACTTGGAAATATGGGCTCTGCCATGATGATATAGGTTGCAAGAACTTAGCCACATGGACAGTGGGTGGTAGTGATTGATAGGTTGGAACGCGTCCATGTTGGTCTAAGGGAAAGCTTCTGAAAGATTTTGTCTTGGGAAACCAAGTCTTGTGGGTAAAGTGCACCACCTCTGCAGAGTGTAAAATCTAAGTACTTAGCCATGTCCCTGGTAAAGGACAATTTGGGAATCAAGACATGGAAACTTCAAGAATCTCATCACTCCAATTTCTAAATAAAACTTGTGGATGAACAAGGGTTGTGTGAAATTCTTCAATCTTTGATGGAGAGATGGCTTGGTACAAGGATCTCAAAATCTTAGATTGAGGAAATTTGTTTTGCCAAGCAAATCTTCGCCTTTGATTGGTAGATGCCTGAGTGGATCTCCGCCTTTGATTAGTAGATGTCTTGGAACGTTTTGCCACACAAAACTTAGTATTTTCAAAATGATAGGAAAAATCTATTTTGAGCAATGCAAGCCTCAACTCCACTTAGCCAAAATGCATATAGATGATAGACTCCACTATACTACCAAAGTATCACTTGCCAATACAATTCAAATGTATCAACCCTTGTGGTCAGTAACTTATGATGTTGCAGGTTTGATTAATTTTAGTGAAGATTGATTGATTAGGATTACAAAGTCTACAACTAACATCTGCCTGTGGCACTTTGAAGATGAAGGACCCATGACTATAGTTATTCCGCTGCAATGTAAATGTAATAGCCTAATGAGCTATGTATTGATGTAATAAAACTATGTTATTCCTGGTTATAAAGTTGTATTATGACCCTTGTTTCTTGATATTACATCGAACTGTGGATGCTAGCTATTGATCCAGGACTAGCATTGTAAACACAGGGACTCAATCTTATTAAAGGTTGGGGACGCCACAAATACATAGGAGAGTGAAGGGACAACGATTAGAACAAACCTTCTCGATCGATGGCGATTGTCCAAATAAGCGTCAGTCGACCCAAAGCAAGGACCTGCTTTCTGAGGCTAGTGGAATCCTTCACGATGGGATACATCCAAAGAAAAACAAAGCTGTCAACAAAAGGCACAAACTCCACAATTCGACCGCCAATGGGAAAAAGACACTTACGTGTTCCTCCAGGACTCAAGATGCACGAAAGGTAGGCGTCTGTAAACCATCCGTGCAACCAGCATGAGGGGAACTCGAAGAGTTGGAGTGGGCCACCACCGAGGAGAAGGCGAACGTCTGCCACCTCCTTGTTCTTGGAGTTTGTGACCTGCATTCTCGACAAATTAGACATCGTGGGATGGCGACATTTACACTGTTGACTGCAAAAACAAGACCAGCGCCACTTCAAAAAGAAAACAAGACGAACTCGTGGATATAAAACTCACGTTAAATTTGTCGAGGACAAAAGAATCATCTGACGACTCCTTCGGCAACCGTAGCTTCTTCTGTGTGGGAGGAGCCATGGCACGCAAAGGCACGGCGGGTATTGGCTCCTCTAGAAGAACAACAGAAGGACCCTCCAGCATCGTTGGCGAGAAAGCATCAAAATCCTTACTTATGAATGTTTCGAGTCCCGTGGTCACTGGACTCGGGGGCTTCCTCTTCTTCCTCCGCGGGGACGGTGGAGCCCGACTCGTCCTCTTCCTTCGCTTCGCGCGGGATAACTCCTTCAGGCAGAGGAGGCAAGCTGTCAGCCACTTTCTAGTCCTACAAGTAGAAGAAACATCAGTATATATCAAGAACTTGACAAGCAATCAAATTATAGAACACTTCATATGGAAACTCTATTAGGGTGGAGGATTGTTGGCATCAAAAGGAGGAACGACTAATTTGCCTAGGAGATCCTCCTTGGCAGCAGATTTCTGGTCGCCAAACCGCAACCTCCTTTCCACCTCACCCAAAGAAATTCCCTCCGCAGATATGCGAGTGACATCGTCAGTACCAATCCAGCGGTACATCAGATGGGTTCTGGCCTGTAGAGGCTGAACGCGACGGTGCAACCAGGTGCGAATGAGTGCAGTGCCACCTTCCTCTTTGCCTATACGGTTTTCGAGGTCGCGGACACGCTGATAATAAAGGGAATATGCCTGAGAGGCAATAAGAAAGTGGTTATTATCTTATTCCATGTTTATGATAAATGTTTATTTTACATGCTAGAATTGTATTGATTCGGAAACATCAATACATGTGTGTTTAATAAACAAAAAGGGTTCCTAGTCATGCCTCTCTTATAGACTAGCTTGTTGATTACCAAGATGATCAAGGTTTCCTGATCATGGACATTGGATGTTGTTAATAACAAGGTCACACCATTGGTGGAATTATGTGATGAACATTCATCCAAAAGCATAGTATAGCATTTATCAAGTCATTATGTTTATATTGCTATAACATCATATGAAGTAATATTTATCCTTAGACCATGAGATCATATTAATTGCTAACACCTAAGAGTATCTTGATAACATCAAACGTCACACCGTATGTGGTGACTATCAAGGTGGGTTCAGTACACGAAGGTGTTATGTTGAGGCTCATGGATCAAGAGTGATTTGTCCATCCCGGATGACTCGGATAGATATACTGGCCTCTCGGTGATATCACATTGAAATAGCTTGCAAGCAAGTGATGTGATCACTAGAATGTTATATCACGAACGAGAGAAAAGAGTGCATGTCTAAATGAGATCAAACTAGGTATGGAGATACCATGATCTAATCTCGGACATGTAATATATCGTGAGACAAAGGGATTTAGTTACTAGCGTAAAGGTTCTCATGATCACGTAAGTCATCGTTGAATGTGTAGGAGTCAAGATGGATCTCTGTGTCCCGCTTATGATAATTGATCCGAGAGGGTCTCCATCATGTCTCGCATTATTCGCGAACCATAGGGTGAGGCACTTAATGGATACCGACACCATTTGGAGCAATATGTTTTATAAAGATTTAAGAAAGCCGCTAGAATTATTTCAATAGACACCTAAACTGCTTCGGTGAAATTGCTAAAATTGGTTCTACATGTAATATTGAAATGTTGTGGGTTTTATGTGAATGTTTGTTAATTAAAGTAATTAATAAAATTCTGAATAAAACTAATAAAATAGTTTTATTAATGAGAGAGCATTAAATTTGAGAAATTTAATGCATTTAAAGTGGAGACTTTAATGGAGAATGTGAAGAGGCAAATTTATGTGAGGGGTTACCACCACATGAATGGGGAGGTATTGGTCACCCATGGGCGCCGCCATGGGAGGGTACCTCCTCTCCTCCTAAAAGGCCCTCTCCTCACATCTCATACACACCTCCTTGTGAATGTTCTCTCTCTAGTATTATTCCCCATGGTCTCTAATAGCGAGTTACATGCTCCCGGTGGCTTTATCTCGAAAGGAGCGCTGCCCGCTGCTTTGTACGGAGTGAGGGACTATTTAAAAAGGTTGTCGGTACCGGATGTTCCGATCACGGATGCACCGCTGCTTTGCGGTGCTGACTTGGTGGTGCAGTGAGCTAGATCTGATGGACGGCCGAGCCGGACCGCTGGACTTCATCACGATCTTGAGATCGGCAAGGTACGACTACATCAACCACGAAGTTCCTACATAACAAAGCTCGTTGTCTACGTAGGTAAGTTCTCGTTGATGTATGTCCACCCGCTGTTTTATACCTAGTAGATAGATCTTGGCGTAGTAGTTCACACCGTAGGAAATTTTTGTTTTCTATGTCATGGACCCAACATTGGTATCGAGCCCCGATCTATGCGTAGGTGCTTAGCACGGGTAGTACACGATGTTGATATGTGGGCCGGCGATGATCATTTTATTGCATCTTCTATGTATTTTGGATATTGGTGGCATAGTTAAAGGGGATGAAGTGGTGACCAACCATACATGTCATCGTATTACGAGACCGGTTCCACGACGACATGCAACTTGTTTTGCATAATCAATTGGCGAATTACATCTGTCTCCCACTATAGTCAATATCTGATTTACAACGAGTTGCTAATAACGTAGTTATCCTCGCAGGTTAATGTTCGTAGGTAAGAACTGTTCTATCTCCTAAATCTCTAAGCCACGTAAACATGCAATTGATAAATTAGAGGCGCCTAGTTTAGATCAGAGGTCAGCTAGTGTATTGATATGGTATTGTTGTAAGTAGATGTATGATAGATACTCTTACAACACACTCAACATGTAAGTTCCATGGCACCTTTGGCTCTTTTACACACAAAGGAATGGCAGAGATCATACCACGATGCAAGTGATAGTAGATCAAAAATGCATGGACCATATCATCTCACTTTACACATTGAGATGTTAGCATCTTATAATCGCTTAGTTTAGGCGCTTTACGAAAGTATTGTAAGATGATCTCTCTCTTTATATATCAAGATAAAAATGTGTTCTTCCTTAAGTATGCGGCGTACCGCTTTGTGGATCGATTTGAAGACATCATGTCATGATCGGGTGTACT